>JAYDZK010000066.1:7831702-7841819 GCA_034509185.1 Euphonia xanthogaster | reverse complement strand
TCTGTGGTAAGTAGTTAATGTTTCCAGACCTGAGGCTTGGGCATTGACCAAGGGGGGAGAGTTCATGGGATGCTACAAGTCATGGCTCTGGCTGGGGCCCATCTGCCCCTGCCTGCACTGCTGACACCTCCATCCCAGGCACAGGGCCTGGCTGGCTCCGTGCCTGCCCCTGGCAGCCTGGCACAGCTCTGCAGGTGCCCAGGGCCCTCATTGCCCCACACCACTGGGAGCAGCCCAGGTCCTGAGGGTTGCAGAGCTGCCAGCTCAGACTGTGAAAGCTGACAATGAGCCATAGGGCAGGGGTGCTGCTTGGGGGGAGGAAAAGGGACAAGGTGGATCCCTGGACCAGGCATGCTGGGAGAGCCACAGCCCTTGCAAAATAAAAATAGGGAAAGGTCATGGTTTGGCTCAGAGTCTGAGCACAGTGCCAGCTGTCTGTCCCGCTCCTGTATCAGCATGGGGACCTGACCAGCTCAGCTCTGCCACCCCAGGCCAGAAGCTGGAGCAGGGGTGTCCCTCCCTGCCTAGGAGTGCCAGAGCCCTGCTGGCTCCCAGGGTGCTGCTCAGAGCCCACCACGGGCAAAGGGGAACAGGACAGACTGCCATTCTGAACACCTGGGTCCACCCTGCCCCAACACTCACCATCCCCTCTCCCTTCTCTCCCTACTGCTTCTGGGACACCTGAGCAGAAGAAGATCATGATCATAATCTGCTGTGTGATCCTGGGCATCGTCATCGCCTCCACCTTCGGCGGCATTTTCGGCTAGCCTCCCCCCAGGACTGTCTGTGTGCGATGGATGGAGCCGCGCGTGCCATGGGGCTGCAGCCACCCGGAGCCACCCGCGCAGCCCCGGAGCCTCCCAGCAGCATTTCAGTTTAATGCATGGTTGTTTGTGACGCTGTGTGTGCGGTGCGGTGCGTCTGTGTGGAGGGAGCTCCGGCCCCGGGGCGGGCGGGGGGCCGGCCCTGGTGATGGCTGCGAGGGGCACCCCGGCGGGGAACCCGAGCTCTCATCACTGCTCCAGGCTGGGGGGCTGGCTGGGACCGCCTGGGTGGGGGACAGAAGTGCCCGTGGGCGCTGCTGCTGCTCATCCTGTGATGGGCAGTGTGTGTCAGTGACAGGAGGAGGGAGGGAGGGATGATGGGGGTCAGGGGTCCTCGGGAGTGCCCAGTCAACCTCCCCAGCTTGCCCATCACCTCCAACCCTCATGTCTGTCAGCCGCATCTGTGCTTGCAAACACTTTCCCTCGGGCTGCTTCTCTCCGGGGCCCTTCCCCAGGGGTGTGCTCTGCCCAGCCCTGCCTGGCCAGTGACTGCGTCCGGCTCTGGGGCTCCATCCCTGCCACTCCTCCCCTCCCTCCATGAGCCCTCACCCCAGTAGGGTGCCAAAGGCTGGTGGGTGCCTGATGGAGCAGTGTGGAATAAGGAGCTGCTGCTTGGGGCCATCACAGTAGCCTGGGGACAGGAATGGGGCACGTGGGGGCCACTGCTGCTCCTGATTGCTGGCCTGACAGGGCAGGATGGCATGGATAGTCCAAGGGCAGTGAATTTCCCTGGCTGCTCATCCTGCAGCACAGCCTCGTGGGAGTGCTCTCAGCCCTGGCACACGGTGCCCTGGCTCCTCTTGCCCACAGGCTGGACTCTGCCTGCCAGGGTTTGGGGCTGATGCCCACAGCCCCTGGCAGCACTCACCTGCAAGCAGGGCTGCTCCAGCCTTGCTTTTTCATACCCATGGCCGGGGGTTAGAAGCAGCTGGGCTCTCTCCTGTTGTGGTGCCAGGAGCAGCCCTTGCTGCATCCAGCCCCCTGCAAGCCAGGAGTAGCAGCCTCCCTCCTCCTGTATCCAGTTTGGCAGTGCCTGACTGCCTGCTTGCCACCTCCTGGCACTGCTGCTCCTGGCACCGTGCCCTCCTGCCCAGCCATCCAGTGGGGAGCTGTGGGACAGCCTGGGTGCCCTGTGCCCTCTGCCGTGCCCATGACACAGATGTAGCTGCTGTGGGGGTCTCACTGGCAGCTCAGGGGGGTCCAGTACTGCCATTGCCTGTTTCCCTCAGGCTAGGGCCAGGGCTCTGCCCTCACCTTCCTCTGGAGACCCCCGGGCTCTGGCTGGCCTGTGCACATGCCAAAGCACCCCAGAGGAGTCCCCAGTCACTGCCACTCTGGGACAGGGGCTGGCTGTCAGGTGCTGGTGGCAGAAAAGGGACACTTGGTGGCAGCCAGTATTCCAGCCTTGGGCAGCATCACCTCCCAGCTCCCACCAGCACCAGGGCAGGGCTGCTCCACAAGCTGGCAGGGTGCTGTGGCTCAGGCACTGGCTGTGTGTGGTGCCCCTGGGTGCAGGGGAGAGGCAGAGGCTGCAGCCCCAGCCCCAGTGTGGCCTGCCCCAGGGCCAGCCCTGACACAGCTCTGCCACTGTCACCCGAGGTCCCCCCACACAGCCCCTTGCTGCATGCAGCTCCCTTGGGAAGTGGGCCCAGCCTGGTTCCCCACACTGCCCAGTCCAAGCCCCTCAGGGTGCAGCCATGGGAACACCCCAGACCAGAGCCCCCTTCTTTCACAGTCCCACAGCACGGATGTGAGCTCCAGCACTGCAGCCTGCAGGCACTGAAGGGCCTGGGGCACCAGGACCAGGCAGGCAGGGCTGGGAGGCAGGCAAGGGCAGGGTCTCTGCTCCAGGGGGACACATCTGGCTGCAGGAAAAGGGAGTGGCCATGCTTGTCCCTCAGCAGCTCCCTGCCGCTGCCATCCATGCTCACTCTGCCAGGCCAGCAAGAGCCCCAGGGCCCCTCCAGGAAGCAATAACACTGGGCAGGCAGGAAAACCCTCCTCCCAGGCTGCTGCCCTGCAGCCATGCTCCTGCCCTGCAGCCATGCCAACTGCTAGCACAAGGTGACTTTTTTTTCTTCCAGGCAGCGGCTTTAGCGGCACAAGCTCACCTGGCATCAGGGCTGTGGCACCCCTGTCAAGGCACAAGGCCAGGAACTGCCTCGAGGGGGCTTCTTGGCCCTTGCTCCTTGTTGGCACCACCACTGCCAGCAGCCCCCACAGCAGCAGGAGTCAGATGGGGCCAGTCAGGGCCGCTGGCACTTTGCTGGGATCCTGTGGGCAGCAGCAGTGCTGGGCTCCAAAGGCAGGGAGACGAGGAGCAGGCTGCCACTGCTGCCCCACAGGCAGGCTCACACTGTCCTCGCTGTGAGGGGAGGGTGTTTTGGTGCAATAATTACCCCTGCACTACGGGAAGCCCCATTGAGTTCCTTTTCACCTACCTGTCGTTGCATGTACAGACCAAATCACCAAGTGTGGTTGTGCTTTGGGAAGACGTTTCACCTTTTCTTTCCAGCCCCCAGCCTGCACCCGCTTGTCCTTTGGGTTCCACCACCTCTGTTCCAGGTGCCACCTGCCCTCCCCACGCCGGGAGCGTGTTGATGCAGTATTCCATGAGCAGTGTGGGGCACGCACAGCTTGCACTCGAACTGGGGATTGGGGTTTCTTTTGGGTTTATGTTTTTGTTTTTTTTTTTTTTGTAATTAATGTACTTGAAGGCTTTCCGAGCCCCCCGTGGAGTTCTACTGTTGCTGTACTGTGAGCTAAGTGTCCTTGTTTTCTATGTGGATCTTGACCCTGGCTTGCTCTGTCTCACTGGGCTGGATGACACTGTATGTTGCCTCTCTTCTCCTTCCCTCTTTCCCTTCCTGCTAGCATTCCTTTCTTCTCCCAAGGCTTTGGGTGCAAAACAGCTTCCCATTTTGTGGAATTTTTATGTAGAATAAACATTTGTAACTGTAAAGCTCTGGGTGGCACTTCTCCTTGTTTCAAGGGAAGGAAAGAGGTGATGGGGGGTCCAGTCAGCCCCATCATCCTGGAAGCACTAAAGCAAACGGGATGGGCTTGGTGCCAAGCACCAACAGGAGTAAATAGCTACTGGAATAACACTTGAGTCAGGAGCAGCTTTGTCCTCATGGAGCTACACCTTGACAGTGTGGATCCTCAGCAGGCAGAGGGGAAGCTGGCAGGGAATGAGGTACCCTATTTCCACCTCAGTATTCCCAGCACCAAGGGCAGGACGCAGGACACCAGCAAACACTTCCAATTCTTTGACTCTTTAGTGAGGAACTGGATGTGAGGCACATCCTGGCTTACCTGGAGCTCAGCTGGCTCACTGCACTCAGGAAGGTAAGTGATGGCACTGTGGAGCACTGCCCAGCAGCAGTGCCAGAGCACTGTCTGCCCCTTCACTGGGGAAACAGGGCTGGAAGCTTTGCTGTTCGGCAGCACCTGAGCCAGTTTGTACCTTTAAGAGCCACAATGACCAGTCCCAGCAAGTCCCCAGGCGTGGGGTGCCATCTGTGCCATCCACAGGAGGCTCTCTGGAGGCACCCACACGGCACCTTCCCTGGCAGCAGTGTCCAGAGCAGTTCAGAAGCGAGGCCGGCGCTTCCGCCCCGTGTATTTCGTGTCTGCCCGCACCTCCCTGTGGGAAAAGCAGGGAACAGCTCAGCACCACCTGCAGGGCACTTGGCAGGGGGAGGGAGCAGGTTTGTGGCAGGAGGCTGGGCAGGTGACAGCAGGTGACAGCCTCTGAGGCAGGACTCAGCTGGACTCACTTGCCCTGGCGGCGTCTGCGCTCCTTCTTCTCCAGGATCCAGTCCCGGCTTTTCTTCACAGACTTGCCCTTGACATTCCTGAACCGTGTCCTGTGGGGAGAGGTGACAGCAGCTGGAGAGGAACTGAAGTGTGGGGACACATTTCTCTGCCCCAGAGGATTGTCACCTAGAACTGGGTCACAGACGTAGTGAGTTTCCCTCCCACCACCCCTGGGCAAGAGGCTCAGGCAGCGCTGGGGCAGGTGGCCAAACTCCAGGCACTGGAGGAGGAGGAGGTTGATTCCAGCCCTGGCTCGGAGCTGAGGGATCCTGACCCATGAACTCCCCCAGGCCATACCCCATGTCACACCAGCAGCATGCTGCTCTCTGGGATCTCAGGGCATTACAGGCTCATGCACAACCACCTTCCCCTTGGCTGCTCTACTCCAAAAAGGCAGGGTCAGGCTTCCTACAACGTTCCCAGCTCTGCTACTGCCATCCAAGACCAGACAGCCCTTTGAGTGAGCAGAGAACAGCAATGTAAGAGGCAGGAAAACACGGCAGCCACAAGCTCCTGGCAGCCATGACAACTTTCCTCTGGTTTTTGTTCTGTCTCTCCCAATGGCTGCAAGAGGGGCTCCTCCCTGCACCACTGCTGTGGGAAGAGACAGGGCCAGCAGCAGAAACCCCCAGGCCACAGCTAAGACCTGGACAGGAGAAAAAAGGGAATGCCAGGACTTGGGCACTGCAGCCTGCCTCCATGGCTCCACCATGAGCCCTGTAAACATTCCCTCTGCCAAACCCAGGCATCAGCTGGAGAGCCCAGTGCAGGACAGAAAGCACACCTGACTGACTGCTCAGCTACAGCTCTAGGTAAGCACCTACAGCCCCATGGAAGAGCCCTGAGAACTAACTAGTTTTGTTCCCCATGTCCCTTGGGAAGATAAAGCAGCTCTCTCCTGGGCTGCTGTGAGTCCTCCCTGTCCTTCCCCTCCCATTGCTTCTCCCACAGGAGCAGTGTGGTCCCCAATAAAGCTCAGCCCTCAAAGGCTCTTTGCAGGGAGGACCTGCAGCCTCACCCCCACAGGATACCTCTCATTGGTGAACTTTGCCTGGTGTGGCTCTTCACTGGCACACTCGGTACCAAGGCCCTGGAAAGCAAAATTGGGAAGTTGTGTCACCTCCGGGCCAGGCACAGCCCATCAAAACTGAGGGGAAAGCAGGGATCTGCAAGGGGAAGGACCAGAGCAGGGATAAACTGGTCTTCCAGAAATCATGGCAAAAAAAGGCAGATGTCAGAAGAACAGTTTAAAGAGGGAAGGGTTAGATTGGATATGGGAAGAAATTCTCCCCTGTGAAGGCAGTGACACCCTGGCACAGGTTGCCCAGAGCAGCTGTGGCTGCCCCTGGATCCCTGGAAGTGCCCAAGTCCAGGCTGGACAGGGCTTGGAGCAGCCTGGGCTAGTGGAGGGTGTCCATGCCCATGGCAGGGGGTGGAACAAGATGAGCTGTAAGGTCCCTTCCAACCCCAACCAGTCTGTGATGATTTGAGAGCAGGGCTTGCTGACTGGCAGAAAATGCATAAACGAAGTCACATCTGCACTCACAGAGCTGTCTGGCTCCCACACTGCCCACAGCTCCTCCACATCACCAAGGACAGCAGCTCTGCTGCCTCATGGAGGTTCTCACCTTTGGTAATGTGCCAGATGTCCCAACAAAGAGACAGAGGAAGAACCTGAAAGAACAAGGATAAGGAGCATGAACGTGGGATTCAGCATGTGAGTCTCAGTCCTCAGGCAAGACTGGGATGGTTTATAACAAAGGCAGATCTAAGCTTTAACCTCTGTCCAGAACTATATAATGGGAGAGAGAACAACTCAGAGGAAGGGAAAGAAAAAAAAAAAAGAAAAGAAAAAGATCACTGCCAAGCCCAGGCTTCACCCCAAACACAAACAGAGATCCAGGACTCACTTCTTGGCTTTGGCACTGTTGGGGTAATCCACCACCATTCCCCCTGTAAATCCAGCTCTCATGGCTTGGGCAGTGATGAGCTCCAGCTGGGAAAAGCAGCAGGTGCAAAGTTAATGAGCAGCCATCCCCCAGGAAAGCCCAAGAGACCTCTGGGAGCACCACACAAGAGGGACTGCTCCCCCTCCTGCTAAGCTCTGCACTCCCATCCACACACCAATCCCCTGCCTCTGCTGCTTCTCCCTGCTCCTCAGACTAGCTGGGTTAGCTGGCACAGCAGACTCTCCAGGAGAGGATTACTGGGCTGCATTTTCCAGACCTGAGTTAAGCCAGTCTTCAAACCCACGCTCACATCCTGTCCCACCACTTTAAGGCTCAGCCCAAGACAATCTATGAAATATGCATTTCCTCGAGCCAGGTCTCAAAAGCTTTTGGAGATGTATTTCACACCTAAGATACCTCAGCTATCTTAGAAGGCATAAAATCAGCAGGATGGCTTTTGTGGTAGTGTTGGAAGAAAAAAGGTTTTAATAAAAGGCAAAATAACAAAACTTTTTACAGAGAAAAACCGAGCTAGGTACAAGAGGCCCTCCTGCCCCTGGTAAAACACTTCACAAAAGCAATTAGTTTCTTTGTTCTCCTCTTTTTCTAGAAAATTGCTTAGGCAGGACTTTTTGGCTTTTGTCTAATTAGCTATTTTCAAGTCTGAGGTGAAGTCTTTTAAGTCTTATGAAATGTTTTTTCACTTAATTAAGAAGAAAAACTTCTAAGCTTATTTCCTTTTTAAAGGAACAAAAATTAGTTTTGTCACTCCATCAACAAAGAGCACATTCCTATAAATCTGTGAAACAACAGAACCTGTACAAGGTATCCTCCTTACAGGTAATTTCTATGGGCTCCTGAAGAGCTCTAGAAGTGGCAGGGGGGACAGAGACACTGCCTTGTAAGAACATGATGCATTCAGAGCCCCAACCAGTAAATGATTTCTCTGCCTGTAGCCCTCCCAGCTGACTGATGGGCTGTACCTGCTCTGAGTTCTCGGGGTACAGCTGCAGCACAGCTCGGGATCCTCGGGCCTGCAGGAGACAGAGCTGATCACACACCTGCCCCAGTGCAGGTAACCCCTTCTGGGTCACCCCAGCCCAGCCCCAGACACGAGCTCCCTCCTCCCCAAAACCTCCAGGGCAAGGCTCCCAGGAGAGCAGCTCAGCCCACAGAGCCAGTGAGGCACAGGGGGAACACCAGCTATCCCAGAATCACAAACTGTTAGGCTTGGAAAAGACCAAGACCATCAAGCCCAACCTTGATGAGAAGCAGCACCAGGCAGGAAGGCGGGCAGTGGCTGCTCCTGCCAGTCTGCTTCAGAGCAGCATTTACTTAAAACAACCTGACTTGAAGTATCTTGCTAAAAAGCAAAGCCATAAGAGCAGCAGAGACGTGGCTGGTAGAGGGTGGCACTTACCAGGGCAGTGTAAAGAGTGGAGAAGAATCTGTAGAGGCGTTTGGGGGGGCTGTGTGACTTCTTGTCAGCATTACAGAGCCACTGCACTGCAGAAATACTGAGAGGGAAAATGAGACCCTCAGGACAGGCTGGAGGCTTCACAGAGCCTGCCACCTCCCTTTGAGCTGAATTCCTGCACTAGGCATGTGCTGGGCCTCAGGGAAATTATTTAATTTCCTCTGTGTTGCTCTGTTTTCTGTTTCACAGCTACACAAACCCCTCTGGAGACACAAAACTTAACAAGATGCATCAGTTAAAGGACAGAAGCATCACCAAGCATCCCCTTGAGCCCAAGTGCTCAAATCCTAGAATGACAGAATGCTTTGGGTTGGAAAGGACCCTAAAGCTCAGCTTGTTCCAGCCCTTGCCATGGGCAGGAACACCTCCCACTGTCCCAGGGCTGCTCCAAGCCCAGTCCAACCTGGCCTTGGACACTTCCAGGGATGGGGCAGCCACAGCTGCTCTAGGCAACCTGGAGGCCTCACCACCCTCAGAGGGAAGAATTCCCTCTCTGTATCTCACCTAAATGTTCCCCCTTTCAGCTTGAACCCGCTACTCCTGCTCCAAGCATCACAGTTCCTGAGCAGCACTCGGGAGCCCAGCTGTGTCCCTTGCCTGACCAAGCAGGTTTTCCCAAAGAGCAATTTAAACCAGAGCTTTTGGCTCAGCAATGGACAGCCCTTGCTTTTTCCCAGCTCTTCTCTAAGCAGCTAAGTCCCTCTGTCCCCTTCATCCCAAATCAAACCATCAAACCTTGATCCAGGGACTGACTTTTTTAAGCTGTGCCACTTCATACTTTGTTCTCCTCCTTGGAGCAGCTCTCAGCCACCCTGACAATATCCCCAGCTTTACTTTCTTCCCTTCAACAAAATTCCTAGCTCAGCAGCACAAAAAGACAGGCATCACCTGGGAAGCAGCTGTTTCTACCATCCAGAATTTTGGAGGTTTGTTCTGTAGTGATAGAGCCAAAGTACACAGAGCAAAGAGAGTGGCTGACAAGGCCAGTCCCTCTCAGCTGTGATTTACCAGGTGTACACCATGGGGACTGTGACTGCAGTGTCAGGAGAGCTCAGCTACAGGCACAGACTCACCTGATACAGCCATCAAACATGCCAGGCCTGAAGGGAATGCCATGCCCCACATCTGCAAGGAGAAGGTCTCCTTCCACCTCCCTCTCCACGGCCACATCTGCACAGAACACAGCACAGCTGAGGCACTCATCTCCCACCCCCGGGGCCTCTGGGGATCTCAGGGGAGGTTGTGCTCACCCAGCATGGCAGGGCTGATGTCCATGCCAATCCAGTAGTGACCTTCCTCAGAGATGTAATCCCCACTCAGCCCCGAGCCGCAGCTAGAGGGAGGAAGGGGGAAAGTGCTGGGCTCATGGGGATGCTCTGAGGCTGGGCTGGCCGCACACACCCAACGTCACAGCAGCCTTCGGCCCACAAAAGGCACCGGGACATGGCCACTCCCTTGCCCATGCACGCCTCCAGCCCCAGCTGTGCCACAGCCCGGGCAGAGCCCCGCTCACCCCACGTCCAGGAGGAGGCACGCACGGTCCTCGGGCAGCCCCAGCAGCTCCACAGCCCGCTCCGACATCTGCGACTGGATCTCCACCACGCGGGAGCTGCGGCACAGCACAGCGTGGGCAACAGGCGACATCCCCCGCACTGCGAGACCGGACCCCGCACCGGCCGCGGCAGGACCCGAGCACCGCTCGCCCCCGGCCGGATCCGACCCTGCCCCTCACTCCCGCCGCTGCCGGACCCCCCGGCAGGGCCCCCAGGGATCCCGCCAAGGCCCAGGACCAACCCCCACCCCCGGGGGGTGCCCCCGACGCCCGCCCCATGCCGAGCCCCCTCCCCGCCCCACGACACCCGCAGCGCCGGTCCCGCCGTACTTCTGGGTGTACTTCCGCGCCTCGGCCTCATCGTAGAACTGCAACGAGAGGGCGGCGGGCGCGGTGAGGCCAGGGCCCCCCAGACGTGCCCGGTTCCCCCCAGACGTGCCCGGTACCCCCTCAGACGTGCCCGGTATCCCCCCCAGACGTGCCCGGTATCCCCCAC
>JAYDZK010000066.1:7786134-7806713 GCA_034509185.1 Euphonia xanthogaster | reverse complement strand
CACTCTTTGGCCAAGCAGGGCCAGGCTGTGTCAGGACTCTGGGGAGAGTCAGGAGTTTTCATTATTATCTTTTTAGCACTCTGTAAGTGTCCTTCCTGTATTCTTTAGTACAGTATAGTATAGTATTCTTTAATATAATATAGTGTCATAAAGTAACAAATGAGCCTTCTGAGAACATGGAGTCAGACTCATCATTCCTTCCTTCATCGGGGGGAATGCAAATACAATACTTTAGGTCCTAAAGTAATACATTAATTGCACAAGTCCTGTTGAAAACTTGGAAAGCCATTGAGACGTGCAAATTGGTGATTGATTTTTAATTGGATGATGACAAAGTAACTAACAGTGAATGTTAACTAAGAATTCAAACCTCTGAGAAGATGCTCACCCACAGAGATCACATTCATGCTGGGTTTTGTGTTTTAAAACATAACTTAAGTCCTCCTCAGTCGCAGGTTGGTGTTCTTTTCACTCTGTAGATCCACAGTGAAACAAGCAAAGTTCCCACTGGTGCAGAACTGGAGAGAGGAAGAGCTGGAGGCTGAGACTTTTTAGGTAAATCCTTCTGGAGAAATCACAGGAGTCTCTTACATAATGGAAACATCCTATAATTTTTCCTGTGCTTTTCTCCCTTGTTGCCACACATTTCTGTTGCCAGGGAAACAGATCATGAATTGTTCATAGTAAGTGACCTTGTCATTGCTTTTATACACGCCATGAGTTATTGTGCACAGGATATTTATAGATTAACAGAGGTGATTGTGACTGCCTGAAGACAAGCAGGTTTTGTTTCATTTAATTTATTTATTTTTTCTATAGAATAGGAGGCTAAAAACCCTAAGAGAGGGAAATGCTGGCATTTGTTTGCAGAATCAATATTTACATTATTCAGATGGGGCAAACAGGGCCAGTAAGTCAGAAGGCAGCAGGATGAAGAGTGGTCAGCTCAGCCTCCTGCAAGCAGTGGTTTCATTTGATGTTCTTCTGGACTGGACTTGGACATATTCACATTTACTTTTGTGTTTGATATTATCAGAGGTGCCAGAATTCTTTTAAGCTCTGCAAAAAACGTGCTTTGTGCACAGGTTTTAAATAACAAACCAACCAAACAACAAACAAACAAACAAAAAAAAAACCAACTTGTATCAACCATTCTAAATGGTAAAAGCTGTTGCCTATTCTCCTTGTACTGACATTCTGTACAGAAGTTAATTAAAATAAAGCTCCATGAACAATTTAAGTATTAATAATGAAGAGATAAATGAATCATGCTAGTTCAAATAGAAAAATAATGCAAAGCTTGTCTGAGATCCACAGAAGGCTTCCTACTCTTTTTATGCATTCAAGAAGAAAAAAGGATTTTATTACATAATCGCCCTTACAATCCTCTTCAAGGCTGTGTTTTGTAATTATTATTTTAATCTTAGAAGAGGTGTGGTAAGGTCTGGATTTCACGTTGAAGTTGTGATGAGAAGGCTGAAGCTGATGTTTGCCATGTGGCTCTAATGGTGCATTGGAGCTGTGCCTCTCTGCACCCACCAAACCATCACTCCCTGCGGGCCCAGGGCTGCCCCAGCTGGGGCACACAGAGGGCACAGGGCTGGCCTGGCACAGGCTGATGGAGCCCACCCAGCCACCTTTAGGGCAAGGCTTTGCTGCCTGGGACAGCTCAGGTGAGGAACTTGGGCAGTCTGTGCCTCCAGCCCAGGTGAGTGGCACCACCTGAAGCTGAAGATGTTTGGGTTCACTCCTTAGGCAGAGCAGGTGACATCTCAGAAAGGCCCATGTGTGATGCTTGCTGTAGGATTTACCCCACAGGACAGGGAGGTGTTGTATTTCCAGGGATCCCCATGGCAGGGAGGAATGATGAACCTGACTCCATGTTCTCAGAAGGCTCATTTATTACTTTATGATACTGTATTATATTAAAGAATGCTATACTAAACTAAGGAATACAGAAAGGACACTTACTGAGTGCTAAAAAGATAATAATGAAAACTCCTGACTCTCCCCAGAGCCCTGACACAGCCTGGCCCTGCTTGGCCAAAGAGTGAAAACAACTCCCAGCAGAATCCAGTGGAACAATCCCCTGTGGGTGAACAATCTCCAAACACATTCCACAGGAGCACAGCACAGGAGAAGCAAATGAGATCAGAATTGTTTTCCTTTTTCTCTGAGGCTTCTCAGCTTCCCAGAGAACAATCCTGGGTGAAGGGATTGTTCAGAGAATGTGAATGCCACAGTCCCCAGCCCATCCCTCAGCTGGGAGCATCCCTGGTACCCAAATCTCCCACCCAGCTCCGCTGACAGCCCCCGGGCAGGTGGGTGCCCCAAGCCCTGTGCTCCCTGTATCATTTATTCTTTCCATTGCTCAGGTGAGGAGCTTCACAGCCTGGCTGTCAGCATTTCCAGAGGCTGTTTCCTCAGAAAGCTGAACCAGCAGGGAAGTGAACTCAGTTTCAGTGCAAGCAGCCTTGTCCCAGCCCCACAGGCCCAGGGGCTGCTGCTCCCTGGGTTTGCATCGCCTTTACTTAAAATCAGGGTCCTGCTGGCACTGATCCAGCAGATCCTACCCCAGGGGTAGGGTAGGGGATGGGATATCACAGCCCTAGGGTGAAGCTGGCCTGAAATCACTGGGCATTAGAGCCCTCACAAAGGAAATCCAATGAGTATTTGGAGTTTTATGGGTGGGGAAACTGAGGCACAGCTGGTGGATGCACATCCTCGGGAACAGCTCAGGCAAGCACTTTCCCCACCTCATTAATTCTGCCCTGTAATTAGGGCTCACTAACTCAGGCTGGGATGATGCCTGGGGCCCCCATGGGCTCTCCCCTGACTCCAGATCCCTTTGGGAGCTGCTGGTGGATGGAGGGGGGATGCAAACCCCTTTTTCCTGTGGTTTTCAGGATAAACTCCCCCCTTTTCAGGCAGAAAATTGGGGAATGGTGCTGTGAGGAGAACAGGGGGCCCTGAAGCTCTCAGGGTGAATCTGGGGCACCTCAAAGAGTGACAGGACAGGGCTGAGTAAGACAAATGGAAAAAAATTTGGGTGTTCCAGCCTGCTGCCGACCTGTCCCTGCACCTTGTGGTGTGCCAGCACCCTCATGTTCCCTAAAACTCCCTTAAAAGTTCCCTAAAAAACCATGGCCACATCCAAAATCCCCATTTTTTGAATTAAACCGATTGCTGAAGGCTCCAGAGCTCCCACCTCGCCTTTGTTCACCCCTTCCTTGGAGCTAATCCTGTGCTTAGGAGCAATGGAGCCATAAAGAAGTGCTGGGGTCAGGGCTGGATCCCCTCAGCTGCATTCACCCCCTGCAGCACGGCCCCGTTTGTGGATGGCAGATGGTGACGGTGATAGAGCCCCATGGATCCACAGAGGATGGGCAGGGAATCAAAACACGGGGCTGGAGGCTTTTCCCACCATAAATCATCCTTGGGATGGGTTTCCAGCAGTGCCCGAGCTCTGAGTGATGGGAAAGTGAGGCACAGAGTGGGGTCACATCTCCTTGGGTTCCCCTTTGAGCTCCAAATATCCCCAGTTATTGGTGTCACCAATACTGCAGATGGGACGTGCCTGAGCTTGGCTGGCCCTGCTGCTGAACCAAGCAGCAGCACAGGGGTGTTTCACCAGAGACACTTTGGGCTGGCTGGGTGTGTGGTGTTTCACCAGAGACACTTTGGGCTGGCTGGGTGGGTGGTGTTTCACCAGAGACACTTTTGGCTGGCTGGGTGCTGCAGCTGGCACGTGGGGCCAAGTGCAGGTGTGCAGGAGCTCTGGTGGCTGTGGGATGGAGCTTCCCCCCATAACAGGGGCTGCTCCTCGGGTTTACCTCTGGAGGAGAAGCTTTAAGGCGATGGGGAAGGAAAGGAGTCAGTTCTGATGGAGGGTTTGGATCAGAGCTTTATTCTGGCCCACGGGCCCCTGAATCCAGCACCAGCTCCAACAGAACTCCTGAACCCGTGGCTGCTGCTCCTTTTAACCCCGGGGAGAGGGGGAGGGAAGGGGTAGGGAGCCACCAGGCAGGTACACAGAAGGAGGTCTCAAGGGACAAAGGACACCTGGATGGCCCAATGCCCCCCCAGGGGTAGAGGGCATCCTTTGAATCTGCCAATCACTCAACGCCCTCCTGGAATTCCAGGATTGACAGACAGTGCTCAGCAAGGGAAAGGAGAGGTGACTGACACACCTGGCAGGGAATTATCAGGGGAGGGACCCGAGGTTCCGAGGTAAACCCTGAAATCACAAGGCAACAAGGGACCTTCTCTCTCCCCCACCCCGTGTTTGCTGCTGCAGCCTCAGGGTTCCCCCCGGACTGCAGCCACCTCCGCAAGGGCAGCCCCAGCGGCGTGTACGTGATCCAGCCGGCCCGGTCCCCGCCCCGCGTGGTCTGGTGCGACATGGACACCGAGGGCAAGGGCTGGACCGTGGTGCAGAGAAACTCCCACGACACCGAGCTCACGTGGAAGCAATCCTGGACCACCTACAAGTATGGCTTTGGGAATGTGCACAGCGATTACTGGCTGGGCACCGAGTACCTGCACCTGCTGACGCAGCAGGGCACCTACAAGGTGCGCTTCGTGGTGCGGGACAAAGCCAACGTCACCCACTACGCCGAGTACGACATCTTCCGAGTGGAGAGCGAGGCCAGTGGGTACCCCCTGAGGCTGGGCAGGCACTCTGGAGATGGGGATGACTACCTGACCCTCTACCACCCCAAGAAGGGGGGCATTCACGACAACATGAAGTTCAGCACAGTCGACAAGGACCAGGACCAGTACAGCGGGAACTGCGCCAAGAGCTACGGGGGGTGGTGGTACAACAGGTGCCAGAACGTCCTGCTCAATGCCAAAAACTACATTGTTTGGCCAGGATTCTGTGATAAAGGTGACTGTGCATCCTCCCTCATCCTGGTCAAACCCACAGATGTGTGTTGACCATGCCCAGCTCCCCGGGAGTGTGGGGGTGCCATCATCCCCAGCTCGGTGCCCCATTCCCATGCCAGTCCCAGTGCACATCCTGCTCTGCCCACAGCTCCTGTTCCCTCACCAGCCAAAACACAGCAGGTCTGGGGCTCAGGAGCCATTGCCCGGAGCGCTGGGCACACGGGCAGCTTTGTCCAGTGCCATGATGCTGGCTGGCACTGGGGCACAGGCACTGGTTTGGGCTGGGTGCACCCACTCCCATCCTGGGGAGGGGGACATGGTGCCAGCTCCCTTCCCCTGCAGTCGGTGACCCCTGCTTTGCCCAGGCCCTGCTCCCTCCCTGAGCCCCGCACACCCCACAGCTCTGCTATCCATGGTGGGAGGAATCAGCTGCAATAAACCCTGGAGCCAGACTGTGCTGCCTCATGTCTACCTGCACACAGGTGTGGGGGGATCACTCTGCCCACTCTTCAGGGTGGCAGACCTGGGGGAAAGTAAGTGTGTTAGGCAATATTCCTTTCAATGGCTTGTTCCAGCCTGGACTGTGGCTTTAAGGCTACAATTAGCCAACAGGGCCAGCAAAGCCCAGATCATGCACAACCCTCACTCACAGTTTGCCCCTGTTCATGGCAGGGTGGTTTCTCTGTGCTGGGGAAGAGAAGAAACCACCACAGCCTGGAGAGTGGAGAGGGCAGTGGACTCCCTGCAGGTGTGAGTGATGTGGGTCAGTCCGTCCCATTATTCCCTGCTGCAGACAGGGAATATGTCTGTGAAGTTCCTTGTGATGCAGGGAAGTTTGAATTTGGGGCCTGAAAGATCCCACAGCTCCCCTCCTCCCTCTGTGGAAGGAAAGCTGAGCTCAAGGAAGGTTTGTGGCTCGGAATGCTGAGCACCATGGGACTCAGGAGCCAAGGTCAATGACCAAGGTCCCAGGGCACCCTGCAGAGCTTTGGCAGTGCATTGTTCCCGAGGAGCTGTCGAGTTCCCGAGGAGCATTCTTTGGCAGCTTTGGAGGCACCTGCAGGTGGGCAGCACTGCTTCATGGGAAGATGGAGATATGAGGGTGCTGCTGGCTGAGAAAGGCTTCCCAGCTGGAGCTGAGCTGAAAGCACCTCTGGACTAAGAGATATGGCTGCTGATTTAGAAAGGCATTGGTGCTCCAGCCTGGATGCACAGCCTAACAGAAGGGGAGAGGCTGGACAAAGGCTTGGGGCTCTTGGTAAACAACATTCCAGCCAGCAGGAGCCCTGAGTGATGCTGAGCTCATTCCTGGGTCTCTGTTGGAAGGAGAATAGTTGCACTCAATGATTCTTGTGGGTCCCTTCCAACTCAGAATATTCTGTGAATCTATGAGTGCAGCCAGTGAGACATCTGCTCTGTTCAGCACTGCTAGACAACAGTGCAACAGCCAAACATCCCCCCTCTCTCAGCATCACACCACAGGTACCACGTCCACTGCTCAGCTGCCCAGTGCACAAGGTTATCACCACTTCCATACAGACCCAAGCTGATCCAGAATCTTGAAATTCTGGGATGCCTGCCCTCTCAGGTTGTCTCAGCTCTCACACCAGCCCTGACAGACCAGCCACGTGGTGCTGTGTGGCCTTGCAGTACTGTTGTTCCTTTCCACTCTTCCAGTTCCCTCCCAGTGTTCACAGGGTTAATGAGGCAGGATGACACTGGCCTGGCTTTCCAGGTCATGGCTGGCAGGGTGCAACTGACCTGGTGCTTCCCTCATACCCTCTGCTTGCTGTTGGCTGTGTGATGCTACTTTCCCTTTGTGGAAGATCCCCTCCTTGGAATGCAACCCTCTTCTTTAAGTGAAGATTTTGTCTCTAATTCCTCACTTGAGTTGTATGAAAAAAATCTTCCTTGGAAAATTTTTTCTTACTGCACCAGAAGCCTCAGGTGTGCTTCTGGAAGGAAGCAGGCAGCAGCTGAAGGAGTTCCCAAATAAACAAAGGACACTGTGCAGGTCTGAAAGTGATTTTATTCTGCAGGATGAACACGGACTGCAGCAGGGATGTGTTGTGGACATGGCCTGCCCTGGGATCAGTATAGCTTAGGTCAGGTTAGCTAGTGATAGTGGATACTCTTCTGCTGAAAACATCTGTACCCACAAAGCAAAAAGAGCTCAAGGCTGTGCTAATCAGGAGGGTTTTAGGCTTCTGAGCACAGAGTCCTCTCCAGAAGGAATATGCTTGGATACTGCAGTGGTTGTAATGGTGAGCTCTAATAATATTCCCCCCAAAACCCACCACAGGTGAATGGCCAGAGACAGAGCCAGGAGCTTTGCAACTTTTCAGGACAGGATGAAAACAAAGCAGTTCTTGATCTAGAGGAACAACCCTATTTACCCCCAAGGCCTCATCATCAAATGGGCCCCAGCAGGGCACCGGCCTGGCCATGTGCTGCATGTGGACAGAAGGGGGAAGGAGTTCTAGGGGTATGGAGTTGGTTTGATGAGGATGGCCGAGGCTCTGCAGGTCCCCTTGCACAGCTTGCCCCACGTCAGGCCCCCCTTGACGTTCAGCTGCACAGAGTAACAGGCTGAGTACCACCACCCACCCCCATAGCGTGAGGCACAGTTCCCTCTGTAAGTGTCCTGATCCCGATCCTTTGTGGAGAACTTCATGTTGTTGTGCACTTTCCTGGGATTGTCTGAATCCATGGCATCCTCTGCTGTCCCCGAGTGCGATCCCAGCCTCAGCCGGTAGCCCTGGGACTCATCATCCAGGCTGAACAGGTTGTAGTCTGCAAACTTCATGTTGTTTGCAGCATCCCAGATGACAAACCTGACCTGGTAGATCTTCTGCCTGGTGATCTGGTGGATGTACTCAGTGCCCAGCCAGAACTCAGCGTGCACATTCCCAAAGCCGTGCTTGTAGGTGCTCCAGGACTCAGCCCAGGTGATGTCTGTGTCCTGCCGGTTCCTCTGGATGACGGTCCAGCCCCCGTCTGCCCCGCTCAGCTCACAGTACACCATGATGGGGTGCAGTCCCGTGGGCTGGATGATGTACACACCACTGGGGCTGCCAACCAGAACCTCGCTGCAGTCCCTGGGCCAAGCTGGGGCAGGACAGAGGGGATAGAACAAAAGCCTGGGCATCAGGACAAGACCCCGGGCAGGAGGGAGATTCATCTGGCCAGGGCACATGGCGGATAACCAGCTCTCCCAGCCCAGAGAGGGGGCTGGCCTCAACTCTCTGTTCCTTTTCCATAGGGAAGAGTAACAGGAGTCAGCCCCATTGAAAGGCCCCAGACTGACTGAGCTATGCTGATATCAGTCCAAGAGACTGAATACGGGCACCAGTGGGCTCCCTTGGGTCTCCTGAAAAAGGGGCTGTGCCACTACAGCAGGGCCATGCTGGGAGGAAGGTGAAGAAGACCCAGCCCCTGCCTGTGTCTAAGGGAATGGGGAAAAACAATCCCCTCAAGCACAAAGCCACCCTTCCCAGCCTGCACAGTGCACACACACACACACACACACACACACAGAGACACAGAGCCCTGCAGCCTGTGCTGGGCACACCTTCACCATCCTCCATCCTGGAGCACGGCCAGGGCACAGGACAGTGCACTGTCCTGCCCTACCCAGAGCTGGCTAAACACATGCACACAACACCAGGTGCCCAAGGGATGTTACCTACTGGTTCTCTTCAGAACACTCGAAGTGTTGGAGGGAGATTTCTTGAAGGTGTTTAGGCTTTGTGTGTGCACAGAATGGCCTGGTGAAGCCAAGATGAGCAGGGAAGCAAGGAGCAGAAGACACTGAGCTGGTAGAAAGAGACAAGAAGAAAAGAAGAAATGTGACCATCCCTCTCATGGCACCAACACCACAGCTAACACGAGCCTGTGAGGTGCAGGAGGGCACCGAGCATGCTGGGCAGAATCAGGCTGCTCCCTGCAAGCTGCAAAGCTTGCCAAAGGGGTCACAACCTGCCCTTTCCCCCTTGATCTGAGGTGGGCAAGTCAAACACGGGGTAGTTTTGGGCAGAGCAAAGCAGCCAACAACTGCCTGAGGCAAGTTTAACTCCTGCTCCCTGGAGCAGGGGCCTGGCTGGGCTGAGCCAGAAGGCAGGGCACGAGCAGCTGGTGCTCAGAGGTGGCAAGAGCCCCTAAAGGGCACCGGTGCCACTGCTCCCCATCAGTGTGCAAGAACCAGAGCATGGAGCCTCTCCCTGATGCTGAGCTGCCCTACCTTTGCTCTCCCCGTTGCTGGCAAGGAGTGCCCACTTCCCAGCCCTGTACTCACCCATTGCTCCCTGTGGAAATGCCCTCTGGAGCGCAGAGCTCTGCACTGGCCGGGCACACAGAAGGATTTGTAGTGCCCTCTGCACTGGGCGGGCTGAGTGGGTCCTACCTCCCTTTTCTGCTGGAAGAGATCAGGCTGGTTTCCTTTGTGCCTGCAGAAAACACCAGCTGAGGTGGAGGTGCCTGTGGTTCTAGTTTGCAAAGAAAAGAATTCCTGTGCCAGCAAGAATCCTTGGAATGGTCTCTTCTGTGAGTGCTGAGTGACTTGGATGGAATTTCCCCAAGTAACAGCATATTTGCAAACTTTGAAGAGTATTGCTCTGCAAACACTTGAATGCCAGAGTCACCAGCCAGGTGGAGAGCAAACAGGTCTGTCCCTGCCTGCCACCACTGCAGCTGGTGCTGCCAGGTCAAGGGGCTCTTGTTTAATCTGCTCCACTCCAGCCCAGCCTGGCTTTGGGTGGGGCAGCAGAGCAGCCCCAAGATCCTCAGAGAGGGGAATTGCTGTGGGGCAGTGTTTGAAGCAGCTGGTGTGTTCATGACACAGGCAGAGGGTCATGGTGGAGGGGTCTGTATCTGGGGGAAGCAGGAGAAGTCTTTGATCCTCAGTGGGACACTGGGAAATGGAGGGAGCAAGAGAGTACAAGGGGAAAAATGGCAATGATCTGTTAGTGCAAGGAGAACAACAGAAGGGTTCTAAGAATGAACAAGGGGAATGAAGAGGATATGAAAGCAGCTGGATAGGAATGGAGTGCATCTGAGACTAGCTGGAAGTGAAGTGAATGAGTAAGAGGGGATCCAGAGGAGCACTCAGAGGGAACAGAGGGAATTTGGAAACATGCAAAGGTATAGTTTGGTTTTAAGGCACTCAGAAAGGATGGCAGGGACAGGCAGTGCACAAAAGTAGAAGGTCTGATAGAATATCTGGCACAATAAATCTGGCTGTGTTCAGTGGGAACTTGTGAGATCACAGATTCCCCATAGTGCAATTGATCAACATGGTCTAGCCCAGTCAAATATGAACTTACACAATCCAGATTCACAAATAGCATGGTTTAGGGAAGGAACAGGAAAGCAGATTCAGGATGTTGGTCACAGATGCACTATGGAGTGTTAATATGCGTTGTGACAGAAGGGGTAGTAACAGGGATCTATTAGCTATAAATATATATTGACCCAGTTATATACACATAACTATTCCCAGGTCTGCTTCAATACACTCGGAGGTGTGAAGCTCAACCAGAGGCATCCCTTCAGGGGAGGAGGAGAGACACTGTCCATCTGCTGATCTCAAGCAAGCAGAGATGCTTTCCCCTCCTCTTTTTGCCCTGAGACCCCACTGCGGCCAGCTTTGCTCCAGACATTGTTCTAGTGTTGGCCCTTGCTGGAGTCAGGGGTGGCCAAGGGACCCATCCTTTGTGTTTCTCAACCACTCCCATGGCTTCTTGCCCAATTTAAAGCAGCTCTAAAGCAAGTCCGTCAAGTTCCTACCCTTCTCCCTCACCCTGCAGCATCACCATCACTGAGAGCTCTGCAGCTCTAGCTGCAGCTGGAATGCCCACCCAGGGAAAGGAAATGCTGCCCAGTACCCAGTTTTAATGTCTGCAAGCCCAAGAACCCAATACTTCTATCACAAGCATAATCCAGGTTTTCAGAACTCTGTATTTCTATTTTAAGACTAGCAGAAGAAAAGCAATTGCAGAAATTTTGGTTCTCTGGAGTGGATCCATGTGCTACAGTGCCCTAGACTGAATCCAGGAGTCTGGAATCCTCTTGGGTGCCCTGATGTCCACGTCTGCGGCACATCTGACGGACACAGAGGCACTGCCAGCTGGCCCTGGGAGACAGAAGCAGGAATGGAAACAGGGGGAGCAGGGAGGACACCCTATTCCCATTAGGGTGTATGTGGGGAGGACAGGGACACATGGGGCATTTGGAGGGCTCAAGGGACAACTGGGGGTTTCTCAGAGCAGCTGATGGGCCTAAGGGTGAAGCTATGGTATCCTGGGGGCAACGGGGGTAACTGAAACTGGAACCCCCAAAGGGACAGCAAGGGTTCTAGGGAAAACAGGGGAAAGCCGTAGGGTTTCAGGGCAATTAGGGAATCTGGGGGAAGTAAAGGCAGCCTGGAGTGGAAGGGGGAAATCCTGGAATGGGCCAGAGGGCAAAGCGAGTTCCAAGAGACATGGAGGATCCTGTGAATTTAGGAGTCCTAGCAGTCTTTGGCCTATCCTTGGACACCTGGGTCCCCTTGTCCTTGCAGAGAATCCCAAGGGACTGAGAATGCAGAGGGGATAGGGAGTCCCAAGGTGGTCTGAGAAGAGCTCCAGAAGCATGGGGATTTTTAGAGTATAGTTCACCAGCTCAGGAGTACTCACATCAGCAGCAGAATGAATGCCATGGAGCCAAAACCCAGAGCCAGCCCCAGGGCTGGTATGTGGGTATGTGTCTCATCATCCCAGTTGAGCACAGTGCTGAACAAAGTCTGGAGTCCTTTCTCTTCCTCCACACTTCCCTCTGATACTGTGGAGACCCAGGACTCTCAGGTCATGGGGCCCTGCACCTAGGGACCAGCTATCCCTGCAGATCTTGCTCCAGCCACAGACCTCACTGTCCCCAGTGACCCAGGCATCTGGGTGTCCCTGATCCACCCCACATGCTCCCAGGGGAGTCAGGCACCAGGGAACACATGTGGTGTTCACATTCTCTGAACAGAGAAAGACATAATTCTCTCTCCTAGGATTTTTCTTTGGGAAGGTAGTGAGAAGTTCAGAGAAGAGAAAACAATTTTTATCTCTATTTGTTGTTCTTGTTTAACACAAGCTGAATGTGTTATGGAGATTGTTTACTAAGAGTGATTTGTTAATTAGACACTTGCGAGAGTTGTTTAGATTGATTAGCTAATTAAGTTAAACCTGTGCTGTGACTGTCTCCAGACAGTCACAGGTTTTCCTTTGGTATCCTTTTAGTATAGTTTTAAATAGTATTAGTGTAATATACTATAGCTTAATAAAGGATTTCTTCAGCCTTCTGAAATCATGGAGTCAGAGCACATTATTCTTGCATTGGGAGATCCCAGAACTGATAAACAAATGCTCTAATCCACCTGTCCACCATGAACCAGGCTTCCTGGCACCCTGCTCACCACCTTCCCGAGAAGCCAGGTGTCCCAGGTCCCACTCTGCTCCACACTGCTCCCTGCCCCCGGGGCACTCAGGTGTCTGGGCTCACCGTTGAGGTAGAAGAATTTGCGGATAATGGGCTTGGACTGTTCCCCCAGGCGACAGGCAACGGTTCCTGGAGCGGGTTCCTCAATGGTCAGACTGAAGGGCTTCTCTGGATTCCCCTTCAGCTCCTTGAACAGTGCCATGTCCTGTGTGCGCAGCTGGGGCACAGGGGGACACATGAGCACTGCCCACACCACCGGGCACAGAACTGCACACACAAAGGCACCGTGTCCTGCACGTGCTTGACACGTCCCCTTCATGCTCCTTGTGCTCCTGGCTGGTGCAGGTGCACGCAGCTCCCACCCCACGTGCATGTACACCCAGGGTGCACACAAAAGTCACTTTCTGCACATGCAGGAAGGACTTCTTCCCTGTGAGTGTGGTGAGGCCCTGTGTAGCAGAGCATCTCATCCTCTCGAGAGCTTATCTGTTGTTTGTTAGCCAGTCAGGTAACTCAAACGGGACAATCTGTCTTGTAATGAGTTATTTTTGCACCAATGGGACAGCATCTCCCAGCTGCCAATAAGCATCTTACTGTCAAAGTGAGACATGGAAGATAAGCTGGATTTCTGACTGACAGCAAGTCACTTCACAACTGTAAAACCCACAGCAAACTTTTGCAATGTAGAAAGCTTCTATAGGTTTTCCTGGAAATGTGTGGAGTTTCTCCCATAAATAGAGACACCTATTTCCCAGTTAATCCCCCAGGGGCTGAGTGAAGGAATCTGTGTACATTATGGTCATTTTGGTGGTAAGTTACATTTGGCTCCTATTCCATACTATTTCTTTTGCTTGCTTTAATATAGGTACCTTGATACAGTGCACTGTTCTATGTTATGCTGTAATCTACAAGTAGTTCTTTTAGTTTTATACTGTGTAATAAGTAATTCTGGTTAAGATCTTTCATCTATTTTGCCTGTTCATTTGTTTATTAAATAATTCCTTTTTATAAATATATCTGACTTGCCATCATTAGGACTTTTGGGCCAAAATAATTCCTAAGATTTAAACTGTTGCCAAATTCTGGGGCTAAGGAAGGATTTACCTTCATCTGAATCCATCTCTCTGAAAGAGCTTAAATACACAAAGGAATCCTTTCTGGCCCTATGACACAGCAGCAGGGCTTCTTTAACAAACTTTGTCTGAAGCTTCCACTCAGCCCATGACACCCTGGCACATGTTTTGCAGGTAAGATGTGGCTGCCCCATCCCTGGAAGCATACAAAGCCAGCTTGGTTGGGGCTTGAAGCAGCCTGGTCTGGTGGAAGGTGTCCACACCTTCCAGAGGATTGGAATGACATGAGATTTAAGGTCTTTTTCAACCCAGACCATCCTTTGATTCTATGATTCTACATGTGCACACATGGATCTGCGAACACAACTGCCTGCTGCTCGTGTGCACCCTTCCCATGAGCAAACACCCTGTGTGTGCTTACACAGCTGCTACCTCCAGCACAGACAGCTGCTGTGGCAGCAGTCACTACACCTGCAGCAGTCCCCCTCAGAATGTCTGCTCACACCCTTGCAGGACCACGTGTAACTCACATTTGGGGCAAACATCCAGGTGACAGGCAGGCCGGGGGGGATGTGGAAAGGCACGCTGCAGCGCAG
The DNA here is from genome assembly GCA_034509185.1 of Euphonia xanthogaster. NCBI lineage: Eukaryota > Metazoa > Chordata > Aves > Passeriformes > Fringillidae > Euphonia > Euphonia xanthogaster. Next base: position 7,792,696 of record JAYDZK010000066.1, on the reverse strand, counting down.
CACGATGGTTTCATCTGTGTAGGTCCACAGGTCCTGCACTGGGAGCATTGACAGGCTCATGAGCTCACATCTGCACATGCACTGAGAGACATGATGGTGCTCCTGTGCTGGCTGCAGGGATGGGCAGATGTACACTTGGGCAGGTGCACTCAGCGTGGGATCGTGGGTGAGAAACACGGGGAGTCCCCAGAGATTTTTGTGGTGAAATCCTGTCTCCTGGATCAACTTTGCTAACTATAATCTCATTATAATACTGAACACACCTCCATCCCAAAAGCTACCCGCCCCCAATGTATGACCACCTTTCCTGAGCACACATTCTTCACTCTTCTAGCTTAGACCTTTAAAAGCAAAGTTAGATCGTTTGACCCCAATCAGTACCAGAAGTGTCACTGGAGTCACTCAAGTGCCACCAAACATAAAAATTAGCACAAAAATAACCTAAGAATGGGACGAAGTTGAGGAATATTTCCTTACCCTTAACACAACAGCCTCTCATGGCCCCATCATACCTGGGCAGTCCAGGGCAAACTGACAGTCCACCAAGCGGCAGGTAGCACACTGGAAGACACGGGCAGCTGGCTGGAATCCTGGGAAAGAGAGACTTGGTGGTCCCAGGGAAGTGGGAGATGTACAAGGAGACAGGGGAGGGCAAGACAGATGGATGGGCACTCACCACAGGGAGGGACGCAGGCTGGAACTGGTGGAGAGGAAGCAGCATTAGACTGGGCATCACTGGGGACCCACATCCTTGTAATGAGCTGTCAGGATTCAGCCCTTGTCCAGCCCAGATGGGATCCCTGGGAGTTTCTCTAGGACAGGGGTTCCCAGGGTGGCCCCATACCTTTCCCCAGCTGGCTCAGTTTTCTCCAGATTGTGCTGACAGCTTCCTGCAGAGACTTGTTCAGGGACTCTGGTGTGTCCCAAATGTCCAGGTAAGAAAATGTGCCCTCCCCCTGGTCCCCATAAATCTTTCCCAGACCCCATAGATCCTTTATATAACTCACTTTGACTCCATACATCCCTCCTGAAGTCAGATCCATTCCCAAATATCCCCTCAAACTCCCAGGAAGCTGTATAACTTGAAACCCATATATACTCAGGATTCCCCAAATATCCCTTTACAGTTCCCAGACCTTCATAGATCCTCTATTTCACCTCCACACCATCCCCCCTCAAGGCCTCCACATCCCACCCCCCCTGCCCCCTGTCTCGTGTCCCATGTGTCATGTCCCTCAGTCTGCTCACTCTTGCCCCATCGCTCCTCTAGAGAATTCATCGCATCCATGACGATCTCCCGAAGTTCCTCACGCTGTCCTGATGCTGGGACCAGTACAGGGACACAGCAATCAGTACAGGGTTAGGGTTCGAGTTTCAGGGATGGGAAGGTCCAGTAAGGTCTGGGGGTTTCTGGGGGTTCCTGAAGTCCTGAACAAGATTTAAGGGATACTGGGAAAGGTTAGGTGTCCCTGTGGATTCCTAAGGTCTTAGGTAGGGCCCCAGGGGTCCCCAGTATGTCCCCAGCGTGTCCTTGGTCACCGTTGTGTGATTCTCAGGGTTCCAGGTAGGTTTGGGATTCCCAAAAGTCCCTGGGGGCCAAATCAGGACTGAGAAGACCTTGGCTTGTCTGGGGTGGGTCCCTAGCGTCCCCAGCTTCCTGGGATCTTGCTCAATGTCCGTGTGAGGGCCTTGGTTGAAATGGGAAACCCCAGAGGGCTCTGGGGTGCTGTTCAGGGTGAGGATCCCCTTTGGGATGGATGTCCCTGGGGGAAAGGAGGGACCAGTCAGGATAGATGTCCTTGGGCAGGATCCCTGTTGGGTTTGGTGTCCCTAGGGACTCATGCCTTACCTACAGTGACAGAGGCAAGTGGTTTAGCAGCCTCAACAAGGGCCTCCATGCATTTTTTATGTCTGAGATCATCAACAAAGGCCCCAGTAATGTCACGGCAAAGCCGTGCCCGCTGAAGAGGGGGCCCAAAGCAGAGCAGGCAGGGGTTAGCCTCAGGGAGGCAGGACATCAAGACCCACAGCCACAAGCCAGAGTTTCTAGTATGCCAGGGGACTAACACCAGCATCAGGGCCAAAAACCACCACCCCATGACCCCAAACATAGCACCCAAGTGCCTGAGTTCCCTGGACAAAGGCAGGGTTCCAAGGTGGAACCTGGGCACCTGGGTCACCAGGGAACCAGGTAAGGCGGAAGGCCACACTCTAGCCAGCCACACTGACCTCACACCAGCCAAAGGTGTGGACAGAATCCAGCAAGGAATGTGTAAGCCTCACATTTGAGCAGGAAGAACTGAGCCAGCCCAAGGTTACAGCAGCCAAACATGGCTGGGACTGTCTGAGACACCTTGCCAGGTGCTGTAGATGCCACAACACCACCACTAGCAGAGAGCTTCCTGAGCTTCAGCTGGATTTGGGAAGGGATTTCCTAAAGACTTGGCCTTTCCTGGCTGCCCCATTCTTCCCAACTGACTCACACTTCTTCTGCATTTGTGCTGTTCTCAGAAGACTCTGATGATGCACAGATCCCAAAGAACGTCTCAGTGATTGTGAAGAGGGTCCCAGCTCAAGCTATGTGAGTATCCATGAAGCTCTGGATTCCCTAGGAGGGATGTCAGGGTGTGAACTTCTTTTCTGGATATGGGTTTGCAGAGGCACTTGGACTGCATCTGGTCAAAGCTGCTGTTAATTTCCTTTTACGTGTTTAGATTCAAATTTATCTGCTGCAAAGCAGACTCCCACTGTTAGGTTTGTGGGGACATGGAGTTCAAACTCTAACACTGGTAAATCCCATGGTGATTCTTGGTTTTGTTCTTGGGATGATAGGGCTGAGAGCCAAGTCACAGATCCTGTTTCCTCCGCAGGAGGAGATTACAGATTTTATGTGTTTGCTTTTATTGGCTTTATAGTAATGACAGGTCCACACTGTAACAATTACATATTATTAGAAATAAACTTTTAATGTGTTCCTATGTGAGAAGAGTTTGGTTGTCAGTATTTGACTATTTCTTGCACTGGGAAGGTGGGTTTGGGGACTGTGGGGTATCTGGCAGGTATCTTGCACCCCAAATATGGGGCTTTTACACCCTGTCTGTAGAAGAGAGACCAAGAATTCTGGATGCCTCAGTGTTGTGCTTCTAAACATGGCTTTGGTTTGGGGTTAATGCAAATATGGATGCTTCATGCTGGCCTGTCACAGCATCCTCCCTTTTGGGCTGGATGACCCTCCCCTGGTGTTGTGGTGCTGCCCTGCAGTGGCAGGATGGATGCTGGCAGTACTCAGATCCCATCAGCTCCTGTGTGTGACATTCACCAGGCAATGGCTGTGCAGCTGCAGCAATGGCAGTTTCCCAGGCAGAGGAGCTTTCTGCCCCTCCAGCTGGAAACACGGCAGAAATATCTGGCAGAGTGGCTGATGTGTGGGAGGGATGATGATCTGCTCTCACAGGGGTTGTGTGTCTGATTCCTGAGCACCTGAATACACAGATCACTGAGTGCATGGAATTTCAGCATGTTTGCCAATGTAATAAATAGCTCCCAAAATATTGTTGCATTTTCAAGATCTCCTGAAAGGAAATTCTGCCAATTAAGACTCTTTTTTTCCCCCCCACAGAGCTCCTAAATTGCACCAACCCCAAGGAAAGGCTTCCAGGTGACCTTTCTACCAGTGTTTGTAGTCACTGTAGCATCTGTAAGACACTGGGCACTTTGGCCCTGTCATGCTTAAGGATGGCAGAGATCTGGACACAGGGCTCTCACAGAGAAACATCATTCTGGAGATGGAGCTGCTGGCAGTTTGGGTATTGCTTTGGCAGAGGAGGGATTATTTTTCACTGAAAGAAACCTGCTCTCCTGAGCGCTGACACTGTCACTGTTCTGGCTGAGAAATTACACTCCTGTGTAACTGGTGGCAATAGAAATGAGATTTTGGGGCTTTAGTAGCATTGGAGGTACCAAGAGAGAAGAGTTTATGAAGACAAATAAACTCCCACATTCACTCAGCTATCAGAACATAATGGTTTGAGGTTCAGGTGTTCTTGTCGGTTTTCACTGCTTGATGCTGGGTCCAAGTGCTTCATTTTAGGTTCTGATCAAATCTATTTCTTCTGCCAGGAATCCAAATGAGCCAGTGAGGGGAACATCCAAGGCAGTACGTAAAACCCCAGCCTCACACTTCTTCCTACACACTGCACTTCATTCTAAACAGCTTTGCATTGATTTTCTGGACATTGAACTTGAATATGGTTTAATTCTTTTGTGAACAGATTTCTGACTCCTCTGCCCCTCTTTCATTGGCCCAGCTCATTAAGGTATAGAGATATTCTTTGTCAAATACTTGAAAAAAATCCTTTTTTTGCTTAGTCTTTTTAAATCTTATACTGTGATCTACAGCTGGATAATTGTGCTAATGTGATCAAAACTGTATTTTTAATAACTAAAGGTGTTTATGTTTAAAATGCATGTATGCTGTGATGCTATCCCAGAAAGAGAAGCTCCCAGGTTGGGAAGAGGAAAGGGGAGAACCTTATCAGCCCCAACATAATGTTGCAGCATTACTCCTTTTCAAGACCCAAAGCAGCTGCACTTCAGCACCTGTTTCCCATTTTGTATCATGAGTTTTTCACTGGAAACTAACAGTTTGTGTTGTACAAATGTGTACAGGAGAACTGAACTGGCTGTAAGTTATGGACATTTCAGGGAGGTTTGCAGCAGCCAAAACAAATGTTTCTGGAACAAGAACACTTGTGAGACTTGAGTTTTGAATTTTTGGCCCTGGCAGCTATAGATCTATTCTTTGGTTGCTGGGGACAGTCAATAACACAATCTCCTTTGTTTGATTGCAGACAGTGTAAATGATTTTGGTATCATTATTACTTTGTAAAAAGTGCCATATTTGAATCTGGGTCTATTCCTAGGCATGTTTTGGTGGGGTTTGGCTGTGTTTTGTAAACCATTTGGGTTCAAACACATTGGTGAAGTGTCTGTAAATTTCTCTGTTAATGTTGATGGAAATGATTCCAGAGAGGTGGATCTAGAGCATGTTCCTGTACAGAAAAATACTGTGTCAATGAAACACCCATTTATTAAATCTCTGAATTGGTTGCTTTTGTGAAGGAATATCTGTGAAAGCAAAACCTCCAGAGGCTGATCTCCCCTAGGCTGCATGGAGGCTGTTGTCTTTGGCTGTGGAGGCTCAAACGTGTTCTTCATGTGTATGTCCAACCCTCCCCTGTCACACAGACCCCAAATCTGGCTGAGGCCAATGCTGCAGAGGAGGACAAGATCAAAGCCATGATGATCCAGTCCTGCCGCTATTATGAGCCCCTCAAGTAAGTGTTGGTAAGGTCAGATCTGGGCTTGGAAGAACATGGAAGAATCACATTTTTCTCTGACAAGGGATCTGTTCTGACAAGGGACACACATTCCTACCTTCCTCTTTTTTTACCCCCAAAAACTTACAGTGACCTGAAGCCACCCTTGGGTCCTGTTCCATCATCATCTACCAGCCCTGTTCCCAGGCTTAAAAGGAGCTCAGGAATTCCCATGAGTTTTATGGTGGAGGTGAAGGACCCCAACACAAAGGGAGCAATGCTTACTCCCAGTGGGAAATATGCCATCCCAATTATTAATTTGTAAGTATGGATTTAATTGCACTGACCAAAAGTGACCAAGAGAAGCCATGGGGAAATGTCTGAGTGGCAAAGCCACCACTCTGGCCACCACCTGTCCTTTGGGACAGGGAGTGTTGCCACTGTAGCTGATCCATCCCAGAGGTCACCCAAAAATCCCAGATTCTGTAAGAAAGGAAATAACAACTGCAGGACAAGAACAGGACAAATCCGTTGTCCTGAGGCAGCAATGCAGAGTCTCCAAAATCCGTCCATAGCTCTGGAAGTTCATTGGGCACAGGAGAGTGGAGAGAGATGGACCCTCCTGGATGCTTTTGCACTCACACAGTAGCTGCTCTTCTGCCTTGGCAGCAGGAATGGGCAGCAGTGTTATGGCAGCACCTGAGAGATGCTTTCACATGAGCATATGGAGAGGAAAGAAAACACATAAACCACATTACAGAGGAAAACAAGTGGGGAGAGGAACTGTTTTGAATTAACATCATCATGTTCTTCTTTCACCCATACAGAAGAGAACATCTACAGCCAAGGTCTCCAGCTGGAATGGAGCCTCCAATGAAAAAAGCGAAGAAGGCAGAGAAGCCAGTTTAATTCATGCTCTTAATTCTTCATTCATGTTCTGTGTTAATGTTCTAAATTATTTGTTCTTCTTTCTTGTTCTAACTTCCTATTCTTATTTCATTGTTCTTTATTTACTGTTCTTGTTTCATGTTCGTGATTAATTGTTCGCTTATTGCTATTGTTCTTCACTGTTCTTATTTCATCTTCCTACAATTAGAACAATAAACAACAGCATTGAAAGGAACTTAGTTTGCTATACTGTTCCCTAGATGTGCTGCTTATTACAAGCCTTGTCATGTTACTGGAAATTAACTTGATTGGTCACTACTGCAGACAGCTGCCTTTGATGCTGTTTTTTTTCTCAT
>JAYDZK010000066.1:7761953-7772720 GCA_034509185.1 Euphonia xanthogaster | reverse complement strand
ACCCATATCCAGAAAAGAAGTTCACACCCTGACATCCCTCCTAGGGAATCCAGAGCTTCATGGATACTCACATAGCTCGAGCTGGGACCCTCTTCACAATCACTGAGACGTTCTTTGGGATCTGTGCATCATCAGAGTATTCTGAGAACAGCACAAATGCAGAAGAAGTGTGAGTCAGTTGGGAAGAATGGATATGGACATGGAATTAGATGGCACATCACAGATTCCCTTCAGAGCTGTAAAAGCCAGTTTTATATGCAGCACTGTGCTTTCCCGCCCTGGCTTTTGTCCCCAGGGCAGAGCAGGGCTCCCACAGGCTGTGCCACTGCCCCTGGGTGTGGTGGTGTTTGAAGGTCCCCAGGATGAGGGAGCAGATGAAAATCTTGACTCCATGTTTCAGAAGGCTGATTTGTTATTTTATGATCTATACTATATTAAAAGAAAATTATATACTAAAGCTATACTAAAGAATAGAGAGAAAGGATTTCATCAGAAGGCTAGAAAAGGAATGAATAATAAAATCTTGTGACTGACTAGAGTCCCGACACAGCTGGACCTGTGACTGGTCATCAAGTAGAAACAATTCACATGAGACCAATCAAAGATGCACCTGTTGGTCAGCAACCTCCAGACCACATTCCAAGCAATCAGATAATCATTGTTTACATTTTGTTTCTGAGGCCTCTCAGCTTCTCAGGAGAAAAATCCTAGCGAAAGGGTTTTCATAAAATGTGTCAGTGGCACCTGGGTGGCCCCAGGGCCCGAGCCCCACTCACCCTCGCTGGTCTCAGCCTTGAGGATCTGCAGGTCACAGTTGGCTGCCTTGAGCCTCTCACGGGCCATGATCTGGCGCTTGAGGTCACCCAGGGAGATGCTGTGGCCATGAAATGTGACCACGTCGTAGCTCAGCTTGGAGGAGAACTTGTAGTGCACACCTGACATGGCCCCGCAGTGCCAGCCCGGCCCCGGCTCCCAGCCCTGAGCTGGCTGGGGTGGCTTGGGCACCTGTGCCTGGGGTGCTGCCCAGGGCAGCCAGGACAGACCCTCGCTGCCTCCCAGCCCTGAGCTGGCTGGGGTGGCTTGGGCACCTGTGCCTGGGGTGCTGCCCAGGGCAGCCAGGACAGACCCGCAGCGCTGGCAGAGCACTGGGCACCCCCCCAGAGCATTGTGACCTCGTGGTGTGGTGCTGTGGAGCCATGGAAGCCCAGAGCTCTGCTCAAAAGCACCATCATCATCTTCAGCACACACAGAGAGCAGGCACAGAGCACCAGGGTGGGGGCACTGAGGAAGGCTCCGTGTCTGCCTCTGTGGCCCCGTTCTTCTCAAGTTCTTCTAAGCCTTCTGATGTTTACATTTTTGTAATGGAGTTTCTCATGCACATTTCATGTAAATAATGATTGTTTTGCATTCATTTCTGGAGGAGGAGAGAACTGATAGTTTAATCAGTGTGGTTGGAGAGGTGGCAATTTCATCCTCCAATCCATGGTCACTTTTGGAATTCTATAAATAACGAAGTCCAGAAATAAACCTGCCTTTTTTGCCTTAGACATCTGAGCGTTTATTGTTCATTTTGTGTTGTATTGTGACATTCCTCAGTGGTCCTTTCTGATGAAGGCTGGATGTCTTCATCACCGTGCCCTTTCCACCTCTCTCCTCTAGGCATGTGCAGTCTCTTGCTGGCTGTTTCAGCGATTTTTCTCACTGGTTTCAGCAAGCTCTGCCCTTCATTTTTGCAAGTTCTGCTCCCTATTTCTTGCCATGTTTCATCCTGGGTCTCTAGCTTGTGACTAAAATTTGGCAGCTCCTGTATTGCTTACCAGATACCTTATGCTTTCCCAAGTATGCCTAGGCACAGTGCTTTTAACCCTTTCAGTGCCAAGACCCTGCACTGTCCAGGGTCAGGGAGCTGCTGGAGACACAAGAGTGTCTTACCCACCTTGAAGAAAAATCAGGGGATAGCAGGGATATCTGCAGAGATTCTGTTACAGCTCTGGGATAAGGCTGCATGGACAGTTTTCATGGTGTTGTCATCAGGCACCTGTAGTTTTCTTGGGGCTTTGCTCTGGAATAAAACCAGCACCTGCAAACCTCAGCTGCTCTTGAAAAGAATGTAAAACTTTCAGGTAATCTTGGTTAGGGGAGAATTTTAAATCCAGGAAAAGCAGGAGCCAGCGAGCAAGGGGAAAATCATTCCAGTTTTTCCCTATATCTTAGGCAGTTGGTAATACTTTTCTGTAAAGGAACTACAGCTCCTGGGTGCACGGAAACATGCATCCAGGAGCTGGAGATGGATGTTCCCTTGCTCTATGGGCAGTGCTGAGCCAGGGCACAGGCCACAGGCAGTCAAGGAAATTCCCAGCTGAGAGGTTGTACCATGAAAAAACCACCAAGCCCTGGCATAAATCCATCCAGTCCTGCCTCATGGGGGACAGCCAAACTCCGTGATGCTCAGAGCATCCACATGGACATGGTGGGAACAAGGGACAAGAGAGGCAGGGGCTGGGGGGTGGCAGCTCCTCTGGACTGATTCACTGCCATCCCTGTTTCCATGTGCTCTGGAGGGCTGTGGGGGATGACCTGGAAGGAATGAGGATGAGCCAGTCCCAGTCTGTGCACAATGAAGGTGGCACTGCAGCCTGCAACACTCCTCACCTCAGGGCGTTGTGGATATGTCAGTGAGGGACTGGGGAGACAATTAGACAGAAAATAATCATGGATTAATAAGTAGTACAACCACTCTGAGGCTTGGGAGATAATGGCAGGAGCTGCCCAGCCAGGAGATGGTGCTGGGCTTGCTGTCCCCACCTCTGGCATGGGGTGCACAAGAGCAAACACTGCTCTGCTGCAGCTCAGCTCCTCCCCAGGACAGCTCTGCAGCCTCCCAGCCACTTGCAGAGCCCAAACACAGATGGCTCAAGGTCACTGCCGGGGCCCAGGGCATGGGGAGCAGCACCACAGCCCCGTGGCCCCAGCCCCTTCCAGCTGTTGGAAAATGACACTTGGTGCACTGCAGAACACCCTGAACACGCCCCAGCAGCCCCAGGATGCCCAACTTCAGCCACAGAGTTTATTGTTTAGTAGGAGCTCACCACACCAGCAAGCCAGGACAAGGGGGATGGTACATGAATACAGATGTGGAGGAGTTACACAGACAGATTTGTACAGCTTTTGTACAGAGGAAGAAAACGAATCAAATAACAAAATAGACATTAGCAGTCAAACATTTTTTTTGTCTTTTTTTTTTTTTTGTATCATACTAACAAAATCTGATAGCCAAAAAATGACTAAGCTACAAAATTGTAATACATACTGTAGGGTAAAAGGTTATCATCCATTTATACATCTAGTTATCATCTTTTTTCTGGTAACTTACAGGAGGCCTATAGGATCTTAGTGTATTAATAACTCCCTACAGATAGTGCTGACCTGCTAAAGCTGCTGAATAACGGAGTATTGGAGTTTTCATTAAGACTTTTGCAGTGCCATTTGCATTGTTTTGTTTAATGAAACCCTTATGCATCTCTACTGCAAGTCAGAGGAGCTGCTGGTGGCTGGGGGGAGGCAGGAGCTGTAAGGCCTTGGCTGGCACCTTGGCACCTGTCATTCCAGAGCTGGAACACCCAGGCAGCTTGGTACCATCATTCCATAGGGCACCAGCACGGTGCTGCCCTTGCTCCAGCTCTCTGGATGCTGCAGGAGGGATAAAGCTGACATTCCCAAGCAAGACTCATTCTTTTCCCCTTTGGTCTTGAGAAATAGAGAAGAAATCACTCCATACTAAGTAGTCTCCATCCCAAAGGCTGCTTTTGCAGTGGATAAGGGCTCAGCTCTCAGCAGAACAGCATCACTAACTGTCAGGGCAGTGCCACTGGCTGTGGGGCTGCTCCTTCCCTGGGAGCCCAGCTGTGAGTCACCTCCTGCTCCCCACCCTGCACCCCTGCTCAGGACCCACCTGCAGGTGGAAAACCAGCATGGCATTCTCAGGCTGGGAGAAAGGCTGGGGAAAGCACAGCCCTCCCTTAGCAGCTCCCAGGGATCGAGGTAAGAGCAAGGCTGAAGCCAAAAGGGGAGTGAAGGCACAAACAGGAACCAGCCCGGATCAACAACAGGACAAGGGGACATCATCACTGCTCCAGGGCCCCAACCTCTCCCAAAGAACCAAGCCAGTAGGACCAAGGATTGTGAAGTACTTTATACACCACCACATAGGTAAAAATAGCACTTAAACTTACAAATAAATAGAGGGGATGGGGAATGTCCCCCTTGTCCTTTCCAAGTTTGTCCCTAGTGTGGTCTCTTACCACCTCAGGAGGGCAGCCAGAGGCTGGTGCCCTGGGGGAAGCCTGTGCTAATTTTGGAGAGGGAAGAAGTGAGTGAGTGCAATCCCTCCTTACACAGGGCTGAGCTGAAGCCCACATGAGCACACAAATATCCTGCTGGCATTGTGGATGGTCCTACTTGGGAGCAGCTCCCATGGACCTGCACCCCAGTGGGTGGGGGCTTCAACCCTCAGCGCTGCAACACCGTGAGCACAGAGCCTGCACAGGGAGCCAAGCAGAGCCAACAGCTCCTGGCTGATCCTCAGGGACCAGCACAGTCATTTACAGCCAGAGAAGACCATCAGCACTAACTCTGAACCTGGTCTGAACTCTGTTCCTGTTCTGCATTGTCTCCTGAGCTGAACAGGAGAAGCTCCAGGTCTGAGCTGCTCTCAGGGGATGGTCCCTGGGAAGAGGCAGGAGCCAGAGACTCTTCCAGCCTGGCAACTTTGGATCTGATCAACAGAACCAAATACAGGGTCCCCATGGGCACTCCCAGGGGATCCCACTCTGTGCAGAGCCAAAGGGAGGTGGAAAGCAGAGATATCTCTGCTGCAGGTGTAGGCAGCTGGTCACAAGCCACTCAAAGACCCAAACAGGAAAATAAGTTACAAACCAGAATGGGGCCTCGCTCTTGCAGGTGCCCAGGGAAGCCCAGAGGGTCTGCAGACATGACTTCAGAGACCATCCAGCCAACAGGAGCATTTTGGGAAGCATCAGCCCTAAATTCTTAAAACCAGCAGTGAGGTATTCACTATTGAGAGCTGTGACAAACAAAACTTCCCTCTGGGACTTTCCAAAATCACTCAGACAACCAGGAGGGTTTTGGAGACCACTCCTGCAATCCCTTGGGAAACTCCCAGAGCTAGGCAGAGATGTGGCAATCTTCCTGGTTATTTGTAAGAGCTGAAGAAACACTTCTACAAGGCAGGATGGAATCCTACATGAATTATTTCCAGCCAGTTGGATCCCACACCCTGCCTCCTGCTACCACAAGCAGATTTCTGCTGTGATTTCTGACCTGTTTTACTTCCCCTTCCTCTCCCATCCTCCTCTGAAGGACAGGAGATCACCAATCCTGCATCAGGAGAAGGATCAAGTGTTCAAAGTCATCCTTCTCATGGCAAAATTCCAGTCCTGAAGCTCAAATCTTTCCCAGGCTGCTTCTGGCTGCTTATCCTTCAAAGAAGCAGGAGTCTGGCAACCCACTAAGGAAAAAGTGACACAACTTTGTGGGAAATCAGGGCAAAACCCAACAGAGCTGATGTGCCCTCGTGTTCACCTGCTGGGGGCCTGGCTCAGATCTCCTCTCCCATCTTGTCCTTTCACAGATGTCCCACCATAGCAGAAGACTGGAGGAGGTGGCACTAACGGGGAGAAGCCTGGAAAAATATTGCTGTGACTGTTCCCTGTGCTGCTGGAGAGTGAAGCTGAGCTGGGCTCTTTCACACCTTTAAGAGAATGCTGGCACCTTCCTCTGCCCTATTGTCTCTTGGGAGCTGTGGAGCAAAGTTGGAGTAAAGCCTTGGGAAGAAGGAACAAGATCCTCTGCTGGGACAGACACAAGAGCTGTGTGGGCTCTGCTCTGGGATTGCCTCTGCCCCAAACACACCCAGGTCATGCACAGAGGATTGCTGAAGCCATCAAAGCCAGGCTCAGAGCAGCACCTCCCCCTCATCCACCCCGGGCAGCAGGGGATGGACATCACTGAAGAGCCAAGGACAGCTCTGGGAAGCACCAGGAATCACAGTGAGCTGTTAAACTGGACAGGCAAGGAGGGAACCCTTTGTTCAATGCATCTGTCCCACACTGAGTGCCCCCAGCAGGGAGCTCCAAGGCCAGCAATGCTGAGATCCAGCACCTGTGGAGTCCTGAGCTCAAAACAGAGCCCAGGAGAGAGGGGGAGCAGGCTGGACAGCTGGCTATGGCACAGGACTCCAGCAGGCCTGCTCAGAGATCCCACTGCAGGAAAAAGGGCCAACTACACCCAGGCAAGGTGTGCCTGACCCCAAACTCAGAGCCACCACAGCTTCTTCCCCAAATGGCAGGGGAGAAGAAACAAAATAAATATCCCTCTGAAATGGGATTATTTCCCACGACATGCTATAATACATGAACTAAGTGCAGGTTCTGCTCTAAAACAGTGATGTCTTCCAAAAGGGAGGAGGGGAACACGCCCCCAAACCTCACATCATCAGCCCAGCAGGTTTCACTCACTTGTGCAGGTGCTCAGGACACCAGGGTGCATGGGAGGGAAGGGACAGACCCTGTGGGAAGGGTGCAGCCTATGGGCACATGCTTTGAACACCAGAGGCAAATCCCTCTGCAGCTCCTGTGGGGTTGCTGGGACCCACTGACACTTGAGCCACAGGTCAGGGCAGCTGTCATCCAAACCTCGCCAGCTGGTGGGACAAGGGCAGCTCAAACAATACAAATTCCACAGTCAAAACCAATACAAGTAAGAAAGCAAACCCAGAGAGGTCTTTCTGCTCCCTCCTGGAACAATGGCTGTCTTGGAAAACTGGACTCTGGGATTGTCCTGATTACATCAGTTAGTACATTATAAACATTGTCCTGCTTTAAAGTGAAAATACTGTGTGTGGTCTTTTGGAGGTGCTAAAGCCAGATGTGGTGTTGTTTTTCCTGACTGTGCAGAGGAGCTGATACTGGCATGAAATGATCCTTTCCACCTCTTCTCTATCAGAGCTTCTCCTAGAAAAAAACAGATCTTGTTAGGCCAAAGCACAGAGGCTTTTTTTGGGAAGCACAAAGGCTTTTTTTTTGAAAGCACAGAGTTTTTTTTTGGAGGAGGTGTGGAGAGGAATGCCCACTGCTCTGCTCAGTGTGGGTTGATGAAGTCTGCAGTGGGAGGCCAGGACAGCATGTCCCACAAATGCCACCCATGCAAAGGGGACAGAGAGAGCTGAGGCTGAGCAGGTTCCAGAGGGGCTGCAGGGGAAGTGGGACACAGCACTGACCCAGGAGACTGTGGGGAAGCTCCCTTTGCACTGCCCCTCTCCGTGTGCCCCTCACCACCACCCTGCCCGTGGCTTCGAGGGGTTTCTAGGGAGGTTCCCACCACACCTGGGAACTGGAGTTGTGCACAGCCTCTTGCTTTTGCTGTGGGAATGACACAGTCAAGCTGTGCTGGCAGAACTACCCCCAGCCAAGTGCTGTCCCCACCACAGCAGGCAAGAAACCACACAAAGCAGGAACTGTTTTAAATAACACTGCTCAAAACTCACCTCTTGCTTGTGGGATTTGTCCTGCTGGTGAATCCCATTAGCAGACCCAGAATTTCCAACAGTCTGCAATGGAAAACAGACAGCACTTACTGAAGAGGGACGCAGATCCTGGTGGTTTTGCTTACAAGCACTGAAATTTGGCAAGACTGCCCTGTCCTTCCTTAGCTGCCCGCTCCACACAAGGAAAGGAGGGTGCAGAAACCCCACCCCACTCCTGGTAAGACTCTTCCTGCCCTCTGCCCCCTGGCTCCATCCCCATGTGCCAGACTGCATCCCTCCCAGCCACCAAACATCCCCCAAGCTCCTCATGGACACAGACCCACATTCACTCCAGCTCTTAAATACCAAAAACCAAATCCAGCCAAGGGCAGTGTTAGCTGCAAAGCACAGCTTGCTGAACATCCAGCACTGGAAAGACATTTGCCATTCCCCATTTCCCATCTCCAGGGACAAGTCTGGCAACCAAGACAGGCTGTTCTATCTTTAAAAAGCCCAAGAACTTTTAAACATTTATAATGTTTTTCTAACAGAGTAGTATGGAGCCCTTCAGCTTCCCAATGACAGTACAGCCAGCACAAATAAGAGAAGAAAGCTGCAGCCTGAAGCCCCAGCATTCCCAATGGAGGGGGAATGGAACTCCCAGTGGAATGGGCCTTGGCAAGCAGAGTCACATTTGCTGGTGAACTGCTGATGGCATTATGGGGAGACAAGACTGCAGGGTCTAAGAGCCTCAGTTCCCATCCTCACTGGGACCACAGAGGTGCAGAATCAACCCTACAGGACAGAGGTTTAGCTTGATCACAAAAACCAGGCAGAAATTCAGACTAAGCTCTGATAGGAGACTGAGCTGTTTGCCAGGCAGTGGAGCCTACCTGGATGGCAAGAAGAGTGCTGCTGCCAGGGCTCAGCACCCCCACCCTGCCTGCAGCCCACCCTGTCTGGGCACTGACCAGCTGACACCAAAAACCAGGCCTGAAGTTTGCTCTCAGAACATGGTCACAATAATGAACAACGTGGTGCAATTTGCTTGAAATTAAATAAAAAGGTTCCCAGAGGAATCACTAAAACTCTTCAAGAAAACGTCCAAGTGCCAAATCCTTGTTATTTCCTGCAAAGCTGTGGCTCAGGCATCTCCCAACACATGAAGAAGGCAAAGATTTTCTTTCTGCCAAGGCAGATGCCTGGGCAGCAGCTGCTCCCAGCAGAGAGGAGACAGGAGGTGGGAAGGTGGTGCAGAATGAGTTACAGTGGGCATGTGGCTTCTGGGGAAGAACCATAAATTCCCTGATTACTGCAGCAGGATTTGTTTGGACCAGCAATGTCCTCAGCCTGAAAGCCCCAGGTTAACAGTTCTCCTTCAGAAGGGGAAGGGTGAACAGATTTCAAACTGAAACTAGGAAGCTTTGGTCCAGACTCCCTGTAAATAGCACTTTAAAAACCTGACATCAACAGAAATTTGAAGCCAGCCTTCCCACAGTAATCCTCTGCTTCTCTGCACCTTGGATTGTAGTTGAAGACATAATGCTATTCTGTCATGTCTCTACATTTTGCTAAGCATGAATATATCAAACTAATACCAGGGATATCTTAGCTGACCTCATGAGGTCTGTTCCAATTCACTTCAGGTAAGATTAGTCATTTTCTAGAACTGGAGAAGAAATAATTACCACCTGCACAACTTCTGGAGATGGGAATGCAAAAGGGAAGATTTCCCTTTCTCTGTGCATTAAAGCACACAGGGAATAACCTTCCCCTCCTGTAGCTGCCAGGAGATGAGGCTGTCACGATGCATTTGCACTTGTCACACAGCAGTCACAGCAGAAGTCACTCTGGAGGTCCTGACAGGACTGTGACACATCCTGGACTGCCCCAGACGTGTCAGCACAGCCCCATCAGTCCTGCCTGCTGCTGGCAGATGCTGCACTGCAGGACAGAGAGACCTGTGTGCAACACACAGAGGTTCAGTGAGCCAGCAGATCTTTAGGGTTGCTGTTTCTACCTTGCACCCTCCTGCACTTCCATAACTCCGTGCTCGTACCACTGCAATGCAGACAGTGTCTGGTGTAGCCAAAAGAGACTGTCCTGGGAGGAGAAGGCTTGAAACCCCCCAGATTACCTAGCACAGCATATCTGCACCTGCATCAGTGAAAAAAAGCTCTCTGCCCATTCTGGGTCCAGTGGCTTCTCTGTACTACCTTGAGGTGTCTGCTTGAGTGCCACTGTAACTCACTCTTGCAAGAGAAAGACATTTTTCAGCTGAGAATTTAAATGAGCAAGTACAAGAGAAATAACAGTTCATCTGTGATCCAAAAGCCACTGCCTAATTGCAGACCCAAGAGAAAATACAGCTGAAGAACAGTCAAGGGCATGAAGCACAAAGCTTGGCACGAGGGGCAGATCACTCTGCAGGAGGAATCAGTCAGGGCTGAGACTCCACAGGTATTAGATGGAAAAGCCAAATGTTGAGAGTCAAGCTATTTGTACCCCTCAGTTTCATAAAGAAGGATGTTAGACGGGCAACAGAGGCAGCTTTTCTTTAGTCAGAGGAAACAAAGGGAGATCAGAGGAAGTTGTGGAGAGAAGACATAAACTGGAGTGGGAACATTCACAGTGTGGCAGCTAACTCACATCAGACACCAAGGTGGTAAGAGAGCTGGTAAGAGAAATGGAAAGCATTTCCCCAGAGTCACCTTCAACGTTTCTGCTTAGGGACACACAGATAAACCTCTCAAAGAAGAGGGATGCCAGAAAAACCTCACCTCTGAGTCATGAACACCTGCAGCCAGACAATACTGTACACACAAAGAACAGTCACTCACAGTGCAACTCCCCAAAACCCCATCTTTAGCAACCATTCTCTGGAGCACAGAGGGATCTGTGATTACCAACTAGCAGGGATTTTACAGCATTGTCAGGTTGCTCCCAGCAAAGAGGGGACCCAGCTGATGGCATCACCCCCTGAGCACAGGGCACGATCCCAGGGGATTGATGAATATTGTGAATTCACAGTGAGCCCTGTGGCAGGCAGGAATGATGCATCTGACTCCATGCTCTCAGAAGGCTCATTTATTACTTTATTACACTATATTATATTAAGGAATACTATACTATATTAAAGAATACTATACTATACTAAAGAATACAGAAAGGATACTTGCAGAAGGCTAAAAAGATAATAATGAAAACTCGTGACTCTCTCCAGA
>JAYDZK010000066.1:7694007-7720620 GCA_034509185.1 Euphonia xanthogaster | reverse complement strand
ATCATTTGTCCTTGGTGCCCAGCTGGAGCAGGAATTGTTTTGTCTCCCTGCTCTGTGCAGAGAGCTCACCATGCCCTGATGTGAAGCCCAGACCCACCCACTAAAGCAGCACAGAACCTGAAAAATAGAAAAGCCCAAACCTGAGGCATCAGCATTAGCCCAGGATAGGGCTAATGGACATCTGCAAGTAGCTGGGAAGCCATGGTGAGGTTGTCTTGGGCTCAGAATTACTCACACAGGAGATGTGTGCTTTGAACCTGCTCCTTTGATTTGCCTAATCCTGTAAAACAGGGAGGTGAGGAAACCCCTGGGGTGTCCTGGTGCTGAACATGCTGGGAGTGTGCTCTCCTGGACATGCCCCTTATGGCCTGGCTTGTCCCCAGGCTCATACCTGGGGACACCTCCTGTGTGGGGAGGCTCACACCTGCCAGCGTGGCTGCATTGATGAGGTGTCCTTGTATTATTAACAATAATCAATAATAATAATAGCAAGTGAACCTCTGTTTGTTGCCAGAGGAAACGTGGAAGGCAGAGAAGTGGGTGGTGACTGGAGCTGTTGCATCTCTGGTGCTGAGTGATGCCTGCTGATTTCTCCAGCATCTGTTGCTTCCCTCTCCTGGGGAACAACACAAATAGCCAGAGGAAAATAAATAGAGAAAAAACAATTCTTTTGAGACAGGTTGGAGTGGAACAGGTTTCCCTGCACCTGTTTTCTGGAGGCACTCAGCAAATTCATGGAGCTAAGGAGAGCAGCCTTTGTCTCCCTTCTGTGCATCCAGATTAAATCCTGGCTTCTCCCTGCAGCCAGGGAAATGCATTTGCCAAACCAGTTTCATTTAATTACTTCTTTATTTATTTACTTATTTATTATGTTGCTCTTGGGCTTCAGTGTGGGTCATAAATAATGAGAAGCAGAAATGAGCATCTCTGAACTCTCTCCTTGGCTGGGGTCAGGCCCTGCTCTTGTTCCCAGGGATGCTGCCCTCAAAGGTGGGCTGGGCTGGGGGGGACAAGGGGGACTGGGAGAGCCTGGGGAGAGGAGAATTTTAATTCTATTTCAGAGTTTGAGGGATTTGTCTCATAGCAGCAAAAGAAAAATTGGAAGGGTTTTGAAAGATAAAAATCACTAAAAATAGAGTGTGGGGGACTTTAATGGCTCACTGGGGTTTTATTGCTGAGCTGAGCTGTGGTCCCAGTAAGGCACAAGGCTGGTGGCTGAGAGCTGGGTGGGAAGAGGTGGCAGGGGCAGCCACCCCTGCTTGGATCCTGCTCTGCAGAGGCTTTCCAGGGCAGGAGTGGAAACCTTGACCCTTCTGTGCTCCAAGAAAAACACAGGCACCTTCTTAGGAACAGGCTCAGCGTCTCTCATCTCCTAGGGAAAAACAGAGCTGGAGGAGGTGAACATGACAAAGACAGAGGAGAGCTGGAAGGATTTGGGTGCAGCCAGGAGTAGTGGCTGAGCAGGGATGGGCCTGAGCCTGGTGCCAGCAGGGCTGTAACAACTGGGACAGTACCAGCTGCTGGCTTTCCAGGCTGGGCACGAGGGTTGTACCCAAAGCGTGCTGCCTAATGCTCTGCTTGCACCTCTCCCCCTGGCAGATGTTCATCATGGAGAAGGTGGAGGGCAGCCAGTGCAGCCTGCACGAGTTCAGCATCACCGGCTCCACCTACGCCCCCGAGGGACAGATGTGAGTGAGGGTCCCCTCCCCTGCCAGCAGGGCTGGGGGAAGATGGGAGGGGGGGTTCATGGCCATGAGCTGGGGAGAAAGGAGGGGTTTCCGTGGTGGTTTGCAGTCCTGTCCATGGGGATTCCCACTGGGCTCGCAGGTGTTGGGTGATGAGCTGTGCTCTGCTGCTCATGGGGACCAGGGCAGTGTTTCCCTGTCCCTCACATCCTGGGGACCAGGGCAGTGTTTCCCTGTCCCTCACATCCTGGGGACCAGGGCAGTGTTTCCCTGTCCCTCACATCCAGCTCCTGCCCCACTTGGTTTGGGTGGTGCCCACCCTGGCTCTGCCTTCCCACTACTCAGCAGAGGGGCTCCACACACTTGGCTCTCCCTTGGTTAGCAGTCCCAATAAAACAAGGGCACCTGTGAACCAGAGAAGATGGCAGATTGGGAATGGTGATGGACGAGGCTTTGTGCAGCAGAAGGTGACTCTCCATGTTTCTGGAGCCTGCACACTTTGGCTGTTGGTTGGGGGCTGTTGCCCCTGCCCTGAGAGGATGCAGGGCGGGCAGCTTGCCGAGGAGCCACCAGCAGTGCCCAAGGGGACTTGCAAATGGCTCAAAGCCCACAGGGAAAGTGCTCCCTGAGCCCTGTGCCCACAGCAGGGATGGCTCCCATGGCTGGTGTGCCCCAGGCACGGTGCTGCTGATGGCAGGGTGTGTCTCGGGGCAGACATGGGCAGGGAGTGGAAGCTGGGGGCTTTTCTCTGGAGTGTTATCAAACACATGGGGTTCTCTGCTGTTGTATTTGTTTATTCCTGTTCCTTTGGAAGGAGGTGGTGCCCCCCAGTGTGGCAAAGTCTGGGAAGAAGGCAGATGAGAAGCTCAGCTGGTGGTGGGAGCACTTTGCTCCCCTTTGCTTTGCTCAGTGATCCCAGACACATTTGTCACCATGGTCCCTTCTGCTCATCCCTGGAGCAGCTGTAATTCATCCCAGCCACAGACTAAATTTCATGAATATTTATAGAGCCAATTTGATCCTTGGCTAGGAATCTCCATTAAAAACTGAGCCAAGTCATAAGCTGGTGTCAATCAGTGCATTTCAATTAAAACTGAGGAGGACCCGGGCGCTGAACTTGTGCCTGCCAACCTCTGAAGCTCAGTGTCCCCTCTCCTCTGGGGGCTGCATTCAGGGCCACTCTGTTGGTCTGCAACGTTTTTTGTCGATCCTGAGTTTTGCTTTAGCCCTGTGCCTGTATTGTGTATGGAGAGGGATGTGTGGGCTTGCTGGGGTGTCACAGAGAGACCCCCCCTTTTCCCAGGGCTGGTGGCACTGAAGGGCTTGTTTGCTTTAACCTGGCCTTGGCAGGGGGATATTTCAGGCAGGACCCTGGCTTTGCTTGCACAGCACCCAGCCAGCAGCCCCTTTGCTGGTGTTTTTCCCAGCACATGGGTCTGACCATGGAGGGACTGCTGACAATGGGGCTGTAACCTCCCATCCCTTCCCAGCAATACCCAGGGGATCCCATGCTGCACAAGCCATGCTTGCTGTGTCTGCAGCTCCCTCCTCCACCCACTGTCCCTTCCTGTGAGCCCAGGGCTGGGCAGCCTCTCTGGGCAGGAGCAGTGGCTCTCCCTTCCCACTCACAGCCCAGTGTGGCTTTGTCTCCCTTAGCAAACAGATTTTTCAGATTTTCTTGGCTGCTCCGTGTTTTCCGCTCCCGAGCTGTAACAAGGGCTCCAAAATGTTCTTTCCATTGGGAACCAACAGTGGAATAAGCTGATCCTAGTAAATGCCTGACAAATTATTTTTCCAGCCAGCAGATGACCGGCTGGGTTTACACAGCTCTAACCTGCAGTTACCTCTGCTGGAACCAGGAGAATTTTTCATTTCCTTCAAAACCACTGCTACCATTCCTGCCACCAGGAGAGGAGAAGCATCTGGCTTGCCTGGAGTGTTCAGGGCTGCTCCTTTCCATAGCAAAGAGCTGCTATTTAGGAAGCAAAGATCCCAGTTCAGCACTTGCTTGGAAGCAGTCACAGCAGTGCAGCTGCTAAAGCTCTCTGCTGCTCCTAAATGCTCCCCTGGGTTCCCTCTGGAGTGTGAAGCAGCATCACAGGGAGGAGAAGGGACTTGCTGTTGGTTCCACAGCTCCTCTGGATTCAAAGCAAATGGAAACCCCTGAGGGGGTGGATGTTAACATGAATTTCTTTGCCCCTTTCTGGTCCATCACCTTCATCATCAGCCTGTGAGCAGCCCCTGCTTGCTCCTTTGAACTCCTCTGCAGCCTCCCTTATTCTGGGCCACTTGTAGAATTTATTTGCCTCCTGTGATATTTTATTTGCCATTTAGTGCTGCCCCATTTAATAAAGTACAAAATGTGAAGCCAAGGATTTATTGCCAGCCCTGGTGCTTTAGCTGGGCTTTTGCTTCCACCTTTACAAGGGTGATGTGTAGGCTGTGTATCCCCCTAGGAGGGATCTTTAGGATGAGCTAACTGTACTTGAAGGTGTGAGCTGGTGTGAGGCTGTTGGTGTTATGTGGTGGTTCCAGTTGTGGGTTTTTCTGGGTCAGGATTGAAGGCACTTGAGATGGCAGTTCGTGTTCAGACTCAGGTGTTTATTATTTCTTATCAGTAAAACAGTCTCACTGCTGTGAGTTTGGCAGTAGGCAAACTCACAGTAGGCACAAAATGCCCAACAATCTCTCGTTACAAGGTCTTTTCAGACTAAACTATCCAATTAAGAGCAGACACCTGGATTATTTTCCCTTTTAACCCCATACCTGATCCCAAAGAGCCCATAATGCAGATTTTCTGCCCAATTACAAAATACCACCCAAACCCATGAAGAAGGAGGAAGAAGCCTGAAGAAGAAACCCAGGATGACACCCTGTGCCCTCCATCTTGCTTCCATCCACAACACACTAAAAATCCCAAACCCTCAATTTCCCACCTAAGTGACACACCTACACTGCTCTCTAGAATCCATTCCACACTTTTGTGGATTCCAGTCTATCTTGGAGTCTGGGAAACTTTCTCCATGAATGAGGGTCAGAGTCAGTGCTCCCCTGGGGATCAGGGCACCCCAGAGCAGACAGAGAAATATTCCCGGTGCTGGATGGGGTATTATCATCCACCCCAGATCTTTGGTGCCCTGAGCAGGGACAGTGTCTGAGTGTCATCCCCACCTCATCATCTGAGCATTGACCCAAGCAGTGAGCCAGGCTGCTCTAGTGCTCCAAGGCTCGTGAATAATCCCTGTGGCAGTAAAACCAGACCTTATTCCTTTGAGCTGGCACCCCTGTGGGCAGCAGTAGGGTTTTCCAACTGACAAAATCTTGGCTTCAGATGGGCACTACAGTCCTGCCCGGGCTGGGAGGAGCAGAGCTGGTACCAAAAGATTTTTTTTTTGACCAGTCTGGTTGCAAGGCTGCACTTTGAGATGCTCACAGGCTGCACAACTTGCTGCCCCTTCACAGGTCAGTGGCATCTACAGCAGGGGCCAGTGACAGGAGGGTGAAGTGTCTTCAGTTCTGCCACGCTGGGCACCTTTTGGTGCTGGGTGGTGGATGAGAAGATGATTGATTTACCATGGAGAGGGAACACAGCTGGGATTGGGTGGGCCACTCTGTGCTGCATGCCAGGCAGTCTTGTGATGTGGTGATGTTTGAGGGTAAAAACCTCTGAAAATTAAAACAGAAGAGGAAAAAGACCTCTTTTAGGGGAGCTATAAAGCTCTTCTGTAAATACAATGTTTGTGCTTATTTCTCCCTCCTTCCTGACATGAGACACTACTCTGGAATCTCTCTTCTTTTTTTCTGTTTGGTTGTGGTTTTAGGTTTTTTTGTTGTTGGTTTGGTTTTTTTTTATTTGGTTGGTTGGGGTTTTTTTGTGTGTGTGTGGTTTTGTGTTGGGTGGTTTTTTTTGCTGTTGTTGGGTTTTTGGGTTTTTTTGTTGTTGTAGTTTTTTCTTTCCTCTTTCTTTTAAATCTAGTGTGCCTCCATTTCATCAATTAACTGCTTGTCTCCTGATTGCCATGGCAACACAACAGGCTGTTGCATTTCTGAGTCCTTTGGCAGTAGTGGTGCCTGGCATGTGTCTTGGGAGCAGTCAGGCCACAAAAGGGTTCTGCAGGGAGTAGGAAATCCATGGGCAGCACTCACTGAGCACTGCCTCTCACACTGCACTGCTCTTCCCTTCCTCTCCCTCCTCCCCTTCACACACAAGTTCCCTTTCCCCTTTGTTTCAGCTGCCTGGTGTTAAGAAATGAGCAACTGGAGTGCTGTGGGAGGCTGGAGGATGTGGAGGGAGTGAGGGGATGGATGGGTTCAGTGGATGTGGCTTAAACACAGCCCAAGGCTGAGCATAATATCAGGGATCCTGCAGGGAAAGCTATTCCTGCCAGTGCTCTCTTCCTCCCGCTTCAGTTTCCAGGGCTTTCTTGAGGGGGGGTTTCTTGCTTCTGTGCTGTACAAAGCTTCTGTTCACTCCTTCCTAGAGCAGTGTTCAAGAGCTGGAAGAATCCTTGCCCTTTTTGCAGAAGCCCTTGTGCTCCAAGGCATTTTGGACACATGGCTTTCATTGGCACGGTAACAAGAGCCCTGAACAGGCTGAGACTTCAGTTAAACTTTTAACCTCTCCAGCTCTTGGCTGGTGGGAATTTGGCTCCTGAAGTACTGGTGCCCTGTCAGTGTGGGTCCCTAAAACTGGTGGGGTGCAGGAAGAGCTCTAAGCACCAGGTTTGCCACAGTGGTGGCTGATGTGCAGGCTTTGTGAAGGGGAAAGCAGAGATTTGGAGCTGCATAAGGTGTGCATGCAGTGGATGCTCCGTGTGACTTTGATTTACAAGTTGTTGCTCAGCCCTGGAAGCTGTGACCTACAGGAAGCCCATTTAACCTGAAAAGAATGAGCCAGCTAATGAACACAATGGGGCTGTAAAGTTGGAAAGCCTGAGTGGAGGAGATCCTGCTCACTGCTTGTTGTGTCCTGGAGCCTGGTCCCAGTGAGAGGAGGAGGGCAGCTGCTGCTCTGGAAGGCCTGGCTAGCAGGTGAGGTCTGTTCTGGACAGAGCAGCACAGGAACATCCTCCTGGATGGAGCAGGAATAGATTTCCTCATCGCTGGCTTCCAGGTGAGCTGCTGAGCTAGAGCCCAGTAGTGACCTTCAGAGAGTTCCCGTGGCTTCTTGGTTGGCATCAGCAGGTACTGCCAGGGCTGGAAAGAACCCAGTTTGTTCTGCTGGGTGGGTTTATCTCGTGTAACTCTTCTCAGCTTCATACCTGGCATCTGTACCCTTGGTTTGTTGTTTCTTGGAACTTTTTTCTTAGCGAGTTTTTTGGAACTTGGCATTTATCTGGGGAGTCTGCCTAAAGCAAGAAGACTTTTCTTCTTCAAAACAGCAATCCATGTTTGGATTTGCTGTTTTGAAGACCAATAGACCAACTCTTGAGGTGCCTGTAGGCTGGAAAGCTCGGGACTCTTTCATGGCAATCCTCTTGGGTGTCTTTCCCTTCAGCTCTAAGAGGTGCCTGGAGGTGGCAGTGCCAATGTCAGCTCTCTGAGAGCAGTGCCACCAGCTGCTCTCACTTTTGGCCTATCCTGAGCTACTCATGGGATTGAAGTCAAGTTACTCATTGCTGCCATTTGCCTTCTGAAAGGCTGGTGACCAGATACCTACCTGGCAGGATCAGAGCTTGGACTACCTGGGATGCTGTGTGGCCATCTAGCCAGTGGGGTAGTTAAAAGCCACGAGAAATGAGTTCAGCTTGGTCATGGTTACTCTGGAAACCTGCTGCACCAAAGCCCATTAGCTGCTCTGTGGTTATTATTGCATATGTGGGTAATGAAAGCCATGTAAAACACAAGTTTCTACACTGTGGCCATAATAAACAAGGTGAACCTTCAGGCAGTTCCTTATTTACCTCCTGTGCTTTTGAATAATTCACCTCATGCTCAAGAATACTGATGTTTCTGCCTGCACTGCTTGGGAGCCTGGGATGGTTTCCCTGAGATGTAATTACTGTAGTTCAGCATACCTGCCTATCACACAGGCACCTAAAATGAACAGGAGTGTGTAAAGTTCCACTAAAATTCTGGCTTTTGGGGGGAGGACAGTGTTGCACCAGGAATCCAATGAACTGTCTTTTTTTTTTTTTTTGCTGGTCCAAGTCAGTTTTGAAGGTGTTTGCTCTTGCAGTGAAATACAGGGAGGCTAAATGCAATTTTAAATCCTGCTGCATTGTTTGTTCAGCCTTGGGCAGCCTTCCTGCCTTTCTTTGCTTGAGCTTTGCTGCTGAAGGGTTTGCTTATCCCAGCCACATTGCAGAGGTGCTTGTGAGAGTTAATGTGACCTGTATCTGGACCATTGATTAATGCCTGAAATCAAGAGCTATGCTGAAACTCAGGCTCAGTAAGTCTAGAAAAACAGTTTTGATTTCTTCTCAGTATAGTAGCAGAGCCCCCCAGATTTTATGTGCTTGTGTACAGTATGCTTTTATGTGCAGTAGGTTTAGTTTGGCTGTCCTTGGCAGGGTGGATATGTGTGCACAGGCACATCAGTGACATGATCTTTGTGTGTTAGGGTGCTCTGCCAAGCACAAAACCAAGGTGTAAGTTGTGTTTCTAATTTAATTTATTCTCCTACCCATCACAGACCTTGTTGGTGATAAACCCCTGTAGCCAGCTTTGGTTATTTAACTCAGAGCCTTCTTAAAATGTAACTTGCTAATCTGACTGCTTTACTGTCTTGTGTTATTAAGCATTGAAATGACAAGAGTGGCCTTATTTTCTGCCTATGATTGTTTTTATAGTTCAGATGGATGGAGCCCTGTTTCCTTCACACTTCTTTTTATTTGAAGTCTTTTGTAAAGATCAAAAGCTCTAAGCATCCTTATAGTCTTTGGGTTTAATTTTTTAAGGTGAAATTGATTCTTGGATGTAATGCTGTCCCTCTGATGGAGCTCATCTTGGTGTATTGCCCTACAAAATTGAGAGTGACACAAACTTAAATGCCAGAAATTTGCCCCAAAGCCCCCAGAACTTCTTGGTGAACACATGAGGTTGAGGAAGCTTCCAGGGCAGGGTCCAGAAGCCAGGAGAAGGCTTTCCCTGGGAGCTGGCTGAGCTCTGCTGGGAGCTCCATGGTCTCTGTTGCCACCAACGTTTTCAGCTGGGAGCAGTATTCTCACAGCTGGGGACAGTGTTTACTGTCCTTCCTGTGCCATCATGGGATTTGCCTGAACATTCCCCATGTGTTATGTCCCTTTTGGCTGATCTTCTCAAGAGCTTTTGCAGCCCCAGCCCAGTGAGCTGGCTGGAGATTCTTCTGTTTGTGAGAGGAGTTTGTGCAATCACCCCTTCATTGCTGCTCTCTTCTTGTTCAGACAAGGTTCAGACCAGGCAGGGGTACTGCTTCCAGGGGCCCCAAACTGGTGGCCATAGAAATTTGTCACGTGTTGACTCTGGAGCCTAGTAAGAACCCAAATGTCAAAATTGATCCCTTGTAACACACATGATTAAGCAGAAACTAAGTTCTTCATGCTATTGCCCTGGTGCTCTTTTCTTTCCTCTTTCCTAGACCTCTAGCAAAGCTTTGAAGTGTCTTGCTTTGAGAGCTTTTATGTTTTTCATTCTTTCTAGGAGCTGAGCCTGATCTGTCAGGCCCATTACTTGTGGAAGAGCTGTAGAAGTGTTGCAGACTGAGCCACGGTGATGGCTGAGGCTGAACAAGTTTCACAGTTCATTACACACAAGCACTCAAGTTTGGATTGTCTCTGCAGCTGCTCAGGATGTCCTCTGCCAGCCTTCCCTGGTAGCAAGTAAAATTGTTTTCCTGGCTGTGCTTTAGAGTTTTCTGGTTGGTGGCACCCAGAAACTCCAGCTGAAAGTTGGGCTGAAGAGTCCAGGGAGCTTCCATTGAGCCCAGGATATGTGGGACCAAGCCTCCTGCAAACACCCCCTACACCAGCTGTGTGGGAGAACCACACTTGGCACCTCAGGGCTGTTGAGAGCTGAGGATGGCTGAAGGTCCAGGGTATGGGACTTGCTGGAACTTATGTTGCAAGCTCATTTCCTCAGTTTCTGTTGTGGTTTCTTTTAGGGCTTTACTCAACCTCTCCCTTTAACCCTCAGAGAGTTTTAATGAAGTTCTCATGTCCTTGTCATTTGTTGCCTGGGGCCCAGGCTGAAAGCCCAAAGTTTGTGATGGGAGGGTTTGACAATGGGGTCAGCAAGAGCTGGGTCACTGCTGCCTCATTTGCTTGGGTTGACTCTGTTCCCATTCAAGCACCTGTCACACGTTTAAGGGTCCTCTTTTGTATTATGGAGAGTTTGGCTGATCAAGATTCTGCTGGAGAGTGTGAGCAGAGCACTGAATACCAGCATCACCTGCAGCTTTCCTTCCCCAGGCAGCAGAGAATTGCTGGAAGGCTGATGCTGGGAAAAGGGCACTCTTTATTGCCAGTTTATTGAGTTCCATGCACACTGTGTGACCCTGCAGGGCTGTGCATGAAGGTCTGTAGATGCTTCCTGGTTAAAGAGATGCTGTTTATATTGAACACACCCCAGGCGTCGGCTCGCTGCTGCATTTGCTCCAGCAAAGGGCACAGCAGCAGCTGGGAAAAATGGGGAATTTGTGGAGGCCACTGTGTGGTTCCACAGGAGCTGTTAGTGGGACACACAATGGGGTTCTCATAGTGCCAAGTACTAAAACATCAGTGCCTCACACTTTTTGTTTCTAAATATATATATTTTGATTTTTTTTTTGGGTAAAAGGATGACTTTGTCTTCTTCCTGCAAAGCAGCAGTTCATTGGGCTCCCTTTGGTCCTTACCACCTCTCCTGTGCTTTTGAGCTTATCCACACTCTGGGGCTGTGAGGGGGCTGAGGTTCTCTAAAGGGGATGAAGACATGGGGTCATTTCTTTATGTTCTGTGTGAGACCTGCAGAAACTGGGCAGCACATGGAGGATCCGTGCAGATTTACACTGAAGGAGGTGTGTAAGTAATGGCATCACTCAGGCTTAATCCTCACAGGGCATACACCTGCAATCGGAGTTGTTGTCCCAGATGTTTTCTTTCAGTACATGCCTTCTCCTGGTGTTTTGCCTTCCTTTCAGGACTTCTCCTTATAGCAAAACCTCTTTTCCCTTGATCCACAGGCTCACCCTTACACAAGCAGGTCACCACATCCACCGCCAGCGCCGAGAAGTCGGCTTCGAAGGTTGCCGAGGTGGGCGATGATTTCCTGGGCGACTTCGTGGTGGGCGAGCGCGTCTGGGTGAACGGAGTGAAGCCAGGAGTGATCCAGTACCTCGGGGAAACGCAGTTTGCCCCGGGCCAGTGGGCAGGGGTTGTTCTGGATGACCCGGTGGGCAAGAATGACGGCTCCGTGGGAGGAGTGCGCTACTTCGAGTGCCAGCCGCTGCAGGGGATCTTCACGCGGCCGTCCAAGCTGACGCGGCAGCCGGCGGCCGAGGGTGCGGGGAGCGACGCGCCCTCCGTGGACTCCCTGACGGCTCAGAACTTGTCCCTGCACTCGGGGACGGCCACGCCGCCGCTGTCGGCGCGCGTGATCCCGCTGCGGGAGAGCGTCCTCAACAGCGCCATGAAGACGGGCAACGAGTCGGGGTCCAACCTGTCGGACAGCGGCTCGGTGAAAAAGGGGGAGAAGGACCTGCGCCTCGGGGACCGCGTGCTGGTGAGTTGGCTGTGGGGTAGCGGTGTGGAAACCCAGGGGCCAGCTCACATCCCAGGCAGCAGACTGAGAACTCAATTTTAGAACTCACTTTAAACGTTTTTTTGGCCAATTGTGGAAAACCAGAGCACCGGGAATGTTTCTGTGTCTGCTCTGGGGTGCCCTGACCCCCAGGGCAGCACTGACTCTGACCCTCACTCATGGAGAAAGTTTCCTAAACTCCAGGATAGACTGGAGTCCACAAAAGTGTTGAAGTAGATTGTAGAGAGCAGTGCAGGTGGATCACTTAGGTGGGAAATTGAGGTTTTGGGATTTTCAGTGTGTTGTGGATGGAAGCAAGATGGAGGGCACAGGGTGTCATCCTGGGCTGCTTCTTCATGCTTCTTCTTCCTCCTTCTCCATGGGTTTGGGTGGCATTTTGTAATTGGGCAGGAAAGTCCCCATTGCAGCTCTTTGGGATCAGTTATTGGGCTAAAAAGGGAAAATAATCCAGGTGTCAGTTCTTAATGGGACAGTTTAGTCTGAAAAGACCTTGGAACAAGAGACTGTTGGCCATTTTGTGCCTTCTAATGAAAAGCTGCTGAACTCACAGTAGTGAAACTGATAAGAAATAATAAACACCTGAGTCTGAACACGAATGACTGTCTCAGGTGCCTTCAATCCAGACTCAGAAAAACCCACAGCTGGTACCCCCACAACCCCCCTCCACTGTGGGCTGGAGGATAATATCCCACCCAACAGCTCACCCCCCTCCACTGTGAGCTGGAGGGCAGCCTGGTCTTGTCCTTACAGAACTGTTAGCTCCTGGTGCAGTGGGTTTTACTCACCCCTTTACACTGCAGCTACTGAGAGCTCCCCTGGCTCTGCAGTGCCATTTCACCTCCAAACACAGCCCTGCAGAACTCCACTGAGGGAGAACAGGGCTCACCAGAGCTTCCCCTCACAGGAGGACAGTGCAGAGCATCTGCTGCCCACCACCCACAGCAGCTTGTCTACTGGGCAAGAGAGGAGGATGCACAACCTGCTGCACCTCCAGGAGCTGTGCAGGGGTCAGGGATTCTTCCCCTGGCAGCAGCAGCAGCAGCCACGCAGGCACAGACTGCTGTGGGAGAAGGGCTGGTGCCTGCTGCCTGCAGAGCTCTCACTGAGCCCTTGCCACATGGAATTTCTAGGTTAACACATGGGGATTGGAGCTCCTCAAAGCAACCTGGATTACAGAAACATGGTGCTGTTAGCAATCAGGTGAAAGCCAGCCCATTGCCACATGGAAATTCAAGTCATGGAGCACAGCAATGAAGCAGCTGCCTTCTGCAGGATTCATCACAGCCCCTTCACGCTGCAGGATGAGGCAGAAACAGAGAGGGAAGAGGTACCTGTGAGAAAAAGCAACACTGTGCAGACAATGGCCAACTGCCTGGCAGCACAGTGTGGGAGGAAGGAGCCCAGAGATTTATGGCTGACTTGGAAACAAGAGCTGGAAACTCTGCAAGTTCAGAGCTGAAAAGTTGGGGCTGAGATCTGGCACAGAGGCAAGCTCTGCATCTGGCACCCTGAAAATCTGCTGCCCTGCTGCTCCCAGGAATAACCCCAAAGGTGTGGATATGGAGATCTGATACAACTTCAGCATCCCTGTGTTTAGCTCCTCTGAAGAGAGGAGGCACATCCAGAAATAAAACTGCAACGGGGGGGGGGAGAATGAGGATTATGAATGAGAAGCAAAACCCAGTAAGGAGCACTGCAGAGATGTCTCTGAATGGAAGGGGATGCCCATTGAGACAAACACTTGCCTCCAAAGGGGCAGCTGGGAGGGGCAGTGAGCCTCACACACACACCCCAAACAAAGGCTTTCTCATAAAGCTCTCATTCAAGATGCTGGCTGGCACAAAATCTGCTCTGCCACTGGCAGGAGGCACATTCCTGGTGCCTGCTAGAGATGGGAGGGATGCAGGAGCTGGGGGGTTACCAGCTATGCTAGATCAAATCCACTATAATCCTGGAAAGAAACAAACAGCAAAGCTATATATTTATGTGTGAGGATTTAAAGGGTTTTTTTTTTCAAATAAACAACTGTATTCAACAAAATATGCAAAGCAGATTGGTTTTGGCAGTACAAGGGAGGCAAGTGACTAGTAGAAAATGCACCAGGTTTCTTTCACTGAGGGATAATTACCTTGCAGCATATGGATGGATCTATTAATCTCAAAATTGCAGTCTTAATTTTTGTGTAATTATTATTTTTAAAACCATATTCTTTAAACATTCACTTTTCAACACTCTATTTAACATTTTTCAGCCTTAAAACTGGGTCTATAGATCACACCTCTGGAGAAGCACCCTGTTTCCACCAGAAATAATGAAAACAAAAATCCCACAACTTTAACATCTTTGCAAGTTTAACAAAGACTGGAGCACCCATATCTTCTTCCTCAGCATGAGCCACCCCTCATCTCCAGAAACAACATACAAAACTAGAATTTAACATGCAAAACTAGAATTTAATGAACACCAGGTTAGTATGTTAAAGGGTGTATTACAAAATAACAGTCTCCATTCTTCCTTAAACAGTAAAGTCACTTCAACTGGAGAAGATTCCACACAGAATACATTATTCACCATAAGTTATTCTGACAAGAAAATAGAGTTTTCTATTCAAGCAAGCCCCTAGCTCTAAAGCCTCAGTAAGTTTTGTCCCACCAGCCCCACAGCCAGACTGGGTCACTGACCACTGACAGCAATGAAAGAC
Organism: Euphonia xanthogaster; assembly: GCA_034509185.1. NCBI lineage: Eukaryota > Metazoa > Chordata > Aves > Passeriformes > Fringillidae > Euphonia > Euphonia xanthogaster. Next base: position 7,706,517 of record JAYDZK010000066.1, on the reverse strand, counting down.
TTAAGGGCAGAAAGGAGCATTAGAAAGCAGCCCAGGGTAACCTATGAGATGGCCCTGAGAACAAAAACGGCACCTGGGGAGGGGATACTCACAGGAAAGGCTCCTGCCCTGCACAGGGAGCCTCCTTCCAGCAGCCAGGGAATGCCCAGCTCACACTCACCCTCGGCTGCAGAGCTCACTGTGCGTTCACTTCTCCACAAAACGAGCACAAAGCTGATTTCTGGGAGTCTTTTCTTTCCAAAGAAGCATGGAGAAGCTCGAGGAGGAGCTCAGCCTGAACCCCCATGCCCACAAAGCCCAGCACACACACACACACTCGTGCACAGCTGTCTGCTGCTCTTTGGCTGTGGGAATCTGCAAGGCACAAGTGTGGTTTGGGGCTGCTGTGATGGAAGTGAGGACAGCTGCTCTCACTGAGCTGATCCAATGACAGAAAGAAAGAAAAGAGGCACACACAGGTCTTTAATAAGACATTTATAAACGATTTCCCAGGCAGAACACGGGCACTAGCACAGAGAGAGCAACAGTCTTGGGACTGTTCTGAACTGGAGAAATTTATCTTGAGCACCAAACAGTGTAAAGAGCAGCCAAGTTAAGCACAGTGCTTTCCCCCCACTAATTGGGCAGCAGGGGTTTGAAATTTCACAGCCTTTTTACATACTGGAATTCTTCTGAGGCATCATTCCCACACAAAACCCACTTGGATGGACTCTGGGACCATTCCTGCAGCACCAGCTGAGATGAGCAGCCAAGCAGTGCATTGCTCCAGCAGGTGCACAAGAATGACACTGCCTTAGTCATTCAGAAATGGTAGCATTAGCTCAGTCCCAATCAAAAGGAGAAGAGAAGGCACCAAAATAAGAGCCTGGCTTTGGCTGGAAGCCAGTTATTACTTTCTGATCAGACTGGAGCCAGTTTAGGGGATCCCAGCAGCTCCCTGTACTGGGAACAAGATGCAGGAGAAGTGGCTGTGTGTGCCTAACTCAGGGTATTCACTCACAGGGCATAACCTGAGCAGCCATGCACAAGCAGACTGACTGTACCTCTAACAATCCATGGGAAAGGAAAGTTCAATGCCAGGAGACAGCCTAGTTTGAATCCAGCTTTGGCACACACTGCCCGTGGGCACAGCACTCACTCCAGCCCTGGAACAAGCACTGTAACCTCTGCTAAGCTCACAGTGCTCAGTGATTCCCTCCAGCCCTGGAACAAGCACTGTAACCTCTGCTAAGCTCAGAGTGCTCAGTGACCTGGCTACCCCAGCCAGGTCAGATTGGCTCCAGTGCAGAGCAGGATTTTCCCTGCTGACAGGTGAGGAGCTGTGCCACTCACACCTGTGCTCCCACTGCCCTCTGAGCACTGCAGAGGCCCACAGTCCCCCAGCTCAGGCTCAGAGCATCCTTTATTTGGTGCATTTGTGCAAATGGAAGCTCAGGCAGGGAGTGTTCTGCCATTCAGCACAGCAGCAAGATCTTCCTCACTCCTCTTCTCATTTCTACCTGCTGAATCTCAGCAGCATTTCTTTGGTACAGCCACAAGCTTTTCTCTGACTTTCTAGTTGTACTTTGCTCTGCTTCCCTCTGGCAGGAGTTGGGATAATCTTCACAGCTCTTTACAAGAGATGCCAGCCTGCAGCCACATTTCCTCATGCCCTGTCTGCAGCTACTCTTGAGGGGAGAAGAAGAAAAACTTAACACCTGCCATATAAGAATGGAGGAGGGTGCTTTTTTAGCTCCTCATCTGCATGCTGAGAGGCTGGCTTTCAGTGTGACCAGCTGTGCTGAGAACCAGCAGAGTCTGAGCCACTGGCATGGCACCAGCACACAGACAAGCATATTCTTCTCCCCTCTATGCAGGTTTTTCCCCTCCTCAGTAGAAACATGCCATCAGTACAAGTGCACCATCTCTTTGAGCCATCCCCCTGAAAGGGGGAGATTCCTGCAGCACCCCAGGATCCCAGAGGAGCTACAGCAGAGGTAAAAATGACCACCTCACAAGTGCCAAGCAAACTTGGGCACAATCCTGGGGCTGCACTGTGCCAAACACAGCTTTGATTCATCACTCCTTCAGCCTTTATTCCTGCAGCCATACATCCATGCACAGAGCAGGCTGCCCAGCACACAAAGGGCTGATTGTGCACAGCTCCACAGAGTGCAGAGTGTGCTGGGCTGGCTTGGCTTTGCCTAATCTAATAAAAAGGATATTTGAGAGCAGATTAACACTGAGTCATCTACTTCATTCCAAATACCTGGCTTTAACAGCTAAGAATCCAGCTCAAAAGGCAATGAGCTGTACATGAACAGGCATTATTTGCAGAAAAGCCAAGTCACCTGTTTGCAATGGATGTCTTTTCTATTTTTTTTTTTTTGAAAGTAAACATGACCATGACCCAGATCTGATCCTAAAATACACGAGCTGTGATACAAACACAGCAAGTGTTCTCAAACCCAACAGATCTAAGCCTCAGTGACAACCAGAAATGACATCATACACCACTCCAGGAGTGGTGGTGGGGAAACTGATGATGTGCAGTGGGAGATCACAGACACAGCTTGGGAGCTGATGAGCTGAGCTGCACTGAAGACTGAGCACAGGCCCCACTGAGCACCCTGAGCACACTCTGCTCCATTCCCAGTGCACCTTACTGGCAGGAAAGACTCACACGTGGAGGATGACTCTCTCTCATGCCTCTTCTTCATCACTTTATCAGATGATCAGTTTTAGGCTTTTATCTTCTGAACACCCAGCCAGGACTGAGTCAGTCACTGAGGATGATACCCCCAAGCCCTTTTCAGGGTTCAGGATTTTCTCAACATCATACCATCTTCACATGAAATTCTTCTGTTCAAATCTCCATCAAACCCTTCTAATTTCTGGCAAGATTTTTTTTTTCCTGAGCAAATACCTCCAAATAAAATATTCTGTACAAAGTATTTCTGTGGAGTCAGTTATACAGCAATACAAAGGGCTCCTGTAATTTCCAGGGACATGAATCCTAAAGAGCTGTGGAGATTTAAGTGTGAAATAAGATAAGCATGTGCAGGACAGAAAGTTACCCTATAGCTCAATGACTGCACACCCTCAGCCAAATCCCCAAAGCAATAATGTTTGCAGACACAACACTTCAGTCAGTGGAAAGGAGGAGGGGAAGTGGCATCAGAGAGGGAAACTGCTGCTCCTGTGCCAGGACTGGGAGGACAAATGGCCAGAAAAATCTGCTGGCCAAGATAACTTCCACTTTCACCTCTGACTTACAGGATGACATGGGCAAGACCTACTTCTGTAATTTGTCTTGGGTGTAAAACATGGGTGATAGTTGTAATAATTTGTCACAGCCTTCAAGCTTCACAGGAGGTGCTGAGGCATTCAGAGTCTTGAACAGAGAGGTTTCATGTGTGCATAGGAGCTTATAACTACAGAAAGTGAAGTGACTTCCAGCTCCTGCTTGGCAGGAATTCCTCAAGCAGACTGGGAACACTCCTGTAGCAGAGTTAACCCCTGCTGCCCTACAGCTGGAGCACTGGCACTGCACTACCTCACACAAATGAACTCCTGCACCTTGGGGCAGGCTCAGCTTTTAAGAGGCACTCGTGGCTAAGTTCATCCCTGCCTTCCTCTGAGACCATTTAGAAGTCCCCAGTCACAAACATTTCCTTTCTCACAAAGAATTCTGCAAACACATGCATGGAGTGGAGCGCTCTGCTGCATCCTCTGGTCCACAGTGCAGATGCAGCACACAGGACACACATTGACCGTGCTGGGAAACAGCATTGCCAAACACATTTTGTAGCAGAGACACCAGCAACTGTATTTTGAATACAGCTGCTGAAGTCACAGACAGCTCAGTTTTGCCAACTCTTATTATTTTAGAGTGAGTGTTGTGATAAAACAGTCTTTTCCTATAGTTCTCACTCCTGCATAAAAAGCAGTTTCTCTCTTTTATGGGAACAGGATATCAATTTACTTACTAGCATCTTCATTAAAAATAATATCCTACTTAACTTAAAATAAATAGAGAATAATATTTGTATTCTAAATGTTTTAAAGCTTTTGTGGAGATCAAGTCACCTACTAGACTGCTTGCAAGGAAGATGCTCACATGCAGGGTCAGTGTGTGCTGTGCTGGTTGATTCCAACCTATGGCAAATATTATGTAGCAACAGTCTGATGCCACTTTAATGCTGCAGACTCTCATCCCAAATCCATCTATGCCAAAGGGAATCTTTCCTTTAATTTCAATGAATATTGGCTCAGGCCTTTCATGATTAATCTGCTCTAGCTGGATTAGCGCAGTTGCTGGAGGCAGGACATGCAGGAGCAGATCCCACCCCAAAGCTGCACCCCCACTCTGATGGGCATTAGCACAACCACAGTGAGGCCACTGCAGACACCCCAGCCCAGCTGAATAGGATTCAGTTCATTATATTCCAACCTCCATCCATCTGTGGGAAGCAGATTTTCTCTCCCTGCTGTTCTGTGAAGAGCTACAGACAGAGAGGGCAGGAGGGTGTCTGACCTCCATATGTCTTTGCTGTGTGCTCATGCCTCACCCACAATGAATGAGCTGAACATTAAGGATTAACTACATCAAATCCTTCTAACAGTATCTAATCGTTAAGACAATTAAAATCAGACTCACAGTTATCCCTATGTGTTACCTGGAAAGCTGATAGAACTAAGATTGATTCAATGCCCTTTTATATTGCTTGGAATGCACTGCATCACCTCTTGGAGAGGAATGCCACCAAAGGTGGTTCTTCCCTTCAGGAAGGGAACCAGAAAGGGTGGAGGAACCACCCTGCAAACCCCAGTACAAAAGGTATTCCAGAGTGCAGGATGGCAGGCAAAGCAGCACAGGAAAGGCAGGGGAGCTGAATGCAAGCCCTCTGCAAATTGCCAAGCAGCTGGTCCACAAGCAAGCCTGAAAACTTGGGCACAGGATATGCCATGAGGATGAGAACCAACATGCAGGGTCTCATGGCAGCACCTGTGTCCATGAGTGACTGGATTTGGATGGAGGGACATAACTCCCACAGGGCACTTCAGCCAAAGCCCAGCAGCAGTGAGGGGACACACTCAGGCTCCAATGATCCCTCAGCAGAGCTGCTCCCATGCCTGCTGCAGTTCCACTCCTCAGCTGGACCTCAGCCCTGGATCAGCAAAACAGCAACTCTCTGTTGTAGCTTTTCCTGTTCAGCCCCTGAAAACAATCTTGTTTTCTTTCAGACACCTGTTAACTCCCTGCCAGGTGACTGCCTGAGCAGACCTGGATCCTGAACCCTGGCTGCTGATGGAGTGCTGATCTGCTGACACTGTCACAGAGGCTGATCCTCAAACACCTCCCTGGCACCTCAGCCTCCTAATTCCCCAAGGAACTGGGGACACTGTGTATACTGAGCCATTAACACAAATCACAGAATCACTGGGCTGGAAGAGACCTTCAGGATCATCGAGTCCAGCCCAGCCCCAACACCTCAACTCACCCAGTGCCACATCCAGGCTTTGTTAAACACACCCAGGGATGGGGACTCCACCACAGAGTCAGAACATTCCAATATTTTATCACTATTTCTGTGCAAAACTTCTTCCTAATATCCAACCTATATTTCCCCTGGCACAGCTTAAGACTGTGTCCTCTGGTTCTGCCAGTGCTGCCTGGAGAAAGAGACCAACCCCACCTGAGCACAGCCACCTTTCAGGGAGCTGTACAGAGCTCACCAAACTTCACCAATGACACATTTCCAGCAGGATCACTAATCCAGGCTTGCTCTGTGGATTTAACTGAGGACAGCACTCAGAAGGGAGCTGACAATACCAATCACTCCACGAGGCCTGATGCAAAACAGCAAAACCAAATGTTTGCTAGAAATAATAGCAGCCTCTGGCCCCATGATGTGGGGTCTTCTGTCTCAATTCACCAGCACACAACACCCCAAGTTTATATTAATCAAGAGGCACAAAGCCTTTGAACAGACAAGAATTAGGTCCCTATGTCTGTGCCAGTCAATCAGCTGCTCTGGACATTACAATCCTATTTCTTTTGTTGCAGGCAAAACAGTCTTTAATATTTATTTGGGAATTAGAATTAATAGATTGATACAAAATCAGAGAGCCTCAGCAGTTTCTTGCAGCTTTATTAAAAAAAGCCTGTGTTAAGATGCCACCAAACCATCAATAATTACCTGAGAACAACCTCCCCAAGTTCTCTCTTAATACTGAGGCATAAATTCCCCAGGAAGGACACCATCCCTCCCTCTGTTTTTTACCACAGAAAATTCTAGAAGCAGCAGAAATTGCTTCTTACTGCTATGCATCCAGCCAATTCAACTTAAAAAGCATCCTGAGAAACTCGAGGGGCGAACAGCTGATTTCCAAGCTAATTTACCAAGATGTTGCTGCTAACACTGTGGCAGATAAATAAAAAGGAATGAAGATTTTCCACTGGGAAAGGCAAGAGCAAGAAAGTGAATGCACAAGAGAGCAATGGTGGTGGTGAGACTGAGGATCCTCCAGCAGAACTGAGGCAGGTACAGATCAAAAGAGACTTGGCCACAGAATTGCTGTGTCAAACTAGAAGCAGCCCTCAGAACATAATCACATTTCTAGAAAAGAAATTGTAAAAGAAAAGTTCACCCCCTCATGCAAACTCAGCCCTGGGGCACAGCAGTGAGTGTCCCCAGCAGGGACCAGCCCCAGCCCATCAGCACCCAAACCCCAGATGCAGCTAACCAGGACCCAATACCCAGCTCAGCCTCATCACACCCTCATTACAGCATATTTTAGTTTAATTACCCTATGGAGCCACTCATCCCACTCTCTTTAATGGCCCTGGGAACGTTCCAGTCTGCTTCACTCTTCTTTTCAGTGAACAAAAGCAACGCACAGTGTTTGCAGAAGCAGACACCGTGCCAACACTATCAGCCTTGTGCACTTATTCTTCATGAAAAATAATGCATGTGCACTTATATGAAAACAAGAAGGCATTGCCAGGCTCCCAGCAATATGCTGAATAGTTTAGTTCTCAAAGCATAGATAGTTTTTGGCAATAAAATCAGGTAACTGCTGAAAAACAGTTTTGATATTGTTAGCATGTCTAAATATGAAATTCATGTGGCAGATACTTGGACTTGCCCATTCAGAAAGACAGGAGCCATCTGTAAAACCCAAGGTCTGTGCTGGATTCTGACTGGATGCACATAAGTCTCACAGGAAACTTAATAACTTTGGGCTTTTTTGCCTCCAGCACTGAAGTCTCAGTGTTGCCCAGCTCCATCTGCAAATACAAGTATTTCTGTTGTCCTCTGTCTTTTGCTAGATTTTTTAAATTGAACAAGAGATTTAAGAACCATAAACAAACACTAGAGTCAGCTGACAGCCAAATGAAGTATGAAAGGCAAATTTCTCCTCCAACCACGTCACTCTAGCACTGCTCTGAGCAGACAAAACCCACTCTGAAATGTGAATGCTTCTCTCCCCAGCAGCTTTCACCTGTTCCACCAGCTGGGAGGGCTCTGTGGGCCCATTCATCACAGCTTCCATTCTCTTTCCATCTTGCAAAAGCAGGCTTTTCCAGGAGGAGGGTGGGAAAGGAACCAAGACATATGAGCTTTGTAACAAGAAATCCAAATATTATCGTGAGCTCTTTACCCATGACCCACACCTTTAGCACAGAAACCTCTCCTGAATGTGGGGTCAAGAGCAGTGACTGTCTTCACTTGAAACATGGGAAATAAGCCAACACATTTGTGGGAAATGCTCTCCTAAGGCAGCTAGAGATGAATTTTCAGTCTGGTTAAGGAAAATAGTTACTGCAAAGCAGCAGAACTTATTTTTTCCATTGTTTCAGCTTCACAGGAGAGGAGGGAGGGGGATACCCAGCATGGACAGTACTCAAGGCTAATTTCTTCCAGGAGTCCATGTCAGCTGCCAGTTCCCCACTGACTTTCAGAGGAAATGGAAATTTCTGTTCTTTTTAAAAAAGGCCACAGCCACAGCAAGCCAATGTACCTAACCCAGGCCACCCCCAGGAAAGCTCTTATCCCTAAAGGCTCTGTGAAAGCACCAGCTCAGGAAAGGAGACACAACTCTCCACTCAAGGAAAGCTCAAAGAGGACACAGGACACTCCATGAGCAGAGCTGACTCTGAAGGTGTTTTCAGGAGAAATAACCCAGACACAGCACGTGTGGCAAGCTGGCTCAGTGTGACTGCATTTGCTCTCTGCAGAAACCTACAGCCAGGAATTGTGAAATTCTGCACAATTCACAGCATCTCCCATCTGCATCAATATTTTTGCACATGAGATTTGAGCTGTCAAGAGTACATGGAAATGTTGAAGAGGAATCTCCATGCCTGGGAAAGGAAGAAAGAAATAAAAGATAAGAGACACTTGACTTTCTACAAAAGAATATGAACAGGACACTGGGGAAAAGAGAAAGGAGAAATCAAAGCAATTTGTGTATTCCAGAGTAAGAATAAAGGGAAGTACCTCCACGTGCACTTGTGCAGACAAGGCTGATAAACTTTTGGGAGGGGAAGAGGATCAAAGTGTGAAGCTTTTAAAAATTCATTTGCAGCTAATGGCTCTGACATATCTTAGGTATAACTGGAGAACAGGCATCTTCTCTTACCGTGCAATCTGAAAGATACAATCTCCTTTTGGAGTCTGTCTGAGCCAGCCCCAAGCTCCCAGAGCCAAGGAACATCTCAGAGGCAACAGACTGGGCACTGCTGCAGTTTAATTCTGTGCTTTGTTAATTTATGGTTCTCTTCTGCAACTACATTTCAGGATTTTGAGATTTCTGTCCTCCACCAAGGTAGCAAATTCACATAGATCAGGGTTGCAGCTCTGAATTTTGTAACCCAAACCACTCTGGTTTTCTTCCATCAAGCTCCAGAAAATGCAGACAGCTCCTCTGGCTTTTCTGGCAAGAGGAGGGTAAGTGCAGAGGCAAGGAGTAAGGCAGCAGTTCAGGGGCATGTAATGAACTTTTGTGGAGTCAGGAAAACCTTGTCAGCCTCTCAGGAAGCACTTTCAGTGCACGGACACAGGTCAGGGAGCTCATGGTTTCTGCAGGGCTTCTCAAACCTCACCCAGAGACTCCTCCTTACAATTCAAGACCTCATATAAAATCTTGTGGTCCAGATCTGACTAATCCCAGGAAATGTAATTAAATTAAATCCAGCTTCCACAGCCATCTACCACCAGATTCTTTGGCTGCAGGCATCCCCAAAATTCACATCAGTGCCTGCTATGGTTAAAGTTTCAGTGATGTGGATGCTTGGCTCTGGAATAGATTTAAACCACTTTAACACAAAAAAAAAGAGTATTTTCTCCTGTAGTTTTCCCCTCCCAAAGGCTGAATCCCATGACTGTGCTGGGGCTGGGCCCCACAGCCAGCAGAGATGCTGCTGCTCTCAGAGAAGGGCACACAGGCAGGGCAGCAGAGTTTTGGGATGCTCCCAGAGAGCAGCAGGAGGCAGCTGGCCAGAGTTTTGAGCTGTGCAGGAGGAAGAGCAGGTGCAGCCCATGCAGGGACACAGCTCCTGAGCAGGAGAAGGTGCCACAGACAACCCCACAGCCCAACCCTGCTACACACCCAGCCCACCTTGCTTAAGCAACCCCACTGTGCTCTGCTCTCACCCTCCAGGTGGGAATGGCTCAGGAGTGGCTCAGGAGTGGCTCAGGAGTGGCTCCACCCTTTCCAAAAGCCCCCTGCACTATCCTGACAGGCACAGGAGCAGCAGTACATCTGTCACACAGCACCAACCCACCATCTCCAGACTTCTCCCCTTCTCCATGCCCACTTTTTTTCCAGGAATAAACCTCAGAACTCCTCAGGCAAAGGCCAGAGTCCATTTGGAGCCTCCCAGGGCACTTGGCTGCACATCCCCTGGGGGCAGATGGCTGGAGCTGAACAAGGCACAAAGGAACTCCAGCAAACAGGAGCTGCATTCAGCCCAGAGGTTGCCTTGACCCTGCCACTGCCTGACCCTTTCATACCACAAGACACACACCAACTGTGCCTGCTGAGATGCCACTACAAAGCCTCTGGGGGAACAGAGGCCTCAGATCTTCTGCCTCATTTTGATGTTTTCTATTGATTTCTAAAATCAACTGAAAGCCATGCCACGACACGCTGCAATTATAAATCCAGACCAAAGCACCTTGAGGGAGTCACAAGAGGGCAGAGACAGCCTTTTTTAACAAAGGGAAATGAAAAACATGACATGCAAAACTCCCATTTGAACAATAGAAGCACACACTGGAGTTCAGGTTCATTTCTCAATCACAGTTGAGGGCATGGAGAAACAAGGGGGAAATGGGAAATTCAGAAATACAGGGTCAGAAGAATGACTTCAAAATACACAATCCAACCTATCCAAACCATACAACCTATCCAAAATACACAACCCAACCTATCCAAACTATACAACCTATCCAAAATACACAACCCAACCTATCAAACTTTTCCTTTGTCAATTTATTCTCCCCTCTAGCAACCTAATAAAAGGGTACTTCAGTATCTTAGATTTGGGCACAAAATAAAGAAATCAGGTTTTCTGATATTAAAACCCATTCACACTGCAATGCAAACATTTGTTGATATCCACACACAGGGCCAAGTCCTCAGCAAGGGAAGAGCAGCTCCTGTGCAGTCCCTACAGTGCTGTATCACAGCAGAGGATCTGGAACTCTGCCCATGACCCCAGGCAGGGATGGGCCCCTCAAACAAGACCTTGCAGATGTGCAAAAAACCAGAGCTGTGGTTTTGCAAAACTGTTTGGGGAAAGAATTCACGGTGGCAGAGGTTACACATACACTGCTGGTCACTGAAAGAAGAGAGAGCTCAGCTGGAGGAATCCATGAGCAAAGCACAGCCCCTGATGTGTAATGAGGGAGCAGAGCCAGTGTGAACATCCCGTGCAGAGGTTGTGCCTGAATCATCATCCCGATGTGCCCAGGCAAAACAGGAACCTCAGAGATGGGTATTTTTTGTTTTGATTAAATAGTGAACACTTCTGCATTACTCTGACAAGAGGCAGCATTGCCTGGTGACCCTCATTTTGCAGCATTATTATCCCAGACTAATTTTCCAAGCATGCTAAAGCAGTTCTTGACCAATATTATCCCCCTTGACTAAAAACACTGTCTGAGAGGTAAAAGGCTTTCCTGATTCTGCTAAATGTTCCATATTTTGGAGACTGAAACACACAGCAAAGTAACCAGGCATGCAGGAAGTGCCTGAATTACAAGGACAAGAGGTTGACAGATCTAAAGAAGCAACCAGTGACTTTCTCAAATGAAAGTGTAATATAGTGAAAGTACAAGTTTGGATAGGATATACATCATCCTGATGTGTTTCCCCAGAAGCAAGAAAGCCTTTTTTAACAAAGTGAAATTAAAAACTTGACATACAAAACTCCCATCCTGAATATTTACTAAATTATATATAATTTAAAAAAAAAACCACTAGCCATAAGGCAGAAAAATGAATCCTAAGGAAAACACACCCTCAGCTGCTTTTGAAATGTTAATTATGCTGATAATGGCAGTCTGCACAGCTTATGCATAAACTGGAGAGAGATCAACAACAGCAAGATGTGGAGGAATGTGCAGGTAAGCCATTATTCAAATCCTAGGGCTTCAAGTGTTTCTGTTTAAACAAAAGCACTAATTTGGCATAAACAGCACAGGCCAAACCCCCTGAGGTGCTCAGTTACTGCTCCCACATCCTCACAGGCCAGTAGCAATGGCTGCAGGGCGGAGATTAAGGTCACGGGGAGGTTCCCATCGGCCCCATTAACAGCCCTGGTCAGTGTCTGTACAGGCACCTCTGCAGCCCTGAACATCAGGGATCCATCAGGGATCCATCAGGGATCCATCGGGGTATCCATGGGGGGATCCATCAGGGATCCATCAGGGGAACCATGGGGGCATCCATCAGAGGATCCATCAGGGATCCATTGGGGACCCATTGGGGGATTCATCGGGGGACCCATCGGGGGACACATCAGGGATCCATCGGGGCATCCATCGGGGATCCATCGGGGATCCATCAGTGCATCCATTGGGGGATCCATTGGAGGATCCATCAGGGATCCATCGGGGGATCCATTGGAGGATCCATCAGGAGATCCATCAGGGCATCCATCAGAGATCCATCGGGGGATCCATTGGGGCATCCATCGGGGGATCCATCAGGGATCCATCAGGGATCCATCGGGGCATCCATCGGGGCATCCATTGGAGGATCCATCAGGGAACCCATCGGGGGATCCATCAGGGATCCATGAGGGATCCATTGGAGGATCCATGGGGGCATCCATCGGGGGATCCGTCAGGGGATCCATCGGGGCATCCATCGGGGAATCCATCGGGGAATCCATCTGCCTCCCACCCTGTAGGAGCATTGGGGGCAGCACGGTGGGGACGGATGGAGAGCAGAGATCTCTGGAGCCAGGGCTTGGAACCTGGGGTTTATTGCCAAGGGCCAAGTGCAGGGCCCTGC
>JAYDZK010000066.1:7656657-7693907 GCA_034509185.1 Euphonia xanthogaster | reverse complement strand
ACCACACTGTGTTACATTCTAAACCCTAAAAACTCCTCTCTGGGCCCCCTCTGCTAAGCCAGCAGGGTCTGCTCTGCACCTTGGAGCTGCCTGCAAGCAGAGGGTGTTGTTCCATCAAAAGGGGATTGCCTTCAGCTGGCCATGCCATTGTCTTCCAGTTGTTCAGTAACTGAGGGATCTCAAAGCTGCTTTCATTTCTCACTCATAGTTTCCATATTCTGAAAATCTTTTGCCAGGCAATCATTTTTATAAGGCTTTCCTGTTTCATCTTCCCCAACACCACCCACTCCACAACTTGCCAGTTCTGTGCATTACCTGGGAGAGGGAGCCCATTTATTCACCCTGGTACACTTGTTTTGATCCCTCAGCCCACATACAGATGGGAATTTCACATCCCACAGAACACTGGCTGCACTAGCCCAGTGTCCCCAGGCCAGGCAGTCCCTGGGGCAGCTGATGCCCTGCAAGGAGCCCTCACCTTCTTTGGAGCCAGTGGTGGCAGCAGCTGTGCTGGTCCCTGATGCCCGTCCCACAGGGCTGGAGTGCTTCCCAGACCTGCCTGGGATTTTAAGTCCACTTGGTTTCAGCATGATTCCTCTCTCCTGTATCTCAGGCTCCTGCTGCCAGTGTCTCCAGAGCTGTCCTGGTGTCACTGCTCAGGATTCTTGATGGTGCACCTCTTCTTCCATGGTCACACACCTGGGGGAGAAGAGCACAAAGAAATCAGGTCAAGAATGAGTGGGAGAGCGTGGACCAGGCTCCCAAAAAGCAGTGCCCAGCTCTGTCCTCACAGCCCTAGGGGAGTCAGAACCTTTTAATTTCTTCTCTTATAAAACAAGAGTTATCATTTCCCTCACCTCTCATCTCCATGTTACTTTTTTTAAATTCAATCTCAAAGTCCTGGGCCAAAGGTGAAACTTCCCAGAGCCATAAAACAAGAATTTAAAACAGTTTGGAATCTGAGTAACGGAAATGGTTTTGCCTGGTTTTACATCCTAAAGCCTCAGTTCAGCACCTGCCAAGCCTCTGTGGTGCTGTCAGAGCCCTGACAAAAGGCACCACCCTTCATGCACAGCCCTGGGTCTCATGCATGCCAAAGCAAATTTTGACCACTGTTATCCCCCTTGACTACAAACACTGTCTAAGAGGTAAAAGGCTTTGCTGATTCTGCTAAATGCTCAGGGCAGCCTCTCCAAACTGGCTGGGGAAGGAAGGATGAAGCCAGTGTCTGAGATGGGGTATTCAGCTCCTTTCCCTAAAGACAAATCCAAAATCTTATCACAGAGAAAAGGACATTTGACCCTATGGATTTACAAGAAAATTTGAAAAAAAAAAAAATAAAACCCAAAAAACCCCAAAAAACCAAAACCCAAAATTTCCTGAAACTTAACATAACTCTACCAACTGTTCATTAGTGAAGTCACAACCCTTCCTTATGTCATTCCCCTCCCAGAGGGCAAGTGGAATAAAACCCCCAAATTCCTTGCAAGGATGTTGCATCAACAAGCACATTTTATGACAAGAAAGGAAAAATAAAGGAAATGACTAAGTTGTTAAAAAAAAAAACCAAAAAACAAAAAACCAGTAAGATTCCTAATGGATAAGGAAAAATAATTAAAAAATTGAGCCTATCAGCCAAAAGGAATCTTGAGGCTGGGAGTCAGCAGGCTAGGATGTGGAGGCAAAAAAGGAGGCAGCAGGGTAAACCAGGGACAATGCCAACCTAACAGCAAGGAGAGCAATCCAAGGAGCAGCCAGAAACTGGGGACACTCTTTCCTGGGCAAAGGAAAGAGGCAGCACCCCTGAGAATCAAAGATTTACAGATGCTGCAAGGAGGAACTGCAATAATGGGATGGGAAATGACTGAGGCATGAGTAAGGACTTGAACAGAGGCTGGGTCAGAGCAAGCAGAGGGCTGGCAGGGCTCCAGGAAAAGCTGCAGGCAGGCACAGAGGAGGGAAAACCACAAGGAGAATTCCAAAGCTGTGTTCCTGAGGGCTCACAAATATCTAAAACACCAAAGTGCAGTAAGAGTCAGTCATCCTCCACCAGCTTAAAGAGACAGAGAAAGGAGGGACCAGCAGAGGCATCCTGGGGAGGGAGCCTGAGCTAAAAACTGAGGGCTTTTCCCCACGTGCCCACCAAGGGGTTCAACAGGTGGGCTGGGCTCAGACACCTGCAGATATTCAGGGCTGGATGCTCCAATCACATCACCCACAGCAGGAATTACAGACAAGAGCAAGAAACTCTTCCTAAGGAAGAGAAAAACCCCAGCCTTCCTGCAGCAGAGCTGCTGGGAGCAGCTGTCAGAGCTGGACAGGAGGCTGCAGCTTCCAGCTCTGTTTAGCATAAAACAGGGAGACAAGGAACTGAACCTGGAGGTGAGAAACACTGATCAGCCAGGCTCCTGTTACCTGTCAAGCCACCAGATGAGGCATCTCCCACCCACTCCATCTCATGGTACACATTTTGCCCAGGGCTGGCTTTGATTTTCCAGCCAAACTGGATTTCTAACTGTTCTGCTGGCAGGTGATGTGCTCTACCTACAGCTCTCCATCCATCACCTCCAGCCTGACAGTTTGCCCTCTCCACAACATGACCTTACTCCTGAATTCACTCATTTTTTGCTCCTGCATTTTGGTTACAAGGTTGGATGGTGTTCTCAGGATTAAGCAACCTGGGGCTGCTGGTGTTTCCACACAGCTGGCTGAATTAACCAGGAATGTGGAAAAGAAAATAAAAAGACACAAGGAAGGGAAAAAAAAGCAATAGAGAAGAATTTAAGTAGGAAAAGGTGCCAGAAAAATAAAAGGATTTTGCAGTTTTTCAATCTTCTGTTAGAGAGCATCTCTGGATCCATAACTTTGCAGCCAGAACCACATAAACCTTCGGGAAGAGTGAATTTAGTGTGTTCCTCTATTTTGCTGCTCATCTTTGAGGAAACAGGAACTCCAGTTCATCCTCTCTCCACATCTCATTATCCCTAAAGATCAGCTGTCCACTCCCATCACAGGATATTGTGATTTTCTGCTTTTTCTCAGGACAACTGGATATTTTTGCACTGGGGAGAGAAACAACAGGAAGTGTATTCCCACCACATAAATATTTCTGCCAGGAATCTTTACACAAACACATTTGCTTTCAACACAATGATGTTAGAACCAAATGAACTCCACAGGCTGCTGATCATGCTCCCCTTGGAACAGAGAGATGCTTTTATCCTGAAATACAGCCAGTCTGTGAAAAACACCAATCACTTGGTTTTAAAATTTTAAAAGTTGAATAGTAATAAAATTGTTATAAAAATAGTAATATAAATAGAGTAATAAAAATTTGGACAATTTGGATTAGGACAATATGAGAAAATAAGAACAAAGAGTTAGGGACAGCCCAGGTACCTTTTCTGGGCAAAATAAGCCCAAAAAAGGACCCACATTAACAGAGGATTAACCCTTAAAAGCACCAGCCTGTTGCACATTCCCACACCTCATCCATGAGGCATCAATTCCATTCAAACACAGGATTCTGGCTGGGCAGTGTCAGCTTCTTCCTGTGAATCCTGACGGCATCTTCAGGGCTGAGCAGGCAGGAAGAATTTAAATTCTCTTTCTGCAAAAGATTTAGGTGTCCTGTGGCTGCTGTCTATCTCAGTGTGAGTACCTCATTCCTCTTAAAAAAAAGTATCTTACATAGCACAGTTCCTATTTTAACATTATGTTATAACCTGAAACTATATTCAACACACTACTTAAGAGAATTAATACAGCATCACTTTCTAACATAACACATATAATATTCATTTTAATATTTGCCAAAAGCCAATCATGAAATAGGCATTTTCCACACAGTTCATGGCCACACTCACCGGGGTCACAGATTCAAAAACTCCTCAAATGCCCCTGGGAGTCAGAGCAGATGCCCTGCCTGGCTGTGCCCACTGCATGGCAGCTCGTGGGGAGGGTCTGATGGGCAAACTCAAAGATCTGAAGTGTCACTGTCACAAGCTGGCCACAGCCAGGCACAGCTGCCTCAGCACACCCCTGCACATTCACCACCACACAGGGAAACAAGGAGAAAGTGGAGTAAATTTTACTATAAGTGCAGTTTGTCAGTACTACACAGATAAAAATAAATGTCTGGGATGCTTTTACAGAAGCCTGTGCCTGCTGCTAGGGACAGATACTCCTTCTCTGTCACCAGCTTCTCCCCCACTTCAACACAAATATGTATGAGCAGATTTTCAGGAAGCTCTGAACACTGAGCTCTTCCAAATGGCACCATTAGGTCATCTTCACCCCCCAGAGCACTGCTGCCTGAGCCGTCCTAGTCCCACATTAGTTCCTGGCTGAGTGATGCAGCTTTTTTATGCTGCAGAAATATCCTTGGCCTGGGACACAGGCCAGCATCTCCACAGGGCACTGCCCTGCTCCATTAGAGATAACAGCAATGTCTGAGCTCCCATACAGAACCCTCAGCTTCCCAGCTCTGTTAGAGCCCTCCAGAAAAAACCTGTTTCCAGCTCTTCCAAAAAATCTGATTCCAGCAGCAGAGGCTGAACACAGGCAGATGTGGTGTAAGAAACACATGAGCCATCCCTCTTCCCTGGTACTGAAATCAGCCAGAACAGTCTCTAAGCTCTATCCAGAAACTCCAGGGGAACAGAAAATTTCTATTCCCTATGTGATTTATCATTCCTGTATTCCACCCCATACTGCCTGTATAAGCTGCATGCTTTGCCTTCCTGCAAAACCTCATGGGAATGTGACTTTCTCCTGATACACTGTAAAAAAAAACCCCATCTGCTCCTATTCTCTGTGTGATTTATCATTCCTACTCCCCATATTACCTGCACAAGCTGTACACTTGGCCTTCCTGCAAAACCTCATGGAAATGTGACTTTCTCAAGGTACACCATAAAGAAAACCCCAACTCCAGTGCCAGCAGCTCTGCTTATTTTGTTTTTATTTCCTTTACAAGATTGACAGACAACAAGCATTTTCTAGATCTCTGCTAGATTCTTCCTGCAGTCTTTCCATACCAGGATGAATGGTTCTGTCTGTTCCCACAATCAAGAAAAGCATCCCAGGAATGCACAACACGAAACCCGGCTTCAAACAACCAAAATATTCCCTTGCCCATCGTTCCACCAGAAAAGGGGACAGCTGAATGTCAGTCACATCGGCTCAGATTCAGAGAGGGGAATTGTCTGGGGGTGATTTTATGATGATATTTTATTTACTCATCTGCTTTATCCCCAGAATTTTGGTGGTGTCTTTAAGAGAAGCTGGGGCTGGCTCGCAGCCGGGGATCGCTCCATTCAATCTCACTCCAGTGAGCTCCAGGGATGCTGCCGTGCTCCTCTTGTTGGATTGGGGTTTTTTACTAGCTTGAAGCAGAAGACTTTTCTTCTCTTCCCTTCCCCTAGCCTGCAGGCTGTACCGGGAATCCTCCTTTTTAGTTTTTTGTTCCCTTGATCTGTTTCTGCCTCAGCTTGTGGGAGCAGCAGGGCTGCCCCAAACCGGAGAGCTTGGAGAAGCTGAACCACCTTGAGAAAGGGCACTAAACCCACCAAGAGCGCACTAAACCCACCAAGAGGGCACTAAACCCAGCAAGGGGGCACTAAACCCACCAAGAGGGCACTAAACCCACCAAGAGGGCACTAAACCCACCAACGGGGCACTAAACCCACCAAGAGGGCACTAAACCCACCAAGAGGGCACTAAACCCACCAACAGGGCACTAAACCCACCAACAGGGCACTAAACCCCCAACTTCGGCTGCTGCGAGGAAATTCAGCAGCTTTCCCATCTGCTCTGCTCCAGGCTGAGCTCCTCTTTCCCTGCCACAGACAAAGGGACCCATCACCAATATCCAGGCCATGCTGTCAGCCCTATCCTTTTCTTCCCTGGGCAAGTTTGGTTTTTTTGTTGTCTGCTGTGGGTGGGTAAGTTTCTGGGAGTTCATATCTAGCATTTATTCAGTCCTTCACCCCCCCCCCCGCCCCTTTTTATTTTTGGTGGGGTTTTCTTTGTTACTAAACAGGTTTTGAGGACTTTTCCCCACTCCTATCAATTTCTCTCATTGGCAGAAGGGTGCTACTGAAGCCCTTTTCTCTACAGAGGAAATGCTCATTTCATAACGTAATCTCCTGAAATTTGTCTCCAAAACTGAGATGGGAACTGTTCTCAACTGAGTACAGATATACAGCCAAGAAATACCTTTCACCAGGAGCAATGTATCTGTACATACCTGGCCAGCACCATGGATAACTGCACCAGAGCAGCACACATGAAAAACAAACAACTGGAGGTGCTCAGAGTCAATTATTTCAAAATTGATATAACAAAGAATTATGCTATTTATGATATCAATTTATTAACTGATATAATATATATTTATATAGTCTATTTATGTATATATTACTCATAAATGATATAACTGAATAGTTTCATAATAACACAAACTAAGGACTGGAAGAAAAAGTCTTTGGCAATACAGTTTATCCACAGACAGCTTCTGTGCTTCATCCATCCCTCTTACCCTGAGGAAGGCACACCAGCCCTTGCCAGATGGAATAACATCTATTCAGGACAGCAATAATTTCCAAAGCAGACACCCAGACCCAGCACACTCCCCGGAGGAAAGCCCTCATGGGTATACACAAAATCAGGATCTCCTCCCCTCGACTCTCAACAACTGCAAGACACAGGAACACATTCCCAGACACCAGACTGAGTCAGCCTGAATCCCATCCTGTGCCTGGTGCTTCCTTCTGGCTGCATCTGGCTGGAAGAAGTGTTTACCCAGCAGGACACCCTGGGCAAGGCATGGGGATTTCACTGCAAGGGCAGACCCATGTGGAATTCCAGCCAGCTGTGTCTGAATCCTGCTTTACAGTTTGGTCTAGATCTAGGTTTCTAATTTTCTGAATTTGAAAATTCACACGTAAGAAATTAAATTTGAATTTTTCAGTCAGAGATGCCCACCCCTAGGGCTAGGGCCCACAGGAAAAAAAGGCAAAGAACAGCATTTAATTATTAGACTGAGGGAGATCAACATTATGATGTTGTCTGAAAGGTTAATGATAACAACAATGCAGGAACAACATGGGTTTTAAAAATAATTTTGACTTATGCAAATAATCAGTGACTTCAAAGACAAATACTTGGATAGGGAAAGGTTAGCAAAAGAAAGTATCTAAGACAACTTTTAGAGAATCAGATCCTTGTGCCATTATTTAAACACGATTCCATCTTTCCTCATGTTCATGCTACAGAGGGGGAACACCAGGGTTTGGGATGCAGCACATTTGCAAGTGGAATTCCAGCCCTTTTCAGGCTCAGTCTACACAAAGACTCTGGCATTAGCCTCCAAGAGATTTCAGGGTTTCATCCCCTGATCTCTCATTCTCCTCACAATCCCTGGGTTTCATCCCCTGACTTCTGTCAGAGGCTGTTCCAAGGGGGTTTAGAAAACCCACCCCCCTTAGAGGAGCCCTGGAGCCACCCCTGCTTCCCCCTGAATCAAACACCACCACTGAGGGCAGAAACCTTCAGCACCAGGCACTCTAAGTGTTCCAAACAGCATGTGAAGCTCAGCATCTCCCTGAAAATAAAATGCTAGATAGGAATGGGATCCCCTGATCCCTGGAGGAGCTCTGCACTCACCTCAGTAAGCACACAGAATAAAGGCAAAAAGCTTTCAGACCCAAATCTGGGGTTCCTTTATTAGGCCTTATATAAAACCTTAACTGGCCTGAAGATACTGATTTTTTAAAAAGTTATTTTATGTCTTGTTCCCGAGCATTTGGTTCCATCTGCTCCATATTTCCAAGCCTTTCTGCACCTTCCCCAGGCCCAGGAAAATGAGATTTTCAGGCAGCAAAGCCCCATCTCCTGGAGTTCTTCCTCCTGGATATTTTATGCCAGGAACAAGAGCAAGTAAAGA
The DNA here is from genome assembly GCA_034509185.1 of Euphonia xanthogaster. NCBI lineage: Eukaryota > Metazoa > Chordata > Aves > Passeriformes > Fringillidae > Euphonia > Euphonia xanthogaster. Next base: position 7,685,959 of record JAYDZK010000066.1, on the reverse strand, counting down.
TTTGCTGCCCCAAGCTCCCAACCTCACAACACTGACCATGCAGCAAAGGTGGGTTAGGGATTTCAAGAACAGAATTTTGCCTTGAAATCCAAATCCAAGGGCCAGACTTGTGTGAAAGGGCCAGGAAATGAATCCCATCAGAGACAGGATATGATAACGCCAAACTGCAGCTTTGCTGATAGAGACAGAGATTATGCTGAGAAGAAAAGGCCATTTTACCTTTTAATTCCTTAAGATGCTCCATCCCATCCAGGGTAATTGTGCCATTCCCTTCTCACTTCCCTGATGAGTTACTCCTGACAAGCCAGCAGAAAGCCACACCTGCAGCACGGGGCAGATTAGCAGGAAATCCCTGAACTTAACTGAAGCACAGAGGAAATGAGAGACACTCATTTTTAATTAAGGTCAGACTCCTCTCCCAAGAAAACCTTTCCTTCTCCCATAGAGGGAATGGAGACAGAGCACTGCAGGAATGAAAGGTGTGGAAAATGCCTATTTCATGATTGGCTTTTGGCAAATACTAAAATGAATATTATATGTGTTATGTTAGAAAGTGATGCTGTATTAATTTTTTTAAGTAGTGCGTTAAATATAGTTTTAGGTTATAGCATAATGTTAAAATAGGAACTGTGCTATGTAAGATACTTTTTTTAAAGAGGAATGAGGTACTCATACTGAGACAGCAGCCACAGGACACCTCAATCTTTCAGAGAAAGAGAATTTACTGCTCACTTATGCAGTTCTTCCCACCTTGCTCAGCCATGAAGACACCATCAGGATTCAGAGGAAGAAGCTGACACTGCCCGGACAGGATCCTGTGTTTGAATGGAATTGATGCCTCATGGATGAGGTGTATGAATGTGCAACAGGCTGTTGCTTTGAAGGGTTAATCCTCTGTTAACGTGGGGCCTTTTTTGGGCTTATTTTGCCCAGAAAAGGTACCTGGGCTGTCCCTAACTCTTTGTTCTTATTGTCTCATATTGTCCTAAATCCAAATTGTCCAAATTTTTATTACTCTAATTATATTACTATTTTTATAACCATTTTATTACTATTCGACTTTTAAAATTTCAAAACCAAGTAATTGGGGTTTTTCACAAAAGGAGCATACTGTTCACAGCTACATGTAGGGAAAAGCAGGGAATTCAGTCAGCCATCAGGTTTTTTCTCTCTTGCAGTTGGAGAATTCAAATAAGATTTTCAGCCATGAAGCTCCATTGTCACTACATCATTTCCCTGACAAGTGTGAAGTGTTGTTAACCTCCAGAGAAGGTGTGTTTAATCTTCTTGCTCACTCAAGTTTTGTAAAAATTAGCACAGAATGCCAAGAGAAAGCGTAGAGGAGTTTTAAATAAAAGCTCAGGTATTTTTAAAACTAATTCTAACCTCTCTGATAGACCAAACATCCTGTGATTTACTTCTAAAACAAGATTTTTTAAAGGAACAATATACAAAACCCTCCTATTGCACTCTAAAAACCACGAGGCAAAGTGCAGAAAAAGCCAAAGCACACTGAAGGAAGTCATGACATAACCTGTGGAGCAATCTATGGGCTGGATGAGCTGGTGCTCCTCACACTGGCAGAATGAGGACTGACACAGCAGACAGCAGCAATGCTGTACTCATTGCAGAGCACAACTATCTCTCATTTGTGGGGGACATCCTGGACATGCTCTTGGTTCTGGATGAGCTCCTGGTCCCTGGAGTTCATCCCTGGGGATAGGGGACAGTGCAGAAACTCATTAGGGCATGACACCAAAGTTGCAGGAAGGGAACAGAATGTGCACAGAGGTTTCACAACTGCTGTCCTGCAGGTCAGTTCAGACTTGATTTATTGCCACTCTGTTCCATTAGAGAAGGAGGCTCTGATAAAATCCAAGTTCCCTATTCACAGAAAGTCTTATTTGTCAAAAAACAGCATCTGGAAGAGAAACACGAGGAGAGCAAGCCAAGTGCAGGAAGCACAAAGATACATGACAAATATATTCCTTTATAATGGCTTGGCATTTTTCTACTGGAGAACAATTTCTTTAATTAAATATGAGCTCTACAACAACCCAGCCGTGCTATGCATGCTGTGCAGAGCTGCAGAAGGATCTGAACTTCAGGAATTCCCTCACTTTTGGCTGCTAATTTAGCACAGCACTAAAGTTCACTCTGGCACTTCCTGTTACTAACTGGAGTTCAGATGAATACATATATTTTATTTGTGCACTTCTAGAAGCTAACCTCTGTCCTGAACTTTGATTATGAAACAAAACCAGGACTTGGGTGCCTTCTGCCCTGATTTCCCCCCTTTTCACAAGGCTGGCTCTGCAGACCAGCCTGTCTGATGGCACTGCAGCTGCACCACTTTCAACTTGCAGATGATTTGTTTAATAAGACTAGAATGCAACAAGTTTCTGGTGTACCTTGGGACACACTGGGCTTGCCCCTGAAGTCCTCTCTGTGCTCCACTAATGCTGTCCAGTGTGTCCATGCTCTCAAGGGCACCAGGGAAAGGCAGAATGTTCATGCAATCCTTTTGTAATGGCCATCCCAGGATGAAACAGAAGCCTTGTCCTGGGCCACAGCAGGTGTAACATCTGCCACAGAATCTCCTCAGAACAACCCCAGTGCAAACACCAAGGGCAACCTGGCCCTGCCTCTCCAGAAGCTGCCAAAAGCTCAGGCAGGGATGCAGGATAGGAATACACAGCCCTGCTCCTTTCCATTAGTTCTGAAACCACTGTATGAGAAATTTCATTCCAGTTTCAGCCTTGCTGCCCAGGAAAGCCCCCAGCAGTTGCCAGTCCCAGTTTCTCCAAGCCAACCTTCTGCCCTGCTGTGCCCTTCTCCCAGCTCTGACCCCCTCCCCTTGTGCCCAGCTGCCAGGAGACAGCTTTGCCCTTGCTCTGCCTTCTCTGTGCCACTGGAAGCAGGCAGTGCTCTCCTTTGGGAAGCCCTGGGGTGTGAGACTCACCAGCTCTGGGTCATTTCTCCAAGCCTCCTCACATGCACTCAGTCTGTTCTAGACACGGGCAGCCCAAAGTGCAGGCTGCATCCCAGGCAGCCTCACCAGGCCAGGGACAAACTTTCTGCCAAATACCATGAGCTGACAGAACCTCATTCCTTCAAACAAAGCAACTGCTCCCAAAAGTTTAAAGAATAATTAACCCACCTTCACACTCTGGGTGTTAAGATACAACAGCAGGGAAGCCAAAAATTAAATACAGACTAGGGTAGAACCAGTTGGGACAGAAGGGCCCTCTGAAGATCCAGCCTCTAGTGACCCATAGCTAAGATCCAGCACTGACAGCCAGGATCCTGCTTCCCTCTCCCACAGGGGTCACTGATGCCCTGGCCACACACAGAGGGCTGGGAACAGTGCCAGTCTGCCAGCTGAGGGGGCAGGCAGGGGGTTACACCACTGGTACCTCTGGAAAGAGCTGAGGTCACCAAACCAAAGACACTGGGCAGCAGCAAAGCCCCTCTCCCTCTGGGACACCAAGTGCAAACCCCATCCCCTCTCCCCACACAAGCACCCTGCTTGCTGTACTGATGGAACAGAGCAATGCTGGACACACTCGTTCCCAGCACCCTCCTCCTCCTCCCTGCTGATTCACCAGCCCAGATTCTGCCTCCCATCTCAGCAGGTGACCTCTGGGCTGTGTGCATCAATTGCTGCTTTCTCTACAAACACCAGCAGCCCTCACTGACACTGACACATCCACACAGCTCCCAGCACAACCTGTGGTACACACGAGGAGAGCAGTAATCTGGAGAGTTTGCTTTCAGGCATTTTGTGTTAACCAGGGAGTTTCTTAATTTACCAACTGTAACCTCACTCATCTCACACACTCCTCACACTACAGGAGTTTGGATACAGTACAAGCACAAGAAGGAACACATCATATTCAAATTACATCCCTATCAATGACCAAAATCATCATTTTGGCAAGTTATCATACTGGCAGATAAGGTCCAATTTGATATGTTATCTCCTCCTGCCACACAGATCCTTTCTCTGCACACCCTGCCTTGCAAAAGCCAGTGTTTACTGTGGATTGCACCACGTGGAGAGAGGCAAGATCAGCTCAGCCCCTGGGCACTGAGCCCCCCCAGCAGCACAGGATGGCTCCCTAGGATGAAATGCACGGGGAGGTTGGGATTCAGTTTCTGGGAGGGAGAAGGGAAATCCCCACCAGCACAGTCAGACTGCACAGCAGGCGTGCAGACCCAGCGTGCCCACCCCACAGCACCTGCTGGGCTGCCAGGAACAGGAGATGTTGCCACACCTGGGCCAGGCTGCCAGTGCCAGCCTCCTCCACAGCAGCAGAGCCAGCAGGAGCTGGGCTGCTGCCCAGCCTGGTTCCAGCAGCAGCTCTGTCCAGACACTGCCACGCCACTGAGGAGCACACGCAGTAGTCTGTGATGTGTTGATGCCAACAGCCCAAAAGGAAAGGGTCTGCACACACAGATCAGTGCTAAAAATGAGATTTAATTGTTCATATCTCTGGAGATAAGAGCTTGCACTCAGCCTGCAAGCAGGTAGGCAGGACAGATGGAGCAGCCCACCCTACTCCTGGAGTACCACAGCACTACGTGTCCCAGCTGGAGCTTCAGAGTCACCACGTGGCCCTGGCTGCTCCTTCACTTCTCACAGAAACAGGCTTTCTATAGACTAGTGCAGGCAAAGCCACAGTCATGATTGTGCACAGGGATCAGATAGAATCTCACCTAGCCAAGTACAGGGCCCTTCCAACAGCAGCCTCCCTACACCACAGTGCAGAGCAGTGGCACCACATCTCTGACTCAAACTGGTCATGTTTCAGCCAAAAAGCAAGAGCAAAAACTGAATTGTCACTTCTAACAACGGCAATCAAAGCTGCTGGCACCCTAAGGCAGAGTGCACCATAGCACTCCATAAACCTGAATCACATGATCACCAAGAAGCACCATTTGGCTTTGACATTTCCATGTCAGTGTGCTGGAAGTGCTCCTACACCTTCCCAGCACTTAGCCAATGGGCTTTGGGGAGATTCAGAGAGAAAAAAAAGAATATTGCTTGCAGATGCTTCAGAGACATCAGGATTAAGCTTGCAGGAGGCATTGATGTTGCCAGTATTTACTAGAAACATACATAAATATATGTTATATGTACACATATAAACAAAGTTTTCCTATGGATGAGACTCAGCAAGTTCAAAAATCTGCTACAGGGGCCCCAGGAAAAGCCCACACGAACAGAGTGAAAGGCAAAACATCCTTCCTGCAGCAGGCATCCTGTGACCCAGCAGCATTTCCACACAAGCCTGTATTTTTGTGCCATACTGTCCATTATTAAATCTCCACTAGGGATGGCTGGTGGATGGGTCATCAGCTAAACATGCCAAACTTACCAGCTGGGAAACAAAAGTCCAGAGGGGAAAGAAAGGGGAAAAAAAAAAAAGGCACTTATGGCACTTATGCAAGGTTGCAGACTGACCTGCTCCAATTTGCATAGTAAGGATTTCAGTTATAAAACAAATAGCTAAATGTTAAATATAGCCAAGGAGGAGGCTTGATTCAGCAGGGCCAGCTTCATGCTGATGGGAGCCACAGAGGCAGCCCAGCACACAATATACAACAACAAATATGAGGATAAAAAGCCCATTAAACACAACTGGAGAGGCCTCTTTTTCTAGGGAGGTTTGTTCTGCAGCCAAGACAGTCCCTGCATCCAGGGGAGGCACTTGCAGGCCATCAATGTGAGGGGCCACAAAGGATGGGAAATGTTGTTTGTTTCAACAGGCAGCTGCTTTTTGTGCCTATCAGGCCACTGAAGAGTTTCCAGTGCTAAGTACAGGACACAGAAGTTGTCAGAGCATGATGCAACAGGGAAATAGGGGAGGAATATGCCAAAGGAAGAAAAAGAACAGATCAGCCAGAGAAATCCTTGGTCAGTGACTATGTCAGAAGCTGGTCCCTCAGGCTGGAAGCCTTCCCTGCCCCAGCAGAGGATGTGCTGCAAAAGAAATTCTGTTGCTTTTTGTCAGTGAAACACCACCTTTGTCCTTTGTACAGGAACAGGCAGCTAGGCAAAGTGACAATGACAACAACGAAACAAAGGGGAAAACGCTGCAGAAAAGAGTTCACACTGAGCCAGAGTGCCCAGAGAGGCTGTGCAAATTCCTTCACTGCTACGTTCTTCTTGGAAAAATAAAAATCTTCAAACCTCTGCCTTGAATGACAGGTGAAGACAGATCCAATCTGGAGCAGACAGATGGATCCAATGATTTCTTGAAGTTTCTGTGAAATCTTCCCAGCGTAACCAATATCCACGTGGTCTTTACTACACTATGCAAGTTATTCAGTAAAATAAAATTGAATTAATTTTGACCAAGAGCTCTGGCACAGGCAATACAATTTAACTTGCATTGCCTTTTCAAATGAAGCACAGGAAAGGGATTTATAAGGAGCAGAAAGGGATTTAAAAGTTCCAACATCCACGTACCCAACATCCCCAGAGCATTTCATTCACAAACCTCAAAGGAGGTCAGAATCACAACACCCTTTTTGGACCTGGGAGAAACAGATAGCAAGAAATTATTTTGCTCAAGACTTCTGAAAAAACAGTGACAGAGATGGCACCACTATCCCCCTGAATATCTAACCCATCAAAGCACCTGGGAAATCCTTCTGAAGTGTTTATTTTGTAGACACAAAGTGTAAATATTTTCAAAAATAATAATTTGGCTTTCACAGGCACAAATGGAATTATCAAGGGAATTGACAGCACAATTCAGAGCATAAACTCTCAAAATAAACCAAAGTTTAGATTCCCTTTGTGCTTCAGCAGACTCGGATGAGGAGATGGAGACTCCATGACAGGCTCAGAAACTGCAACATGGAATTTTGCCAGCCTGTGCCACATTCCTCTGCAACTATGCAGGTGATTAAACATTAACTCAATAAAAAAAATTAACTGAAATTAAAATATCACTTAATTTCAGTGCCAGTTCAAGTCAGCATCATATTTAATTCCATTATTCCGAAGTAAAAAAAAAAAAAAAAAAAGGCAAGAAAAATATGAAAAAGTTGGCTTTATTTCTTCACACATCTTTCTTTGCTTATGCTGCATCTGAGCCAGCCATGGCTGTTTTTATAGACACAGCTTCACTTATTTAGAATGGGATAATAAAAACTGTACCAGTGTATGGGAATGATTTCCAAAAAGTCTGATGCAGGAACATTGTAGTTTGCTGTAGGTTCTGTTTAAAAGGGGTTTCTACAGGATCTTTTTTTCAGGAATAGCAGAAAGTATCAGTCACATGCACCGAAGTAATTTTTCCACAACAAGAGCTACTGCACAATCATATAAAAGCAAGAAATTAAATCCAGCTATGAGGGAAGTGCATTTGCTGTGTCCTGTTTAGCATCACCACTCCACAGAGCACACAGAGTGCTCTCAGCAGAGCAGGGAAAGGCTCCAAGAGCACGGGGCTGCTGCAGAAAGAGACTTTGTACAGTGGTACACTGAGAATTCTGTGTGTCCCCACCAGTGTCAGCCACGGAGAAAGAGCTTCCACGTGGGATGAGACAGGGAGGACCCACGTGGAAAAAACAGGAATGGAGTAGGACACACTAAAGACCAAGCCCAGTTCCTTACTCTAACCTGGGATTCTGGAGTGAGCATGGACAGCTCATCTTTATTCAGCAATTCAATGTGGTTGTTTTAAAAAATTGACCAGTAAAGCAAAGCCCAAGTCATGCTGGAGCCTGACATCACCAGGACTATCATCCAAGGTGCTCTCCCTGGCCAACAAGACCTGAAATTCTACCATAAACACCACAAGAACAGTGAGAAAAGAATAACTGATTATTGGGGGCATTTAAGTCAGCAACAGAGGAAAAAAATAGTGCTCTCAGCCCATGTCAGCAACTTCCTTGGTCATTCTTGAGCCTTTGGGAGATGGAGAGGAAAAGAGTCATAAGGTATTTATGAAAGGCATCCATGATAAAATAGATCTCTCCATAAATATCTATAGATATCTCTATAGATAAGTGCACACCTGTCTAACACAGGCTGGCAACAAGTCACATCCAGGTCTAGCTACCCTTACCTGGCCTTTCCCAGAGCTTTAAAAGTATCTAAACCTTGCCATGCATTGTACTCTCTGAAAGGTGGTACCAACACCATGTACCTGGGGCATGGAACTCACTTTTTACATTGTCTCCTGTCCTCACCAGAATTATAAAACACCTCTCAAAAAAAAAAAGAAAAAAAAATTAATTTCCCCAAGTTTCATGGACAGAGGCAGCATTTTGGTAAGTAAACCCAACAGCCTCAGCCAGGAGGTGGAACACACACCTTGACCCATTTTAGCCACCAATAACACAACAGAAGGATCAGCCTGGATGTCCTTACAGAGCCACATCCCTTGGTACCAGAACCACCCCCCCCCGGGTTCTCCATCACTTCTTCTGCCAACCCAAAAGGCACAAGTGGGGATAAAGAGGAACCACACCTGGAACTGCTCCTTGCTTGTACATCATGGCAGCCTCCAAGGCTCGAGGAGCCCATACCAACCTTGGCCTCAGCAGATGATCCCATCCATACTGATTCTAAGAGCATCTCCTGGAAAAACACTGCAGGTTTCCCTTAACTGAAGGCAGCCCCACATCTCTGTTCCTGAGATGACAGACAGGCTCCAGCACAGCTTCTCCCTGCTGTGCTGCAGTGGCTGGCACTAATGTTGTCACTTGTGCCATGTCTCAGAGCTGAGCCTTTGAAGTCCTGTACTCCCAGAGATTTCTGGTAGGCAGCGACAACTTTAGTGAGAACACAGCTGTTTGATGCAGATTCCCTCCTTCCTAATCCCTGGCAGGCTCTAACAGCAGGCAGGTAATTTCTTAAAATGTTGTATCTCAGAGCCAGCTGCAAGATCAGGAGCTGCACTGTGTTCAAAAGCATCACCACACCAGCAGTGACAGACCCGTGCTGATTAACGGGGCTCTCTCGGAGCACTGGTGGGGACAGGGATCTCTTACCAGGCAGCTGGGCAGAGGCTGAGGCCAACAAGCCTAGCCAGGCGCCCCAGGTATAACTCTGTCCACATGCAGACCAGTTCTTGAGTTGCAAGTCACCCTCAAGGAAACACTTCTAGCCAGCAGTAATGGATGGACGGGTAAAAGTTGACATCGATTCCAGCAGGGTGAGTTCCTGAGACAAGGTTTGTAGGCCTGTGAGACTGATGCTCAGCAGAGCAGCAAATAACACTCGGTGCTGACACAGTGCTTTGTCTCCCAGCGCTTCCAAAACGCCGCTGCAGCCTCTCTGGATACTGTGGAGATAACAACTCCTGCCTCTGCCTCCATCCCTGGGTGCTGCCCCAAGCACCCTTTGCTCTTTGGTGTCAGGAGACGCAAGGGGCAGAGCCCTCCTGCATCTGCCTGGCTGCTCATGCCAATGCCAGCAGCTCAACCTGGGCCCTCCTCAGAGGCACATCTTGCACCAGACAAAAAACCCACATCAGATCCTGCAGGACGTGGTTAATGTCCTATCTGGATCGTTAAGTAAGAAAAACCAAGCGAGGACACTGAGCCCAGCAAGCAGCCAAGCCTCCCAAAGACAAAAGACAAATTTCCTCCCGTTCCGAACCCAAAACTCGCTCGGCCCCGAGCCGTGGATGCTGACACCCCCTCCCAGCTCCGTCTCCATGGCATCAGGCGGCTCCACGGCGCCGGTCCCGCGCCCCCGGCGGGCCCGCGGCTCTCCCGCGCCCCTCCCGCCGTGCCGGGGGAGCCAGCCGGGCTGCCGGGGCTGCTCGGTGCCTTCCCCAGCCCAAGGACAATGCCGCCCATCGCTGCCGAGCGGCGCATCCCCGCTGCCCGGGCTCCTCCCGCGCCCTCTCCCTCCATCCATCCCTCCATCCATCCCTCCCTCCTTTGTTGTGCCGTCCCTCCCGCTGTCCCCCTTACCCTGTGCCGCCCTGCTGCGGGGCAGGGGGCTCGGAGCCGCCGCAGGATGCGAGCCCGCCCGGCAGCCGCCCCGCCACTCCCTGCGCGGCCCAGCCCGAGCCGCAGCCCGAGCCGGGAGGAGGGAGCTGGGCGGCGGCTCGGGCAGCGGGGGCGGAGGAGGATGCGGGGCCGGCCCCGCCGCTCGCTGCCGGGCCCGCACGAACAAAGGGGCCGCCCCGCGCCCAAATCCTCCTGTTTGCCGGGCCCTGGCGCCTCCCGGAATGGGGTGGGAGGGTGGAAAGGCGGCGCGGAGGCTCCTCCTGGCTGCCCGCAGCCCCGAGCGCTCCTGCCCTAAAATCCGAAATAATCGTAAAAATCGCGTTTTGCTCGCTGGAGCCGGCGCCTCCCTCCCCGCGGCACTGGGAAGGGGCTCTGGAAGGAGGAGCTCTCCAGGCACACCTGAATTTAGGTGGTAGCGATTTTGATTGATACAAGAAGGGAAGGGCAGGAGGTGCTTCCTGTAAAAGAAAAAAAAAAAGAGAGAGAGACCCCTAATGAGCCGGGATTTAACGGGGAAAGCAGCAAAGAGAACACACCTGCAGCTTGGAAACTCGTTGATTCCAAGCAAGGATGGGCGGGCTGAGGTGGTGATCATCACTTGGCCTTCACCTCTTCCTGCTGCTCCCTCCCAGAGCCGTGCCTGGGCTGACATTGCACGGAGATACAGCGGAGCAGGGCCATAAAGTCACTTAGGTTGGAAAACCCCTTTAAGCTCCTGGAGTCCAACACTCTGCCAGCACGGACAAGGTCACCACTGCTCCATGTCCCCAGGTGCTAATTCTACACATCTGCTAAATCCCTCCAGGGATTGTGACTCCACCACTGCCCTAGGCAGGCTGTGCCAGGGCTGGACAACCCTTTTGATCAGGAAATTTTCCACAATGTCAAATCCAAACCTCCTTTAGTGCTACTAGAGGCTGTTTTCTCTTGTCCTGTCCCTTGTTCCCTGGGAGCAGAGCCTGACCCCACCTGGCTGCACCCTCCTGTCAGAGAGTTGTGGGGAGTGAGAGGGTCCCCCCTGAGACTCCTTTTCTCCAGGAAAATGAGCACCCGCAGCTCCCTCAGCCACTCCTCATCAGAATTGTGTGCCAGACCCTTTGCAGCTCTGCTGCCTTTCTCTGTAGATGTTCCAGCACCTGTCTGGTGCCCGTGCCCTCAAACTGCATCCCTAATTTAGACAGGAGTGGAGGTGCTTTGCACAAGGGCCATAAGTCTACTCAGCGCACTTTATTACCTCTGCAGACACCCCCATCAGCCAAGGGGCAGCCCGGGATGTTCTGCACATCAGATGCTGTGGTGGGAGGCCCCAGGGTATGCAGAAACAGAGGAGGCTCCCACCCAGCAGCAATGCCCAGATTTGTGGCTGTGACGCTGCTCTGTTTTGCCTGTGGGAGCCCAAAAAAGTAGAGATAGAAATGAAAGAGGTGCAGGCACCAAAGCAGAGAAGAATGGAGCTGAGGTCAACTGAGCATCACCCAGAATGAGATCTGACAGTCCTGGCTTTAGCAAGATGATCCATTCCCAGGAGGCAGCTGTAGGCATCCTCATTCCTCATCTTGCAGGGAGGAAGCCAAAGTAAGAAGTGAAATGGTCCAAGCCAAAAATAGAACGTGAAGCACCTGACTTAACGCCTCTGCTTCAACTGCTAGTTACTGTATTTCCCTGACATTTTCCTACATCCAAGCTCAAGTCATTGCTTTGCAGTCTGTATACAAGAATTTTTGTCTCCTCTCCAATCTATAGTTGCCTAGGGAGACAGTATGGTGCTAGGAGAAGAGTGAGATGAGGAGGTGCCTATTGAATCAGGCTTGGGCTCCAACAGGACTTCTCACTTCTCCATCCAGCTCCACCCCTGATTTGCCAGCTCAGTCAGTCCCTATCCTTAGGTCCAAGTCTCTTTCCTTGTCTGAATGGTGGCAGAGCAATGATGGTGACCTCCCTCTGTGAGACTAACAAGAAGCATTTCATGCAGACATGCATTTGGTAAGGAGGAGTGTAAATTTAAAGAAGTTCTGGAAAAAAATATCCTCTTTAATATTTTCAGGTGCTTCAGGACAGGATTTCAAATCAGGAATTGCTTAGAAGTTAAACCTCATTTTTGATCAGTTGTACAATTTTATGCTGGATTTTATATACACTAATATAATTTTATATACACTAGTTTTATATACATTTGTTCTCAGTACAAATAACTTCCACAGAAATGTTTAAATGGCAGCCCTGTTCTACATGACAAAGAAGGTCAGCAGGTCTGGGGTTATATTTTGCCTGCAAAAGGTATGTGGTACCCACAGCAGCTCTGGGAGGGGAATCAAGCCCACTGGCTTCAATGGGATGAAGCCAGAAAAAAGTTCACAGCTCTTGCAGTCATTTCCTTGAATCATTTTGACAAATCTGCCTCTCTGCTAAACTTCCTCTGGGGAATTTCCAGGGAGAGCAGGAAAGATTATCCAGGGACAGAGCTCTGGCAGTGATGTGGCTGAAGTGCCTGTAGACTTGAATTTGTGTCTTCTATCAAGCGCTCTCCCACAAAGCTGTCCCTCAGCTTTTGTCATACCTGCTTGTCACAAAGCTTCAGGATGACTTTAAATGTCAAAATGCCATCATCCCACAGACACTCCTATTTCCTAATAACCATTTCTTTATTCACAGGGGCTTAAGTGCAGGCAAAGAATCCCCCATTGATGTCCCAGAATGGGAGAGCAAAGGAGACAGGTACGTTTCAGCCTTGTTAATGTTACACAGGTGAGCAGAATAATGACTTTCATTAAACCATTATATGTAATCTCTGACATCTCTGGGCTATCACATTTGCCTGATAATACTCTCTACTACCCTCTTGCTTTCTGTGGTATGATATATATCTTGTTTTGAAAAGTGGCTTCTCACAGATAGGCAAAACTGTCTCCACTTGACTGATCCATTACTGGGATTTGAGAAGTATTTGCATTGGGCTGTTGGGATCTCTAAAAAACTTCACTGCTGTTTTCTTTTAAATTACTCTGACAAACAGAAGCATTACACAGACAATGTAACATAAAAACCACGGGAATACTCATGCCTGCATCTAGGGAAACAAAAATAGCAAACATTTTGTGTTTTGCTGTTATCTGTATTGTTTAAATAAAGACAGCCAAAATGTTGAAGTACCTTTCCATTTTGTTCCCCAAAGGCAACAGACTTTTAAAGATGCCAGTTCACATAAAGGCCACATGAAGGAGTGGCATCAAGACCCCAGATGCCAACAAGGGCTTGAGTTGAATCCCTTCATTCTTTTCCCTACCACAGGCCTAGAAATCCCTGCCTCTGTACTGTGGGAACTGAGTGGTGGCAGAAACTATATTTGAAAATATTGCACAACTTCATTACTGTCAGCTTTCAGTTATATGATTTCCAGCACCTCAAAGGTGCAGCTGCAATGACAGCCTAAGCTCCTACTGTTCCTTCAGGCTGACACTATAAAGAGCCTTCTGCATCTGGGGGCAGAGCACAAAATTCCAGCATTGGTGGGAGGAACGAGATTAAAGCAGTGATCTGAAGAAAAGCTGTTTTTTCCCTTTGATTACAGAGCTGCTGAAAGACCTTCTTATCTTGAGGATCAGTGGCTGCTTTAGGCCTTACTCATTCTAGGCCAAGACTGAATTTCAGAAACTTCTTATAAACAGTCTTTAAATGAAAATTAAGATCTTGCATGGTTGCAATGACTCAGCCAAGTGGCGACATGTTTTCAGGCATTTGTTATCTGACCCAGAGCCACCACAAGGCCTCTAATATCCAGCAGATTCTGTTGTGTCTAGATAGGTGAGAGAAACCTCTCATCTTCTGACATTTTTATCCAAGCCAACTGTCTAGACTTTCTACATAGTGAGTGCAGAGGAACAGGCACGGGGGTAGAATTCCCCTCATTGTACTGCAGGCACCCAAAATGGATTAATTGCTCTCTAATGATGCTCTCTTCCATCCATGAATTAAAGAGATAGCTGAGAACTAGCCAAATGAGATGTTTAAAGTTAAGTGATGAGAATCCCACTCATCTCCCTTGCAGAACGACTCAGCACAGCTGATGGAGCTTATTTGGGTGCACCCAGCTCAGAGGTGTGTGCTGGGTACACTCTTGTCTCAAGGCCTCACTTTGTTCTGTTTCACTGCCAGAAATGAGGCTGCTGGCCAGGATTCAGCATGGGCAAGGTCTGGCTCCAGGACCCTTTGGGGGAACACACGTGGCTTGTGCAGTGTGCTGGAAAGTGCTTTGGGAAAGGCTTTCTACAGCTGACTTCTGTGAGTTCCTGAATATTTCTTAACATAAAAGGAAGTGTGGGTAGAAATATGTTGAAGGATCATGGCAGTTCTCATTAATTATGAAGATCAAGAGGAACTCTTACTCCTTTTTTAGTGTGTTTCCTATACTGAAATTAGTGCATTAGCTGTTACTTAAACTCCATCAGTATAATTTAAGCATTAACACAGCCTAGTTCCTGTTGTTCCACATTTTAAAAGTAAGCTACCTTGCTGCAGTAGCAGTGATTCCAGGGAATGTGGGACAGCACTCCACACAAATACAAAACAGTAAGATGGATCATGCTGCATGATTGAAGAAATAGTGCCATTTTCATCACAAAGGCTGTTTCCTGCCCATGAGCCCAAAGGCAAGTGGATGTTCAGAGATATTCAGCATCCATTAAGTGGAGGCCTTCTGAAATTCTGTGTTTGTCCAAATACCCTATGCAAGTTCACATTGGCAGTGGAGAATTTCAAATAGCTCTTTTATTAAGTCAGTAGATTATTGTCAGTCTTTCATCTGAGGATGAAGCTCCTCTTTACAGATGAAGTAAATGAGTCATAGAGAGGAGAAATAATATCTGTGAACATAGCTGTTCATTCAGCTGAAACAGAAATGTGTTGGTTGACATCTGCATTTCAGAGTCAAACATCAACAGCTAAGCATGACTGAAAAAAAGCAATACAGGAGGATCAGAGCATGGAGAGACTGAAGGGAGATTTGGCAGTAATGAGCATAACATCTTATTCATGGGTGGCAGGGAACAACACAGCAAAAAACCAGAGGTTAAGTAGTGAACAAACCATTCCAGCATAGTACCACATATTCATTTTCCCTGTTATGTTTATTTCCCTATCCCCACATTGCAAAAAAAACCCCATACTGCTATATTTAAAGCCCAGTTTTTGTCACTGGTAGATCTAGAAATACATAAGCAGGTCAATCTGGGCAGCAGATGAAAAGAAAGTAGAACCTCATTGGAACCACTCCATCATTGCCCTAAAGGCCCAAAACCTTGTTGCTTGTCTAAATCAAGACTAAAGAGCACCCTGTCCTTTATTAGTTCATTTTCAAAGATCAGGGCAACTGCCAATTGCACTTACCCAGGCTGGCCTAGAGATAAAAGAGACTTGTAAGCCTCCTGACCTCAAAGGTGAACAAAAACCACCTTATTTTGTAGACTTGGAATCCAATTTGAGAGGGATAAGTTTATTATCCAAAGACCCCTCTAAGACACAGAATCCAGGTTACCAGATCCTGGGCATTAACATGTTCTTCATTCAGTTCATGCACTTCTCTTTATACACATTCAATCCAGAG
Source organism: Euphonia xanthogaster (assembly GCA_034509185.1). Taxonomy (NCBI): domain Eukaryota; kingdom Metazoa; phylum Chordata; class Aves; order Passeriformes; family Fringillidae; genus Euphonia; species Euphonia xanthogaster. The sequence continues at coordinate 7,670,379 of JAYDZK010000066.1, read as the reverse complement.
AAGAAAGTCAGCCTTAGGGCTCCCAGTGTGGTTCCTACAGTCTATAGATTAGGTGAAGCATAGCCTGTTTTATAAACCTCTGATAATTCCCTGTATAGTTCCATGTGTCCTCCAAAAATCAGGGAGACAAAGATCCACCATAATGGGGCAACTCTGCATTTTTCCAGTTGTCAAAGCATCATGGGCATGCCTGCAAATTGTCCAAGCTCAGTCTCTGTGCATTGCAAATCAAAATTTCTTCTAGATCAATATTTTTCATTGGATGTCAAAAAAAATATTCTCTTCTATATACCCCTTCTTATTGTCACCAGGGGTGTCAAGAGTTATTGTGTTCTCTGACCTCATCAAATAAGTTCTGTAGCAAACTGGAGCCAGCCTGTACTTTGTGAGAAAAAAGAAAAAAGCTGTTAATTTCCTTGTTGTTTGGGCCTTGCCACAAAGACTGTTTTAGACCCAAAAGAAGCACCAGATGTTTTCTAGCAGAGCTACAGAATGTGCTGTGAGAGGCAGGAGAATCTGGTTTCCTTTTCATGAACTAGAGCATGTTAGAAGATCAAAACTGAGGGACAGGAGCCAGGATGAAAAAGTTTCCTATCTCTGCCCAAGACTTCAAAAAAGATTTCAGTACCTACAAGCAAAGCCGTGTTTAATGGGGAAGGGGAGGCAAATGAGGCTTCAATTTTGACACTTAAGCCAGGCTTTTAAAACGTCATCAGCAGGCAGTGCCTGGACTTGGTTAGGATTGTCGCTGTGGCTGTGGGCACCGAAACATCCAGTTCAGTTTCTCAGCCTTTAATTCTCCAGAAAAGCAAAACTATCCTTAAAAAGGCTCTGACACTGTAATTTAACATAGGGAATGCTTTTCCAGAAGATCCCAAGGCAAACAAGGAACAATCTTTGTAACAACTTGCAGATGAGAAAAATTGGAGCACGAAGGCCCCCAGTCCCACGCAGGATCACCTCCAGTCCACTGATTCCCAGTCACTAAAGCAGCCAGCTGGTCCCAAACAGGTTTCTGCAGTGGGTGTGATGTAAATCTCCCAATAATGAGCTCTGCCAGAGCTGTATGTGAGGTATGGAATAGTAGCAATTTTCCTGTGTAAGGCAGGAGGAGTCTGGAAAAGGTAGGAGGCTGTTAACAGTACAACAAACTGCCCTCTGCTTCCTGCCAAAAAAGGGATACTGTTAATTAAGGAGAAGTTTCAACCAAAGACCATGCCTGACCTAATTTAAATACCACAGTAATAGGCAGAGCATAAATACAAATAAACAAACAAACAAATAAGTAAATGAAACTTCTGCCCACAGTAATGGGCAGAGCATAAATACCCAGCCCAAACCCTCAGCACATGATGTCTCAGTACTGATGGAATAGGCTGTTATCCTGTCACCAGGAGAGCACTGCAGAACCATCCACTGATCCCTGCTGACAGTTCTCAGAAAGATGGTAAAAGGTTAAGAGAAAAGGTTTCTTAAAAAGAGGTTATTTTTAAATGCAGAAATATTATAAAAAGGTTTATAAAAAGGAGGTGATTTCTTTATGCAGAAATATTATGTCCTGTGACAGGAGAGTAGCAAGATGCCCCAAATGACCTCACTCACCAACTGGATATTGCTGCAGGGATTGCCAGGAGCTAAGGGCAGCCTCGACTCCCAAAAATCCCAGCCGTACTGAAACAGATGTAGAAAGGGTGAGAAAGCTTGATCCTTTGCTAGGTGTTCATTTTCATTTTAGAATGTTTATTACAGAAAATTATTTCTAACATGGATTTTGGCTGTCAAATGCTGTGATGTAACCCAGATCCAGGAACTTGCACACACTCCTTCAGTTTCCTGTCAATTTAATTATATTAATTGCACTACATGAGCTACATATGTTCCAGTAAGAAAGAATCACTGTCAAAATGCAGCCAGTGTGGTGTTCTGTAGAGCACTGTACAGTGACACTTGAGAATTGGATCCTAATCCACGTTTTGGTTTTACTGCTGGTGTAAAATGGAAACTCCCTCCATGTCAACAACTGCTTTCACAACAGCAAAAGAGAAACAATGATACTGACCTGATCTGTAAAGTGCTTTAACTCATCAGAATGAATATGGAAGGCACACATTCAAATAGCTAATGCTGCCTTCTCTGTTCCAGTCCTAAGTACTGACAGATGAGCTCAATATAATATAGAACAAATATGAAGTTAATAAGTGAAAAAACCCCTAAATATAAAGCTAACAAGTGGGAAAATACAATTAAGGTAAATTATCCTGTGGAATTCAATGCCAGAATATATTAGAGGTAATTAACATAGTTATATTGCAGCAGTAACAATGTTAATTCTAATTAAAATTTAATTTAAAAATATGAGACAACTCAAGTCTTGAAGAAAAGTAAACTTCTCTGAACAGATTCTATGATTGTTGTATATCACATTTGAGGTTTGTTTCTCTTTTCTTTGAGCCTGTGGTAACTGAGCTTCTCAAAGGGGGTGTTTGCCTGAACAGGCATCTGGCCTGTTCCAGTCAGTAATTCACCTCTATCTTTCATTTCACATCCTTTGCAATACTTCTAAGAATGTTTGTGGTAACAAAACAGAAACAGCAGGTTGCTATCTGAGATGTTTATTGAAGAAAGCAAATAGGAAATTAAAGGATTTTTTTTTTTGGTATGCAAATCACAAATATAAATTAAGCCATGTAATGCCCATTTAGCAGGCTAAGAAAAGAGATAAAGATACTTACAAACTGGGCTTAAAGTGTCATGGAAACAGCTGTCCTCCCAACAGACTGAAATTCATTTATTTGTTGTATCCAGGCAAGTTTGGCAGAGAAGCCCCCTGCATTCACACTTATGTATCACACCAAAAGCTGTGATTTTAAAGCAGACTACAAATACCAACCCAAAATCCAAACAAATGATTGTACCTTGTTGGGTTGGTTTTGGTTGGTTTTTTTTTTTTTTTTTTGTTTGTTTGCAAGTGGGGTAGATTTAAGAGATTATGAATGCTTTGTGACATCAAAGTCATAAAACAAAGCCATATTGCACTTCCAGAGAGAATTGCCTTGCAAATGACACACTGCTGTGACTTTCAAGTCCCAATGGTCAAGGAGTTGAAGTCTAACAATTTCCCCACTTACAAAATCTGCTCATGCAGATCCTTCTTCACAGGGCTGGTGTGACTGAAGTCCTGAAGTCGTTTCCATGGAACATGAAGAGGATATGAGAGCTAACCCCTGTAAACAGCACTTCAAACTTGCAGGGCAGTTTCACTCTCCATATCCCCACATTGCAAAAACCCCAATATTGCTATATTTAAAGGCCAGTTTTTGTCCCTGGTGGATCTAGAAGTACATAAGCAGGTCAATCTGGGCAGCAGATGAAAAGAAAGTAGAACCTTGTTGGATTCACTCCATCACTGCTGCCTTGGGACTGTGCTGTTTTGAGAGGTGTCATGTGTATGAAAAGTCTTGTAAGCCTAAATCCCAGAAGCAGATAGAGGAGTGAAATACTTCTGTACCAGTGTGGGCTTGCGGGAGGCAGGCATCATTCCCAACAAAAAACAAGACCTCTCCCACAACAATTCTGCCATTTGTTTTCACAGGAAATGTGCTCAAGCCAAGGCCTCAGCAAGGACGTGCTGCCACCCATCTCTCCTGGAATCCCTGATCTCTGCAGCAGCAGTTTGCAAAATCACCCCCCAGCTCCACGAGCCACATCCCACAGCTGGCCTGTGTGGGCTTGTCTCAGTGAGAGATGATTTTGTCACCATTGCCATGAAACTTCATCCAAGCACCAGGTGCTAGGAAGCACATTGTGCTCCCAGCCTGCCGAGTTCAACAAGGAATAGCAGCCCAAATTTAGCAAAAGTCATAAATCCAGGTTTAACTCCACCTACAGGAACTATATCCAGGAAATCAATTGGATTAATCAGCTGCACAGCAAGTGCACAGTATCCTAATCAGGATCAAGCCTTTCCCTGTGCTGTATTTTTTGAGGTGCAGTGGGATGTCATTAAGAGACAGCATAAGCTTTCAGTTTCTAAACCTTTCATTTCTCCAATAAAGATCCACTTTGCTGTAGCATAGGATTTTTTAATTATATTCTTCCCTTCTACTCTGTTTTCCAGCTACATAAGGAAGTCAAATACCTTGCTTACACTGACTGATGTATTGGGGAAATACAGTCTACTTCTGGCAGCTATCTTTTCAATCATTCATTTCCATAAAATTCCAGTTCTAATAAACTGATTTATAACCTACAACCTGGACCAGGTGAGGTGTATCAGGTTCCTCTGTACACCTTTCACTTGATGTGCATCTGTGCACACAACATGCTGTAGCACTGTACCCTGAGGTTATTTTCTCTAAGTAATATTTCCATTCTGAGATGAGGTTTACTAAGCACAGTTGTGATTATTACTATGCACTGAAACAAGGGGAGTTCATAAGGGGGATTTTGCTGTATTCTGGTTGTATTAGGTCAAACCATCCACTCACAGTTAAGCCCAGTGAAGCTTCTGGCAGATAATCTGTACAATCAATCCCATTTTTAAAGCTGCCGTAGATGCACTTTACAACAAAGATTGTGTTTGCAGCTCTGCATTTCTCTATTCCACAAGTCTCCTACAGTGCAAGAACTCAGTGCAGGTGGCATCAGTGTTGCTGTATCACCCATCAACAGGAGGTGAACCCCTGGAAGGCAGAGAAAGCAGCAGCACAAGCCCAGCTCACATTCACCCTAATGACAATATGTAACATTTTGTGACCTTTCAGCACCTTTATCACCTTATGCCATGACATTTCAGGAGGTTTTAAAATAGGAATTCAATGATCAGACAAAAAGGGATGTCTCTGAAGAACAATATAGTGACAGAGAACTTAGAGCACACAGTTTATAAGCCCTGCTGCTTGGGAAGCACCTTGCCTGACTAAGAATCCTCCTCTAGTGCAGCAATAAACCATATTTTACATTAATAACAACTGAAATACCGAGCAAATGTCTTGAACAACTTTGTTTAATTTAAGAAGTGGATGAAATAACCAAATAATCACCAAAGATCCATTGTAGGGGAGGAAGAATCTGCATTTCATTTTTAGGGATTAAAATTAATATTCTTCAAAATCTAAGACCTTTTTTCTGAGCTATTGGTCAACTTGTATTTAACCAAACTTTTACAGTGTCCTACACAACTACCCTGCATGTACAAACATGTAAATACATGCATATATACATGCTTATTAATATGCATAAACCCTGCACAAATGTAACTGTTTAAGTCATTAAAGGAGGAAGTCAAATGTGCTCAGTATAGGGAATGAAGGCCAAACTTCTCTCTTCTTGGGCAAGGCATTTCAAACTTTCCTGGTTTAGTTTTGCCACGTGTATATTGGCAGCATCTTTTTTTCCAGTAAATGTCCCTCCTGGATGAAAGAGGTTTTTACCCATTCAGGTAAAGTTTCTATCAAAATGTCACTGACAAGCATACGTGAAGAACTGCAAAGCTAAATCTCAGAATAGACTTGGAAACAATTATAAAAATATATCCACCAAACTGACCTGTTCTTAGCTGATATGAGTACTGAATTCAGGGACTGCCTTAGGAGAGTTATTAAGGAGGATCCAGAAATGGTGTGGGAATCAGTCTCAGATCTCAGCTCTGGTACCAGTATAACAGTCAAAAGAAATATCTACAGGAAAAGCTCTGCTTGGCAGCCTGGAAATCTCCAGGACAAATGATGTTTAGGGGATAATAGCTCCTAAAGCCCAGAAAAAACCCCAAAGTAAATACTTTTGGTATTTACTCATATGGGTAAGAAAGCAGTATTTGACATCCCTTCACTTCATCCATTCAGTCTTCAAAGTAGGAGCTCAAGCACAGTAACCAACAGGGTAAACATTATTATTTAGTATTATTGTTTGCATATCCTGTCTATTAACTCTGAACAAAATGCCAAGACAAGAGGAGCTGCAAGAAAAAATAACCTAATGCAAAAGAATCTTGATAAACTCTTGAAACTCATAGAAAAATCAAAGTGTGATTCAGCTATGACAAGTGATTGTACAACTCTACATTCATCTGGACAAATAATAAAATAATAAGAAAAAAAATATGGGGGGAAGAGACTGAAAACCAAGCATTAGCCATCAAAAATTTCAGTTGAAACTAAATAGTTTTAATTCCTTAGTTACAAGCTGCTTGAAATAAGTTATTACAAAGTTCCTCAGTACTGGCTCCAGACAGCCCAGCTCACACTGCAAACAGCCACTGGACTAAACCCTTGAGCCCTTTACTCTCTCCTCTGTTCTCCTTGTCAGTGAGGCCAGAGGCATCAGCAACCACAGCAATAAACTGCACTGGCAGTGGTTTCCTCCCTTCATGGCTCCAGGAGAACAGCTCATATTTTATTCATGAAAAACGAGGCCTCTGGAGGTCTGAGCAAAAAAAACAGGAAGCAAATATTTCTTGGGGACAGTTGGTCACAGGCTGGCAAGTGTCCAGGACATCAGGAAGGAGGGGCAGGGGTGCAGGGTGGAAGAATGAAAGCTGCTTTCCTTGCAGCCTTCCTGCCATGGTAGGAAGGAGGATCACAAAGGGCAAACTGCACCCAGAATGTCTGTGTGCTGACCCAGAGGGGAGCACAGCTGGTGTCCTGCAGTGGAGATCCTGCAGGGAGTCACTGCCTCAGAGAGGGAATCCAAGATGTGCAGTCAGCACAGATGCATTAAAGGGTGGGATCCCTCCAAGGTTCAGTTGGGAGAGCTTAATATTTACCCCAGCCACTTGCACAAGTTTTTGCTTTGAGTTCTCTGGGTAAATCCTCTCCCTACTTTGCCACGCTTCACTCATGTCCCAAAATTACATCACTCTAAAGATTGTTTTGCAAGTGCCTTTAGAATAGGACTAAAGGTGCTTGCAAAAGTACCTTTAGAATGGAAAAGTGCCCTTTAGAATAGGGCCATACCTGAGCCCAGAATAAGCACCTTCATGGGAAAAAAGATCTCTTCCCAGATAGACAGACAGCCCTCTTCCATTTCCTTGTGCCCCCAATGACAGACCCTCCTTGTTACCAGCAGAGAAAACAATCCTCTGCAATCCTTTGCTTTCCTGAGAAGATGACATGAAGGTGCAGATGGCATTTGTCATCTCTAATTGTGTGCACAGGAACAGCCATCAGTCCCTCACAGCTCAAACCCAACACCCAGCACTGGCTGTGCCCCCCCTCAGGAGCTTTTCCATCAGCACTGATGGGTTCTGACTTTAATTATTTTGCACAGGACATTAACAACAACTTTCTGAGAAGCCTGAGCTTCCTGTGAATTCTGGAATTTTAAGGGAAAGAAAGATGCTACTTGTTACTTTCTGACAGACTTCCTAAAACATGACACATGCAGAAGAGTTATTCCTTGAAAATTCAGAAGAAATGTAATGTTTTACATTAACATGCCTCCTCCGTTGTTTTAATTACTGCCTAATGAATTTTAGCCCTCAGAATACCTCCCTTGTATGGCTGAGCAAATGAGAAATAAGTCATAGCAGAGCAGTCAGAATGAAAGGAAGAGGAAAAACCAACACAAAAACCCACACACATGAGGAGAGGCAGAAAAGTGCACACAAAGATCTGAAGATAATAACTCCTTTTTTAATTTTGTTATTTTTCTCACATTTTCTATCATGAGCATTTTAAATCAAACCAGACTCTACCCTTACCTTGACTTTTTGCTAAATTCATCCTTTATGCTTTAGGAACTTGATGCCTGGAATTACAGCAGCTCTTCCTTCTGATACTTCTAAATCCATGCTCTGCAGATTTGAATGAATCCAGAGTTCCACAGCCTGGACTGGAAGTTAAATCCTGGACTGTTGATAAACAACAACACTATTGCATTTCCATCTGTGACACGTACAGAATGAGTGCAGATGAATGTTAAGATTTATTCTGTTGCATTCAGCCAAACAAGGTCTCTGATGAAGTTCTGCCCAGCATTTAAGAGACTACATGCAGCTGAAATGAGTTGCATAATGTCATGCAGTACCAATTAGGGGCAGTCAGGGGAGAATGTTCCCAGACTGCTAATGCAAGGAATGAGCACAAGAAAGTACAAATGCTGGATGCACTCTGGCAGTATTGTGCTGTATCATGACTACATGGTGTCTGACCAAAAGTGAAGCAATACTGCAACATTAAAAAGTACAATTCACTTTGTATCAGATTTGTTGCAAATTACTTTTGAAGTTTCTGGTAAACATAAGTCAAGCCAGTCCACATTCCCATTTTTATGAGAAACAGAGACCAAGTGTTACATCTGAAAACACAAAGAGAGTGGCACACTGGTAAAAGAACGGATGAACCCATAGTGCCTACTTCCATTTCAAACTCTTGGATTGTGCTATTCATCAGAGCCCCCAGATCATTCCTCTGGTTCTGCACCAGCTTGGGGCTGAGCCTTCAGGCAGAAAGCTCACAGAGCCATCAGGTTCCTTCTTCTTCATTAAGATCCTTCCCCTTACACAAGGAAGCCCCACAAGTACTTGCTCTGCAGGATGCTCATTGCAACATCTACATTTGGCAGTGAGTCATGCCCAGAGTCACCTTCTCAGCTTCCTCAGTGAAAAGGTGAAGGCTGTGTCCTCCCTGGAGGCAAACAGAACCCTGCTGCAGTCACTAAAGGTGACATAAGACCCTGACACAGAGGAGAAAAGGTGATGCTCCATACCAGCCCCAGCTGCAGGTGTTCCCAGGGAAGGCTGCACCAGAAGAAAAGCACGGCAAGCACAAAAGATCATTCCCCTCTCCTACATTTTCAGCTTCATCAACCATGTTAGGAGCCAACAGCTGCATTTTGGCATCTAGGAAAAATGTATGTGTAGAGAATTCACCTGGTTTTGCAGACTAAAGAGGAATTCTAGGAGAAAGTCAATTCTCTTGGGTGTCATGGGTGACCTGTGTGGCTTTAACCCAGGTTTCCATACTCCCTCTACTGACTAAAGCTGTAACCACGCAGCTGGACTTGGGCTGGACACTCATTGCTCTCTATTATGTGCTTAAAGAAGAAAAAGAAAGGAACTTTCAGTCACATTTTCAGTCTTAAGCATCCAAAGGGCAGGAGAGTAGGACTGGCCAGTCACTGCTGCTGCATCCTTTTCTTGTAACCTAGAGTAAAGCTCTGGACAAATGCCTCAACACGTGCAGAAAAATCATAATAAAGCTTCTCTGCCTTAAAATGGCACTTAAAACCCATTCTTTTATATATTTTCAGATGCTTATAGAAGAGAATTGTAAAGAGGTGCAACTCTAGAGTCTCCCAGTAGCAATCAGCTGAACTTGATCTTTCCAGCTGCTCTGTCACCACGATCTGTGTCTTGCCTCACTTCCACCACTATGAATTTCCTAACTGCATTTGTTGGTGGCACACTGCTTAAAATTTTGTGTGGCAGCATTAAAAAAAAAAAGATTTAAAGGTACCTAATGAAAATGTAAAAAGCAATGAGATGCTGCAAATAAAAGTGCTCAGGTGTCACTTTGTATTTACCCAGTGTGCTGGTGAGCTGCTGTTGCTCTGCAGCTCTTGGAGATGCACAGGAGTAAGGATGAGGCAGTGGATGGGGAAATAAACAGGGAGATGGCTGTGTGCTGGTGAAGAGAAAATGTGGGACTTCAGCCATTACACTCAGCAAGAGATTTTAAAGGTACCCATAAAATTAGCTCAGCACAGCTGCACCCCCAGGGCCATTGCATGGATAAACATGTGAAGAATGGACAGGGCTCGTGATGCTACAAGGACAGGTTAACACCTGTACATGCTGACAGCATCGTCCCAGTTTGCTCTAGAGCTCAAGCACAGGAATCAGGGTCCCTGTCAGTCTTGGGTGCAGACACGTCAGGCCCAGGAAACCTCCTCATGTGGTGATGATGCCCTATTTCATGAAGCACCAGCTCAGCCTCCCTCCTAACAGCCCCACCACTACTTTCACTCCCACTATTTGCTCTAGCTCTGCTCTGCTTTCAGCCTCAGTGGCCACAAGATGAAACGGTTGGCAGCATGAGAATTCATTCCCCTCTCTCCTGCCTAGCTGTGTGAAAGGGAAAGAGCACAGAGAGAACAGCCTGCAAGGGGACTGCAGAGTGCACAGTCCCTGGCAGTGAGGTGATCTGTGCCCTGTGACCCACCTGTGGCTGTCCAACAGCAGTGGCTGCAGCTGTAACTGCAGCAGGGGGGCCAGCCATGCCCAGCCCAAGGAACTCTGCACTTCTCTCAGTACTGCAGCTTAAGGTCTCAGCCCCTGACCTTCTACACCTGCAGCATAACATGCATGAGTGCTAGCCCTAACAGTAACAGTAAGCTGAACTCACACGTTTAACCCAAAAGCAAAACAACCTTGAATAGTAAATGGTTCTCCCCTCCTTCCCCAAACCACTGCACATGAGAAAATTTTATTACTGAATTTACAGATCCATATTTTTTGCTAACAATTGCCTGAAGTTAGTTTCCTCTCATGCTTTATTTCCTTTGATTTCTGGGTTTTACACCTCACATCACCCTCGCTGTCTTCACTGTCTTCAGCCACTGCCTCATGCTTTTCACTGTCTTCAGCCACTGCCTCACTTTTAGTGTGCTCTAATTTCAATTTGTTGCTCAAACTCCAAACAAGCCACCCTCACTTTCACCAACCATAGCATGCAAAGCAGCAATTCTTTTGCCACAACTTCTGCATTTACCCACTTCTCTGACAAAACATGTTGTGCTGGGCTTCAGTTTCCCCATGGGTACTACAGCAGGTCTGAGAGGAGCTTCCATGTGACCTGTTCCCTACAGCTCAAGAATTTGCAGCTGGGACTTCCTTGCTGCTGGGCCAAGATCATGATTTATTTCTCTGATGGGGATCTCCACTACTAGTAATAGATGCTGTTTGAATAGACTGAAGAGGATCACTCCCACTGATGAATAAACCATCAGCAAAAAGCCTTTCTCTGTACTCTATGCTGATTACAAGTACTTAGTAGGCTTTTCTGTACATCTTTTGGGGTGTGAGGGAGAAAGGTCTGAAAGAATCATCTTAAATTCAGGAGTATTCTCCTTTCAGGATAACACAGTACATCTGCATACACATGTATTTAGGCATTGCTGATGACACATCAGAAGTTCTGCTATTTCAGCACTGAATTCGGAATTCATTTCACTCTGGATGTATCCTGTGATCTCAACTGCCAGACTACAATAAGAACTGTTTGGATTTTGGGACATGATGGGTTTTAAATCTTTCAGCTCACATGTACCTGTCCACCTGCCACATATCCCTAGCAATATTGTTGTGCCTTCAATAAATGTTCTGTGTTTGATAAACCACTGTGAGAGCTCCTGCCTACGCTAGGGCTGCAGCTCTTTAGGAGACCATGCTCCAAACCACATTTCAACTATTAGCAGAAACATATCACACAATCTGTCATCAGGCTCTCTGCAACAATTCTTGTCATTAGCTTTTCTTATTGTCCTTTGAGTGCTTCTCAGCAGCAATTCCACACATAGAGTGGTAGAATTAATGCTAGCCAGGAAAGTGATATCTTATCTAGAAGCTGATACTTCCTAAGAGCAGAACTCCTGTTTAATTTGGCAAGAAATCAAAGCATATCCAGGGTGCTGCACTGACAGGCTGTTATGACCAACAGTATTTCACTGTCTCGTGTTGGGTTCTGATGAGCACTGCAGAAAATGAAATCTAAAGACAAGAGTAACAAAGTGAGTCTGAGAATTACAGGAACAAGCAGTTCAAATATTTAAAAAAAAAAAAAAGCCAACTCTCCCCCTCACATGCCATATAATTAATTATATAATTGTTGTGTTATTTAATTATCTTTTTTACCTTCACTGGAGGTGGTCAATCCATTGTTGATGTTAACTCAGCCAGGCACATGAAGGGTGCAGAACAATTCCAATTTTACCGTTACATAACAATTATCCCACAACCACTAGGAACTACTACAGCTATGAATAAAAACAGTGGGCAAAACAAGATTAAAGCACTTACCATAAAAACTCAGATATGAGACTACACTTTGCAAAACAGAAACTTCACCCTCCAGAGTTTTAGAGTCTTGGGAGAAACTCATTAAACTCCATCACTGTCAGGCCATAGGCAGAACCAGTTTTACAGGCTGAAGGCAAATGCTCATATGTCAGCCTCAAAATACCAGTAACAGGCAGTGACAGTAACACAGGAATACAAATGTTGTGATGAGTAAGAGGAAGTTACTCCCTCAGAGGAGCATCACTGCTCACACTGAGCTGCAAATATGGTCAGTTCTGAGCTCCTGCCTCACACCAATCTTAAATTAGAAACACTTCCCAAGGAATCAGGACCCAGACTGAAGGACAGATGCTCTGTGCACTGAGCTAACACAAATGTCATTAATTATGTGGAGCACAAACAGAGCTGAAAGATGTACCAAGGCCCCAGTAACTGCTGAGGTTGAAAATCAGTACTGATTTCCAAATTCTAATGCTATGGAAACAACAACCCAGTTCTCTGTCAGGGACTGGTAGCATGTAGGGGCACCAATGAGTTTGGTACCGTAACACCTCATCAAAATTATAAATTAAGGGGAAAAAAAAAAGGTCTTAGGTGGATGAGCCACCTTTACTTAAACTGGAAAAGGACATTTAGAATCATAGAATCTCAGAATGGTTTGGGTTGGAAAGGATCTTAAAGCCCATTTCATTCCACCCTCTGCCATGGGGACACTTTCCAGATTGCTCCAAGCCCATCCAGCCTGCCCTTGAACACTTCCAGGAACAGGGCAGCCAGAGCTTCCCTAGGCAACCTGTATACATTATAAGTGTTCAATAAATAGAGCCAGAATCATCCCCTGCCTATAACATAACTGCTTACAATATTTTGCAATGCATCTTCTATTGTTTTCATTTGGGGGGAGAGGGGCGTAAATAGAGGTAGATAGAAAAAGCAAAGTTTTAGACCCTTGAAATGCAAACAAGTTATTGTTGTTACTATCTTAACACGCAGCAGGGTAGGAAGCCCAGCGAGTCCAAACGGACGAGTACAAGAACACCCAGCCGTGCTGCGAGCGGCCTCCCCTCACCAACAGTCCTTCCGCGGCCCGGCCCGGCCATCACGGGCTTGGGCTGCCTCCTCCCCGCCTCACAGAGCAGCCAGAGAAGCGGGAGACCGGCTGGGGAGAGCACAACCCAGCCGGAGAGCCACAACCCAGCCGGAGAGCCGCATCCCGGCTTCCTACGCCGACCCGCCCCGGAGGCGGGCCTGCCCGCGGCCCTCCCTCCCCTCACGGCGGCGGCAACAACAGGGAGACAGGCCGGGAGCACCAGCTGCGCCACCATGGAGGTGGATATGGCGGAGGACGAGAAGGCCGGGCCATCGGCAGGCGAGAAACGGGGACCCACCGACCCCGCGGGGACCGCGCCCGGCGGCGGCAGCGGCCACTACGAGCTGCCCTGGTGAGCAGGGGCAGCGGGGGAGGGAGCGCGGCCGCCCTGAGCCGCCATGACCGCCCGCCGGACGGGGCGGGGCGAAGGGCGCGCGGGGTGCGCGGTGATTGGTGCAGAGCGGCGAGGAGGGCGGGACTGTGCGCGGCAGAGCCAATGGGGTGAGGGCGGGCGCTGGTGGCGGGAAGGCGGGGGGTGTGGCGGCTGAGTGGACCATGGCGGCCGGAGCCGGTCACGGTCAGACCCGCGTGTCCAGCGCTATCCCCCCGTGCCCGT
>JAYDZK010000066.1:7631119-7647541 GCA_034509185.1 Euphonia xanthogaster | reverse complement strand
TCCTGCTGGCCACACCATTCCTGATCCAGGCCAGGAGCCATTGGCCTTCTTGGCCACCAGGGCACTCTGCTGGCTCACGTTCAGTCAGCTGTTGGCCAGCACCCCCAGGTCCCTTTGTGCCAGGGCACTGTGCAGCCACACCATCCCAGCCTAGAGCATTGCAGGGAGTTATTGTGGCCAAAATGCAGGACTGGGCACTTGGATTTATCCAACTTCATCTTATTGGACTCTGCCCATCCATCCAACCATTCCAGTCTCTCTGCAGAGCCCAGCAGCTTGACACATGCTCCCAGCTTGGTGTCACCTGCAGATTTACTAATGTAAGACTCAATCCCCTCATCCAGATCATCAATAAAAACATTGAGCAGAGCTGGCCCCAGCACAGAGCCCTGAGGGACACCCCTGGTGCCTGGCCCCAGCTGGATGCAGCCCCGCTCACCAGCACTCTCTGGGCCGGCCATCCAGCCAGTTCTGAACCCAGCACAGAGTGCTCCTGTCCCAGCCGAGGGCTGCAGCTTTTCCAGGGAATGCTGTGGGATACAGTGTCAAAGGCCTTGAATTAAGCATGGTCTGGTTACAGCAGTCACACAAAAGAGTGCAGGGGGCACAAGTTGCTGGTGCTTGCACTTCACTCTGCCCATTTTGTTGATGATTTCCACCCCAAGTGTTCAGTTCCCCACTGCAGCTGTCTTGGTGCCAGTGGATGTTTCCTGGCAGCACCAGTTGGCTTCAGCCTGGGGGCTGGTCCTGCACTGAGGCAGGGGCTGGGCACACCCTCCTGTTCTCTGACAAGCCAAGGGGGTCACAAGTTTCAGCAACAAGTGCTGGTAGCATCATGACTTTCCCCTCAAGTCTTCCTGCAGCTCCTCTGGCAGAGCCTACAGACAAACATTTGTGATTCCATGTGCAGGAGAGCAAAGGAATTGGCAGCTAAAGTGCAGGGAATGCAGCAAACAGCATCTGGAATAATGGATAAAATGCTCAAAGTACATTCTTTCTTCACTAGAATTGGACTTAGGCTTTGGTTCCCACCCAGTGAGTTACTATCAGCACAAACTCTATTAAATACACAACTAATAGTTTAGTACTGGGGCTTGAGCTGCTGAGTTCTCTACAGACACAGCATCACAGCTTTTGTCCTCAAAAATTTAAATAAGGTTAATTTTCCTTTGACTGCACATCACAACCAGCCTACTCTGTCCTTGCTTTCTCATTAAATGTGTTCATTGGAATGGGGAAGGAAGAGATGTTACCATGGATGTCTCATAAACCCCCCAACACCATATTTGGATGACTCAAGGCCAGTCCTTACCCTGTGGGATGTGCCTGCCCACAGTGCTGGTGCCAGTGGAGGAACATGAAGGGTCAGGTTCCTGTTCCTCCCTGGTTTCAGAGGGTTTCTACTCGACTGGATTCAGTAGCTGCATTTCACAGCTCCAGTCTGGAGCAGACTCCCCTCTGGGCTGATCCTTCCCAGCTCTGCAGGGACATAATCACAGTCACTTTTCCTAAGAGCAGGACTAGTACTGATCCCAGAGGCCACCAACACCTCCTGCTCTCCACAGGTGTGTGTTCCCCCTCTGAGTGCAGAGCTGCTGCTTTCCAGCACTCAGCACAGACTCCCCAGCTCCATTTTCAGAGCTGCACCAGCCAAAACTGCTTTTCTAAAGCACCTTAAATTGAAAACAGGAAGTGAATTTCTCACTTAACTGCCTACCTGATGTGGAGAGAGGTGGACCCAGGGGAGATTAAGTCTCACACCAAACAACAGTGTCTAGCAATTCTGGCTGAGCACCAGAAAGCCTTGCACACCTGAAGCCAGTCCCAAAAGGACAGCATGTCAGTGAACATACTCAGTCATTGCAGAGAAAAACAGTCAGGTTGTTCAGAGCCAGACTAATAACAAACATTATTGATGGGAGTTCCTGAAACAGTCCCTGGATACCCCCCAGTGTAATGAGATGATTGCCTGAGAAGTGCTCCAGAAGCTTTACAAAGGATTTACACCTCACTATAGCTGACTGCTCTGGGGAGCTGCAAAGGGGGATTTGCTCAGACCCCACTAAGTGAAGAGTCTCCACATCCAGTTCTGCCCTGCCTGCTTTGGCTCCACAACTTTAAAACTCAGGCTTTGGCAATGGAGGATTGGAAAATTGTACATTTTTCTTGTACCAAGAAAATCTAACTGGTGTAATCTGCCTCCCTGCTTAGTGAGGAGAACAATAAATCTTGTATTTTCATGTTCTGACCATGCACTGACCTAATGCCTAGAACTTTCTGGGAGGTCTCCAGCTGGATCTGTTGCTGTGTGCCAAGGATCTGTCACTGCTGCTAATCTCCCATTCACAGCTCCCTCGGCTGGGAGACAATCACCTGACATCACTCACAACGAGCTCACCCTTGCAGTGAACAATCCACAGTCTGCAGCACTTCATGGAAAGTGGAATCTTCTTCAGGTGCTGAGGATGAATCCCAACAGGCTCACAGCCCTGTGAGCTCCAGGCACATGAAATTGTGACCAAAGCACCCTTTGCCTGTCACTCTTTGTGCTGCTGGCTCAGGGGGACCCTGCTGCCATGCACCTGTGCAGACTTTTTGCAGAGCATTTGACAATCAGGAAACCTAAGGGTGTGAGGAGAGGCTGGGCTGGGGTGAGCAGAAAACCAGGCTGTAGCTCCCTGCCTGTCTGCATCCCTGAAGTGCACTCATCTCCTCTGTTGTAAAAGTCCTGTGGAAACTTGTAGCATTTGTAGCAAACCTTCTCCTGAGCCAAACTCCAACCCAGCCACCGTTTCAGCTACACCAACAGTGGGCACCTGTGGTCTCTCTTGGTGGTTCTGCTAAAATTGGAGCCAAGTCACTGCAGCAGGAAGCACCTGACATCCCTTCTCCCACACCACAGCTCTCTAACCCTTAGCTCCCCTTCTCTGCTCACTCACCATGAGTGTGGGCTGTGTTCTTTCCTGAAACACAGTTTTCTGATCTGATTTTGAGGAAGAAGGCTTTTAATGCATTTTCTCCCCCTAAGATCCTGCACATCACTCCGTGTCACCTCACGTCCTCCCATTTCTTTGTCACCTGATCATGCAAACATCTATCATTGCAAAGCATAGCAAAACAGCCAGGGTTTTTTGGAAGCTTTTCAGTTTTAATAAATAAGTGTTCCAGAAGTGCCAGATCTGTGCATCAGGGCTCAGGAGACAGGGATTCTGTTTCTGGGATGATGTTCCAACAGCCATACTGAAGGACTGGTGCAGTTTTTGAGGCTGGGGGCTGTGGATCTGACTCTCAGTTGCTGCTGTTCTTTGCATCGTTATCAAACAGATACTGAAACATGAGAAAAACTGCCACAGACCAACACTGTGAATGACATGCCCATGGATAAGCAGGCATTTAATCCTCTTTAGCTCTTGTGAACAGGCTGGAATCTCATTCAGCTCCAGACAGCCACTGCTGTTATAAACACCACCTCTGCCTCACCAGTCCTCTCACATAGGAAACTGCTTCTGTAGGGGAGCACAGGAACTAAATCAGAACATAATCCCTGTGGCTTAATACACCGTGCATGAGTCACCCTGACAAGTTAAGTAGCTGGCTGCATTTCTGCTCAGCAAGTTAAGGATTCATTTCATGCCTGCCAGGAGAAAACATTGCCCAGACTGGCCACCTTCGAGTGGACACGCAGGGAAATGGGACTGGGATGAGGAGCCTGGGGCTTGCCCGGGCTCACTGGGGGCAGAGTGCTTTCTCCAGGTGCTGGTTTGCAGTTGGACTGCTGTGGAGCTTCAAGCAGTGCAGTTCTTCTTTCACTAACACCCCTTGGTTGTCACTGCAGGCACGGTTTGGAGAGATTTCACTGAGGGATGGGAATCTCCCCTCTCCCTGTCTGCTTGTTGGCTGGGTGTCCTCTTACAGCTCAGCAAAAGATTTCTTCAGACTTTATGCAGAATACTTGAAATAAGAGGAGAAAAAACAGTGAGTCCACTGACTTTTAATTCCTGCTTTCAACTTAACTCTGCTGCCAGCTACATTTTCTTGCCAGGGACAAGTAGTGGCATACACTAAAAAATGTCCCTGTCCAAGCAGAAACCCCAGTTGTGCTCCTGGAGGAGGATCCCTGATCAGAGCAGGAGGCACGGAGGCACCAGGAGCCCATTTCTCAGTTCAGCCTCCCTTGGTGAACTTCTGCTGGCATTTGTTGGTTGGATATTGAAATTTCAGAATATGACTCTGCTAGCAAAGGCTACAACAGAGGCATCATTGTAATGGCAAAAAGATGCCTGGCAGCAAGATATGGTCAGGTTTCTCAGGCTGGCTTTTTCCATGTCCAGCTACATCCAGCAGAAGCAAATGCCCCAGTGTGAAGAATAGGATGAGTGTGCTTTGCATGGCAGGGACAAATCTTAAGTATCCTGCATGACTTTAGAAAGATCCAATTTTGGGACACTCTGGGTTATATAAAACCTCTAAAACCAGAGCAGCTGGCTCGTGGCATAAGGACAATCTCACTGGGCCTTCATAGGTGCTCAAGAGGGTGAAAACTCAACAAGGAGAGTGATACTGGTCCCAGTCCATCTCCCAGCCAGGGTGACCAGCACTAACCAGCACATCAATCACTGTCCCTCAGTGTCATGCCCCCTTCCTGCAGCTCTCTGCAGATTTTTTACTTTCTCTGCCTTCAGTAATTCTTTATCAGCAGCATCAGGCTGGTGCTGGTGACGGGGCAGGATGTGTGGTCTGAGCACAGCAGGCAGGGCTCAGCTGAGGGAATCCCTGCTCAGAGCAGGGGGTTTGGGTGTCCCTGCCCACAGCATGTGGCACCACTGTCTCAAGGTGCCCTGGAGCAGTTTGGAGTTCCTGTGCCCATTGGAGGAGGGCAGTGCTGGAGCTGGGACACAGACTTGGACAAATTTGTCTCCATGGTCTGTGTTAGCTTGGCATGAGGCACTGCACAGGGTGGGCTCCTCACACTCCTCCACTGCCCACGTGGGCTGCTGGTGCTGCCAGCAAGGGCAGAGCTCCAGCTGAACTCCCTTTGGCATAAACCAAATCCTCCACCCCTAAATAAACACCATCAACCAAATCCTCCCACCCTCCATTTACACACCAAGCCTTCACTCTGTTTCTACCTTTGCTCTGGCAGCAGGGCAGGGCCTGACACAGGACCTGTGTTGATGTAGTCTGGCTCATCATCCAGGCTCTCTGTCAGTGGGGCTGTGGGTGAGGGTGAAGCACTGATCAGTGAGTGGTGTAATAACACACAGTGTAAAAACACACAGACCCCTGGCACAGCATGTGTCCTGCCAGTATTTAGCCTTGGCTGCTGACATGTTTTTGTGCCTGGGCTAAGAAAACTCAGATCAGTGTCAAGGTCTCCTTGAAGAGGCTTCAAAATGATCACAGCAAATTTGCAAACACTCTGGGCAGCTCTTCAGAGCCAAAAAAGATTTAATCTAGAGAATGTGCCAACAGGAATCACTTTGCTTAGACAACTTTCACACCAGAGCTCTTAAATATATATGTGTACAGCCCCCACTGTCCCCAGGCCAGAGCTACCCTCATGCCTCACAGGAAGCCACACATTAAATGAAACTGTTGTTAAAAGGTCAGCTTGAGAAACAGGGCCCCTGACCACAGCAGGAGAGTCAAGGGCTGAGCCACTGGGTGTGTGCACAAAGTTCTGTGGCACAGGAGATTCCACAGCTGTGCTTGTGCTGGGGCAACCTCAGTTGTAAGAGGATTTCAGACCTGAAGAGCAACATTTTTCTGTGGCATCCCCTGGTCAGGGTTTAGGCACAGCCACCCAGAAGGTGCCTTTGGAGTATGACAGACACCACGTCCCAGCAGAGCAGCCCTCAGCTACAGGAGTGTGCTACAATTTGCACATTGCCTTGGATATTTACCATGGACAACTGGGGAAGAAATTAACTCAAGACAAGGGTGATGGCTGCATTGCCCTTGCATGGTCTATACTGGCCTAGTGCTCCAGGCACTCTGCCCATAAGCCCCATCCCCAAACAGCAAATAACAGCTGAGAACCTACCTTGCCCTTGCTGGAGTTTCCATGTGAGTATTGTCATGCTGTTCTCATAGTCCACAGCATCATCTGTGGCAAGGAAGAATTTGGACAGGACAATACTGAGCAGCAAATGGACAAAAAAGGGGCCTTTGGGAACCCCCTCCTGCCATTCCCCCACTGTGCCATGCACGTGGCTGAGCTTCCAGCCAGCTCAGATCTGCTGATGCTGCCTCATCATTTCCCAGCCCTGGCCACGTGCCTGGATCTCTGCAGGCAGGGATGGGGCTCAGACAGGTCCCTGCTGCTCCTGCCTCCTCTAATCACTCTGCACAGAGCCAGGCAGGAGCAGGGCAGGCTTCAGCAGTGCACAAAGCCTGTGTTAACTCACAGAAGGAAACCAAACTGACTTCCTATTTTGATTGCAACACCCCAGGACTGATGCTGGAAGCCCTGAGGGGACACTGTGGTCCAGCGTCACCCCACAAAAGCTTCCTGGCTGCAGCCTTCTTGTGCTGGATTTGGTGAGAAACCTGACCTAGGGGCTAGAACCATAATCATCCTGGCTGAAACAACACTAAAAACCTAAAGATGCAGACCCCAAAGCTCCTGAATTGCTGCAGAAACCACCAAGTGAAAGGCACCAGGGTGGAGGTATCACCATGTGCATTTTCCTGTGGAAGGGGAAATGTTCCAGGCCAGCTCTGTGCCTGCAGCAGCCCCTGTGTGCCAGCTCCATGGCACAGAGCTGGTAGGAAGAGCTGAGCTGGGAACAAGCAGGTTTCTCTTGGCTAAGCAGGTCACCATCCTTCTCTGCACTGTGACACACATGACCTGTGACAGCAGCACCCTTACCTGGATCAGAGCCCTGAGACACTCCAATGGTGACATTTTCATAGGAATAGGAATCCTCATCTTTCTCTGATGGAGAGAAGAAAGAGGAGTGACCAAGGACCTATGGAAGTGTAAGTGACCTGGGAAGATCCCTCAGCACCTGTGGGCTGTTTCCCACAATGAAATGTAGGTTGGCTAAAAAATTGTCAGTCTTAGTGACAGCCTGTGGTGACCAAGGGATGGGATCAGGTCACTCCCACAGGAGCACAGTCACCAATGGCTTGGGGCTGTCCAGATGGACTGCTGGGGGATCCCTCAAATCCCACATCTCTGCTGCACCCTTCTAATGAATGTGTTCCCTGGATCCCCACTTGCTTCAGACCACACACAGGGATGCACAGAGCTCAGCAAGAGCAGTCTCACGAGCTCCTGGAGCCCAGGGACAGCCAGGCTGGGGAAGGAGCCCACCTCGCTTGCCTGGAGACCTCGCACGGGGTGGATGGAAGAAGCTGCTGCAATTGTAGTAGTGATCCAGAGACACGGGCTCCCTGTGAGGAGAGCAGCACTGTCAGCCCTGCTGCCCAGCACCAGGAGCAGCACTGGGATCAGGACGGCTCCACTCCCCCATGCTGCCAGCAGCACAGGGTACTCACACGTAGGCAGGATCTTCGTGCAGGCAGTTCTCTGCAAGAACAAGGGTTTGCTGTCAGCACCCCACCGTGGCATCACCCTGAACAGCCACCCCGGGCACAGCTGGACAAACCCCCCAGCACAGCCCCAGCCCCAAAGCCTGATCCCAGCAGAGCCGGGCGGCTGGAGCACAGGGAGCCCGGACCCACCCCAGGCCCTGGGAAAACCCCGGCTCAGCAGCTCGCAGGGACACATCCTGCCAGCTGGCAGGACACGGGGAATATGCTCCCTGGCTGGGGAAAGGAGAGCACAGCCCCACACGCCAATGATCCTCTTAGGGCGAGCAGCAGCTCAGCCTGCCCGGGAGGGAGCAGCGGGCTCGGGAGCGCCCGTCCCCGTCAGATCCGCGTGTGGCTCCCAAAGCAAAGCAATCCCTACACGGACCGAGCCAGAGCTCTGGCGGCTGCAGTGCTGGCTGCCTGGCTGCTCCCTGCCACCTCCCATCCCCTGGAAAAAAATGTGCTCCCTGCCAGCTCCCGTCCCCTGGGACCCCCCACCCCCTCTAGCCTTCCTTCCCAGCCCCCCAGGCATGGCTGCAGCATTTACCTGCCAGGAAATTCTGGTACCTGGGCTCGTCCCTGCTCCCTGGGGACAAGAGAAGGGCACATTAGACATGAACTCGAGCTGAGTGATGGGAGCAGTTTGACAGTGGAGGCACCGAGAATTTCAGCAGCAGCAGCTCTATCCCCCTCAGCTCTGAGGCCAGGGGACACGGCTGCAAGGCTGGATGCTCCAGGGTACAGGAGCTGGGACAGCCAGGGGTGATGTTTTCAACAATCTGTGCCTGTGGCTGAAACCAGGACTGGTCAGCAACAGCAGGATGAGCAGGATGAGCACTGGGCTTTAAACTCAGACCCAGGATAGACCCAAATGAAAGGGATGTGGGCCTGCTGGAGCAAGTCCAAGGAGTGCACAAAGATGCTCCAAGGGCTGAGCCCTCTGCTCTGGAGACAGCCTGGGAAAGCTGGGGTTACTCAGCCTGGAAAAGAGAAGGCTCTGGGGAGGCCTTCGAGCCCCTTCTAAAGGAGAGAGGGACTTTGGACGAGGGCTGGGAGTGTCAGGACAAGGGGCAATGGCTTCCCACTGACAGAGGGCAGGGTTAGGTGGGATACTGGGAAGAGGTTTTTCCCTGTGAGGGTGTGAGGTCCTGGCACAGAGTGCCCAGAGCAGCTGTGGCTGCTCCATCACTAAAAGTGTCCAAGACCAGGGTGGATGGGGCTTGGAGCAACCTGGTGTGATGGAAGGTGTCCCTGCCCATGGCAGGGGATGGAATGGGATCATTTTAAGGTCCCTTCCACCTCCAACAGCTCCGTGGTTCATTGTATGTGTGCCTGCTCCAGGAAGCTGCTCACCATATCCAGGGTGATGGGAAGCACTGAGCTCTTCAGTGGCTTTACTGAAAGAGAGAAAAGAGACCTAAAATCCCAGGTCTGAGCAAACCCTACCAGCAGTTACACACCACCAGAAGGACCATCCCTGAAACCTCCCTGTGAGGTTATCAAATACACACATGGAGCAAGGGGAGATTAAGAATTTGGGGTAAAATCCCAAGATGGGAATAACTGTGTCTGGCATTGCAGCAGAGTTGCAATGGCAGTGAAGTTATGGGGGTTTATCACACCAAAGTGCTTGTAAGTGAATAATGGCCATTTCTTTTCCATGATGTATCTGTTACGTAGAGCCACAGCTCACTCTCCTGGGTTTGATTTAATCAGTTGCCAGAAGAATGCAGCCAGACTGAACAAAATCCAGAAAAAGTCTAAATATACTATTGACCATCAACAAGTGAAGGAACCCAATCAAGGTGATGTCCCTGCTCCTCCCCAGGGGGTTGGACTAGGTGACCTTGAAAGGTCCCTTGCAACCCAAACTAGTCTTTGATTCTAAGGGGCCAGAATGCAATCCCAAATATTATTCATCTATGCTGGGTGGATTTCATCCAGCCTTGGCTCTAGAGCTAGATTTTATTTGGGTTTTTTCCTACCTTGCTATTGATAAGTTTTCAGGTTCCTTACTTTTCTCCAGCCTTCGGGTTGCAACTGGCAAGAACAACAACGAAATTACTGTGTTAATTATTATGGCAGCAGCAGATGTGTCAAAGAGCACAGAACACCCACCAGAGAGGGATCCCTGGGACTGGCAAGCATTTTCCTAAAATAGCTTCCAGATTGTTCCTTGAATGTTCAAAAATGCTCAAAACAAGAAGCAACTGGAGAAAAAGCTGGTGCACACCACAGAGCCTGCAGACACTCACTGGAGGAAGCTCCAAGCCCAGCTGCTGCCTTGTCACCTTCTGTCCCCAAACCCACCTGATCTGGGGCCATTCCCCTCCCTCCACACTGCAAGGGGCAGCCAAGAGCTTTGGTCAGGCTGGGAGGAAAGACTTGCAGAGGGGCTGAGGGGCCTGGAGCCAGCAGAGTCCTCGGGCAGGGCAGAGCCATCTGCAGATGGACACGTCCCACAAGGACCTGGCAGCTGCTCCCCGTGACACAAAACTCAGAATTTCAGCACTGAACCCAGCCTGCTGCAGGAAGCAGTGAGGGGGATGATGGGTGAGTCACTCTGTCACCCACACCTTCATTCTCACCGGGTGCCCTGCAGGGTTCCAGGAGCCCCACAGCTGAGGTGTCACTTTTCAACATCACTTTACTGCATTATTTTCAATGCAAAGGGCACTTTTTAAACTAGAGCTCAGAATTCACATACCTAGAAGCATCCAAGGTGGCTTGGACAATCCAGGTCTCATCATTTCCCAGCCTGGCCTCAAGGTGACCCTTTGAACACGACTTTCCCCCTGTTCTCTGCATGCAGGGCCCTCACCCCACCAGGCAGGAGCCACATGCACTGCTCATACTCACTGGTGTGGGACCGAATCACCTCAAACCTCGGCTGGCTTTCGAGCCTGGAAAAAACAGCAGCAGGAGCTCAGCTGAATTTTGGGGTTTATGACAAGGAAAACAGATACAAGAGAGCTGACTGGTGAGTGCAGGGCAGAGAGCAGCGTGCTGGGCTCTGTGAGATGCCAGGCTGCACTGCTCAGCCTCTCATGCAGGGCCTGTGTGAGCTGGGAGCATCTTCCTGGACTCTTCTTTGATCCTTTAAAGACAAGATGTGGTTTTGGACTGCTGGTAGAGCAGCCAACATCAGCAAGGGAAGGATCCAGGGAGGAGGAAAACATCAGTTAGGGTAATTCCCATTCTGATGCTTCAGCCACCAAAGGCCAGAAGAACCTTTTTACCCCCCCAAAAAATGGATGTTCATGCATGAAATGGCTGTCAAACCCCACTGCTGCCTCTGCCCCTCCCATCATCCCTTCATATCAACACGAATAAAATAACATTATCAATGATAACCTATGCCCAGGAACCTCTTTACTTTTCAGTTAATGGGAGAGCTGCTCTTCAGAGCACAAGAGAATTCAACACCTTTTCTACTGCAGGTGTTTCTACACAGGTACTTGTTAATTCCAATTTTGGGAACCCTTTCCCCCTTTTTCATTGGGGTTGCCCCATACCCAGCTGGGATTCATGGCCCAAGGCTGTCAAAAAACCCAAACACAGAGTCAAACCACTTTGCTTGCAAACCACACTTCCAAAAAGAGCACACAACACCACAAACCTGAGCCCAAACCACCTAATCCAGGTATAAATTTCAAGAAGTTGGGACAATTCAGCAAGAGTCCGTGAGGGATGGAGCCTTCAGTGGCTGCTCCATCAGTCTGCAATGGATCACTCTGGAGCCTTTCCCCACAGAAGCAAACCCCAACCCCTGGGAGGCCTTTGCAGAGCCACACTGCACCTCCTTTGCTCCTGCAACAAAGCTCACCACCCAGCTTTTCTTTTTCTAATATTATTTACTGTGGTTTGTGTGTTGCTGAAGGAAATAAGCAGCAGTGCTGGTGTGTACACTGCATTTCCTTCATTTCTTGTGCTGCGGGTCAGTGGTTGCACTGGCACATGGTCCAACCCACCCCAGCCAAGGGCAGGGGCTTCTTTAGGGAGTAAATAATCTTTCCATCTCATCTCAGGACACAACAGAACAGGATAAGAACTTGTCCTTCTCTCCCAGACCTTTTCCAACTAGTTAATGATTCAGTGACATCACAGTCAGAGCTTCACTTCCATTTTGGATTATTCTCAGGGAAGGCATTGCCCCTTCAGCAGCACCTTGGGCTGGGGCACACTGCCTTGCAGCCCACCCTGGCATTATTTTATTTTATATAAACCCAGATTTCAGCTTGGGTCTGGCTCTGGGGCTCACCCTGGCTGAGTTGTTTGGGGGAGAAGCACAATTAGGAAAGGCAACTTACTGGCTCCTGCGCTCGTTCAGCTGTGCCTCCCGTTTGGCAGCTGGAAGACAAGGGAACAAAAAGCTCTTAGAAAGGATGATTTGGGAGTTGGAGAGCAGAAAGGCCAATAAAATACATTCACAAAGCTTCTTCAGCACCTCAGGACAGCAGAGGCAGTGAGCAGCAGTCGCAGTAGGGCTTTGATGAAGCTTTTTGAAGCTGTGTTTGCTTTGTGGTTTTTGTCACAAACCCCACGAAGCAAAGCAGCCAGTCCTGCCCCCAAACCCCAAACTGCAGCCTCTCCCCCGTTAAAACCCACCCACTAAAGCCCAGGGAGGGGCTCAAACCCCACTGGGTGCTCACCCTACTCTCTGTGTGAATTTATCCTCCAGACTCTCCTTGCCTGCCCTCCTGTCCCAGACCCTGCAGGATTTGTGTAACTGGAGCTGATCCCCCCAGGTGGAGTCCCAAAGCCACCCACCACAGTGACCATGTGGAGGGATCTCAGAGTTCCATCTGCCCCAGGGAAAGGGGGGGCTGCACTTTTGGGTGTTCCTTCCCTCCTGGCTCTCTGGCAGAGCCTCCTGTGTGCTCCAGCTGGGGGAGCATCCCCATGGAGACCCATGAGCTGACTGGGGAGAAGGAAACAGCAATGCCTGGGAGAGATGTGCTCCAGGCACTCCTCACAGCTCAGGGTGAGGAAAAAAACCTCCCCCACTGTGCTCTGCAGCACTGTGGTAATTTATCCTGGCTTTGTCCTCCCCATTGCCCATCCCTGCCCCTTTTCCCTACATGTTCACGTTCTAGAGAGTTCTCCCTTCCCTGTGTTCCCACTGGTTTGTGTAACCCTGCCCATCCACCCTGGCATTCCCTATTGGTCCCTTCCCTGGATTTATACCCTGGATCCTCCTGTGTCTGTGTCTTTGGCCCCTGGACCCCATCAGTGTTAGACCCCAATAAACTCTCACTGGAACACCACACCTGGACCCTCCTGTGTCCTCTCTGCTGAGTTGCTTCATGTGTCTGTCTGTCTGTCTCTCTCTCTCTCTGTGTCTGTCTGTCTGTGTGTCTGTCTCTCTCTCTGTGTCTGTGTGTGTGTGTCTGTCTCTCTCTCTCTGTCTGTGTGTGTGTGTCTGTCTCTCTCTCTGTGTCTGTCTGTGTGTGTGTGTGTGTCTGTGTGTCTCTCTCTCTGTGTCTGTCTGTGTGTGTCTGTCTCTCTCTCTGTGTCTGTCTGTCTGTGTGTGTCTGTCTGTCTCTCTCTCTCTGTGTGTCTGTCTGTCTGTGCTGTGCTCTGGTGGCTCCCCCCTGTTGGCACACAACGCTCTTGGTGGAGGTTTTGCCCATCCCCAGAAGGGCAAAGCTGGTACCCAGCTGAGCAGAGCCAAACCCACACGATGGGGGGGACGTGCCAAGAGGGAATTCCAGCCGGGGGACGGCAGCACTCACCTGAGAGCTGGCACCTGATGCAGAGGCTGGCGGCCGCCCCGAGCAGCATCAGCGCCGCGGCCGCCCACAGCTCCAGCTGCAGCATGGCCCAGCCAAGTCCAGCCTGAAACACACAGCCAGGGCACCCCACAGGGGGCTGTCAGGCCATCCCTCGTGGCATTCACGTTCTCTGAAAAAATCCCTTCGCCCAGGGTTTTCCTCCTGGGAAGCTGAGAAGCCTCAGAGAAAAGGAAAACAATTCTTATCTCATGTGCTTCTCCTGTGCTGTGCTCATGTGGAATGTGTTTGGAGATTGTTCACCCACAGGGGATTGTTCCATTGGATTCTGCTGTGAATTGTTTTCACTCTTTGGCCAATCAGGGCCAAGCTGTGTCAGGGCTCTGGAGAGAGTCAGGAGTTTTCATTATTATCTTTTTAGCCTTCTGTAAGCATCCTTTCTGTATTCTTTAATATAATATAGTATCATAAAGTAATAAATGAGCCTTCTGAGAGCATGGAGTCAGATGCATTGCAAGCACAGTCATTCCTGTGTTTGTTGGGACATTTCCCAGCAAATACAATATCCTGCCATCCCTCTCTGGTTCATGGACCATCAGGAGATATTCCACTGCTCTTGTGGGGCTGAGGGTGGAACAGAGGTCTCTGTCTTGTTGCCTTTTGCAGCATGTTCTAGTATAGTGTACATGAGTCTGTATAAGCAGCATCTCCCATCACTGACAGAGATGGTAGATGAATTGTGATGCACAGTTATGGTTTTTATTGTTCTTTCTGGCCCAAGTCCCAGCTGCCTGACAGGTGTGGTGTGACCCTGATGGCACAGTTCCTCCTGCAGAGATCTTTCCCCACGTTCATGCTTGGGTATGACCCACCCTGTGGTGGGTAAAATGGGACTTGACCTTGCTAGTCTGAACATCCACTGTGCTTGCCAGGGAAATGATGTGAGGGTGAGAACCTCCAGCCCCTCCTCCTCCTTATTACCTGTTTCTTCAAGCAGTAACTTTAAGTTGAAGGTTTCTCTGGTCCTGAGTAATTAAAAGCCTTTCTCATAGTGCACTGAAAGGCCAAATTTTTGACATAGCTGTCAGCTGCAAAAGAAGAGGAGAATTAACCACCTGGAGACCAGTCCTCATGGGATTGATCTCCTCATTGCAATGAGCTAACAAGCTTCCCACTTCTGATGAGTCAGGAACAGATAAAATTTAAGTCTGGTAATAAAATACCAAATTACTTCCCATCTCTAAAATGCTCTGTACCCAGAGTTCACAGCCTGCTTTGGTGTTTTTCCAGAGTTCTGTGCATCTGTCATGTTCATGACTTTGTTAGATGTTCAGGTTCTCAGTACTTTTGATAAATGTTTAATGTAGGTGAAAGTATCTCAGTAGAGAAAGCCCAGAAATCCAAAGCAGGTCATTGTTGCACTCGAGTGTTTAAGCTCTGTCTCATCTGCTCTGTCACTCCTCTGTGCACTGAAAACCTCCTTAAATAAATGTTTTCTTCCTCTGAGCTGCCAAGGATCTGCATGCTCCCAAGATGGGCAGTTTTCAGGGTGGTGAGCACCTTTCAGAATGTGTCCAGATTCTCTTCAACACAAGGAATCACTTTGCTTTTGTGGGATATACAGACAGGGAAGGAGCCCATGCAGCCAGGAGAGGTGGGGACAGGGCTTCTGCTTAAGGTCCTGTGCCCCAGACCTGTTTCTGCATGGGAATCCCATCCCTACATGTTCACCTACCTGTCATGGGAGTTCCTTCCCATTCCCCATGGTATGAGGCATCTCTCTCTGGGATCAGAGAAAGGCCAGTTTTCACTTAGAAAATCCCTGGGCAGACCAGACCAGAGAGAAAGGCAATGATGACTCGAGGAAAAGAGATTTCAACTCTCTCCAGGGCAAATGGGGCAGATATTGCTCTGATGTACCAAGTCCATGTCCTGCAAAGCAAGCAGCATCCCTATGGAGCATCTTCATTTACTGTAGCCTTTTTCAGGGCAGCACCATGTATTTAATGCAGCCTGGTCATCCTGGGAGGGGAAAAATATCACTTGAAAAACAGGTTTACTTCCTCTCACTATAAAGTGTTCCTCATGCCACTTAGCAGAGTGTAAACTCTTCTGCTCCCCCCCCACCCCAGGCCTAGAAAATTGTTTACTTTATAAAATCCCTACTTTTTGCTTTCTCAGCTTCATTTGCATTCATATTCCATTTTTTTAGAAAATTGAAGAAATCTTTCATATTCACGCTGACTTGAGAGTGGGTGGATCTCAAACCACTGCAGGGTTACAGGGAATACTGTGTTAAGGAACTGTACTGAAATGATCAGCCAGGGAGAACCTGGCTTGTACCAAACTGGTAATCATGAAAATCAGATATTTGTGCCAAAAATACCCTTTTATGTAGCAGGATTTGTGCTCAAGTGGCAACATCAGAAATTCAGAGAAGCCAATTGCAGAGGAATTGAGATATTGACTCAGCAACAAGAGAGAAGGAAATGAAACAGTGATTTCAGAGATGGTGTTACCATTATACTGTGTAATTAATAAACCAGTTAATTTACCCACCCAGACTGTTCAGGAGAGACAGAACATGGAATCAGGATGCCTTCCTTGGGCTCCAGCCCACCTTGGCATCTACTGTCTCCATGGCCTGTCCCCTGTTCCAAAGCACACACCACACTCTTCCCAAGAAAGCAATGAACCTTCCCTTTGTTCCCCGGTGGTCTCCTGCACTCAGATGGAGACACAGGTGGGGATTTGGGGCTGGGATGGTGCCCACTGCAGCTGCACTGCTGCTTCTCCAGAAAGCAGGAGCTGTCTGCAGCTGGACTCCATCCAGGTGGCTGCCACCAGCTGAGCACAGGCTGTTCTGCTGTGGAAGAGCCTCAAGCTGAGGTTTATTCAGCAAAGTCATTCCTCTTGCTCTGAGCTCTGTGCTGCACAGCGAGGAGGACATGTGAACTTTCACAGCTAGGTTGGTTGTTGGGAAGGATGAAAGTTGGACAAGAAAGTCTCACAGATATGGATGCTTAGCAGAAAGATGTTTGAATGTAGAATCTGAAGAAGGAATGGAGATGGAAGCAAGTTTTGATAGAGAAGAAAAGAATTGCTGAGCCAGTCTTACTGGCTAACCAAGGAGGCAAAGGGTGTGTTAGTT
>JAYDZK010000066.1:7557146-7631019 GCA_034509185.1 Euphonia xanthogaster | reverse complement strand
TTTTCACTCTTTGGCCAATCAGGGCCAGGCTGTGTCAGGGCTCTGGAGAGAGTCAGGAGTTTTCATTATTATCTTTTAGCATTCAGTATCTTTTCTATATGCTTTAGTATAGTATAGTACAGTATTCTTTAATATAATATAGTGTAATAAAGTAATAAATGAGCCTTCTGAGAACATGGAGTCAGATTCATCATTCCTGCCTTTGTTGGGGCATTCCCTGCAAATACAATAATCCCTCAGAGAGCTTTTAGCCCCAGAAAGCCAGGTGCTGTTTGCCCTCCCACCCCCGTGGAGCCCAGAGGCTGCTGAGGATGCAGAAGGGACTTGGGGCTTTTTCCTGCACTGCTCTGAATTACTCATTCCCAGAGCCCAAACCCACCCTGCTGCCAGCAGATCTGTCAGCAGACAGTAATCCTTTAATATCCAGAAGAGAGGGCAAAAGGGAGGCTCTTGGCAGTATTTAAGCAGTAAAACCCTTTGCACAACGTGACTCAGAGGGACTCCCAGTGTGAAATTCCCCACAGCTTTTTCTGCATTGAGCTGGCTCAGCCACTGGCTCTTCCCTCCTTTCCATGACAGGCTTTTTCACAAACAGCAGCTAACATTTTTTAACAATCGGCACAATTTGGCTTCAACTTCTTCCTTTAAAATACAAAATGTCCTACAAATATCACAGAAAGCAGCCTGCTGGCACGAGAGGGATCATTTACCCATTCCTATTCCTCGGGGTCAGATTTTCTTTAGTTACAGATGATTTTAATTTATTTTTGGTTTGATCAACTTTCTGTTTTCCCTAGGGATGGAGAAACTTCAACGTGCCAAAGGCCAGAACATCATCACTCTGGCTGCCTGGAAGCTTTCCTGCTGCCTACCTTCAACCTCTCTTATTCCAACTTTAGCCTGTATTAAATTGGTGAATGAAGGAGAAATGATATATTATAGCAATTGATAATTAAAATCATACAAAATAACAAAACAAATGCCAGTAGCAGCCAATAGAAAGCAGCAGCTCGATTCTGCCCTGCTCAGCACCTTCTGCCTCTGCTTGATTAAAGTGGAATAAACAACATTTCTCTGCCCAAACTCAGCAGAAGTTTGGAAGTTGCTCTGACAGCTCGTTCAGTTCAGAGGAAACCCAAAGCCTCCCCTGGCAGCTTCCTCCTGTCCCTGCCAGGCACTGGGAGCAGCAGCTGAGGGTGCTGGTGGGAGCTTTGTGCTCCAGTTTGCCATTGAAGCCTCAGCCCCGTGCCACAGTCCTAATTATCAGGGCAGGGTGAAAGCAATCCTGGTGTAAATCAGGGGCAGGGGAAGGAGAGCAAGGGAAATCCCTCATTTCCACTCAGACAGACCTTGGGCAAAGCCAGCAGCAGTGGCTGAGGGGGTTTGGTGTCAGCATCTTCCCAGTGGTTCCCAAACACCATCTGGCTGTCCAGAAGTGACCTCACCCTTTGCTTGAGAACAAACTGGGCTTATTCCTCTCGTGTTCCAGCTCCCCTGGGCTCTGCAGGACCTGGCACCAGCACTCACTCCACCAAGGCTTTGCCTTTTACAGGCCCCCAGAGGCCTCTCTTTCCCTGTTTTTGCATCACTTTCTGAAGAAGATGAGATGAGTTATTCTAAGTTTAATTGCCCAGACCTCCATGCACCCACCCCAGAGGTGCAGGACCAGGACCCAAAGGAGCCTAGTCAAAACCATGTGGCTTCTCCCATCATTTTTCCTTTGCTCAGCATCCCCCATGGAAATCATGAGCTGTGGCTCATCTCTAAAGCATCTCCAAGAGGCAGCTGAAGGAAGTTGGTCCAATGCTGCTGACTGAAATACAAAGGGCTGCAATGCTGCTGCTTTGTGGGTTTCCTGGCTTTTTTTTCTTTTTTTTCTTTTTCTTTTTCTTCCTCTTCTTTTTTTTCTTTAAAGTGAAAGCCAGGCAGAGCTGAAGACACCTGACAGCACTGCCCTAGTTTGTCCTGTTGCATGGCAAGCCTCCTGCTCCCTTCCAGAGCCAGATTTATTTTGGTCAGGGGCAGTGAGGCAGCAAAACCTGTCTGCTGCTGAGCCCAGGGACACAAAAAGTGGATATCTGAGGGGCTGATGAAGAGGACATGGTGTGTCCCACCCCATCCCAGCTTTATGCCCCAAGAAAGCCCCCAAGTCACACACACACATCAGCCTGGAGATCATTTGTGCTCCCCAAACACCCAAGTTCATGGGAAATCCTTTTTGGTACAAGCCCTGCTCTGGTAAGGAGCTGACAGAAGGAGGTGATGAACAGATTTATGACAAGCAGAAGGCTGGAAGCACTTACTCACGGCTAGCAGGATATAAATAAAATATTTGGAAGGCTGAATGTGCTTCCCTGTGCTCTGCCCTGGGGAGCTGCAGAGCAGAACAAACAGCCTTGAGCCATGGAGGTCTCTGCACAGAGGGATGTGTGGAGTTCATGGACAGCCAAGATACTAAACTGGCACAACTTCACTGCACTCTTAACAAAAGTAACAGGAACCTGTTTTTTCCCATCTAGTTTAGGAGGGACACTCGGATCGTGTCTCCATGCCCTGCTCTGTTCATGCACCTCTCTCTTCTCCTTTTGCCTGTTTCCCCCCCTTTTTGTGCTAAGAAAGCCAGTGGGACCAGGGCACACCCACAAATCCCTCAGGAGCAGCTGCTCCAGACAAGCAATTCCTGGGAGAGTCTGGATACAGCTGTGCTCTCCTCGTCTTCCCAAACAGGGGCTGCTCCTTCTCTGGCCCCAGATATTTTTAGCAATCAAGGAGAAAGGATTTTTCTCGCTAAAAAAAAAAATGGGAAAATGAATGAACTTGCAGAAGTTTATCTACTCTGTGCCAGGTTTTGTCCTAATTTAAGGATTCACCCCGGTAACAAGGCTCACTATGAAGATCCAAAGGAAGGAGAGGTGGTTTTATCCAGGAAGACTAAAAAGTCTTCTGCTTTTAATTGCACTGAAGTGGAGAGTGAGAGGACATGGGCACTCACTGTCCACCTCTCCAAGAGCAGCACAACAAAGTGAGAAAAACTTTTCAATTAAAATAAGGCAATTCTGGCTTATAAAATGAGCGGATATAGGCTGGATATGCACAAGCTAGAAATAAAATTCCTAATGGATGGAAAGTCTGGAATAACTTCCCAAAAGCAGCAGAAGAGGCACAAAGCTCACTAAAAAAAATCTGCAAGAGCACTTAAAGTGAACTTCAACTTTTTGCTGAGAAACCAGAGTGTGAGGAATGAGTAGATGTGGTCCCAGCAATGCCTGGTTTTCATGAGATAATTTCTGATGACATTTTAGCCCTTTGCAGATGTCAAGCCCACCCCTGAGTTCACATTGCAAGATAAAGACTAAAATAATGTATTTATATATTTTAAATACATATTTATAAATATATATTTATAAATATATATTTTTAAATATTTATATATTTATTTAATGTATTTATATTATGTATTCTATCTATCAATCAAACAATGCCCAAAAAGGCAAATATAAACCAGCCACTTTCTCTCCCCTGCAGAAAGTTTTGTGGTCTGCACCAGTTTGCAGTAAATTAATTCTAATTCAGGCTGGTAGGATGAGTCACTGCTATGAAATATGAAGTGGGGAGTGTATTTAAAGACTCACCATATGAAATTCAGCACACTGACTTGTTGAACAGATGCAATATTCAGCTTGAGTCAATGTCTCTAACGTGTCTAAGAAAAGCAACTCCGCTTTCTGTTTGCTTGTGTGGCACAGATTGCCACAGAAAGTCCCAACAATTCAGAGATTAAAGTCTCAGAGCAAGGAATCTCTCCTGTGGCTGGAATGGCTTCAGTGGCCAGCACTGAGCCTTTGGCAAAGCTCCTTCCCAGAGCTCTGCACATCTCATTTCCTGCCAGATTTATGCCAGGGTCAGGCTTCTTAGGAAGGCTGCTGCCATGGAGTTAAACTCTGGGGTTTTGACAGCTTTTCAGGCAGATCAGGCTCTCATGCCAATAGATGCATTTCAGTTAAACTTAGGATAAAAGTTAGAATTGACAAACCAACTTCCACATAGATTAAAACTTCGGAAATTGCTTTTTAAAAACCTTGGGTGGAAAATACGGTGCAAAACCCCAATCAGCCCAGGCATGGCAGCACAAGAAGGTGACTCACAGACATATCTTGTGTTTGTAACTGTTCCAGGCAGCACTGAAGCCTCCCAGCATCATCCACTTCCACTGGGAGCCCAGGAGATGCCATGTTAGCAATACAGGCAACCCCTGTGTAACTAAGGACTCCAGAACCACAAAAATGATCCAATCTCACACAAGATTATCCCAAAATTATCCTCTTCTGCTAAATTATCTGCCTCACGGCCCATCTTGCACTGAACATTGTTCACACAAGAGAAAAGTGATGCAAAACCAAATCTCTCTCAGTCTAGAGTGAGCTATTTCAAGCATTTACATGCAGTGAAATAAACACATTCACATCCATGATGCCAGTCAGCCCTGAAATCAATGGAAAACCCAGGAAGTGTTGCTTGAATCAGCTATTTTTAAGGGCTGGGCTTTGGAGGGGGAGCAGCGTGGGCTGCTGCAGTCCCAGAACTGCAGGCAGGAGCCAGAAGAAGGCCAGGGATGAGGGAAGCTCAGCACAGGCTGAAGCTTCCAGAATGTTTTAGAGGATGTGAATGCAGAAATAACGTAATGAAACCCCCACTTCCTTCAGCAGATGGACGAGGAGATGTAAAGTACAGTACTGTAAAACAGACAATCCAGGCTGTGTGGGATGGGCTCCTCTCAGGTCCACAGGGGTCTAAAATGCTGCTGGGAAGAGGGAGGTGGGAATCCCTGCCTTGGAGCTGGTGATGGGCAGGAGCAGCAGTGAGGAGGGGACATCCACCACGCTGCTTTTCAGAGAGGTTTCACAGGGATGACCTTGAACCTCTTTAAAAGGTCACCAAGGTCTGAGGTGGGATCTCTGAGCCCACGGGGACACCCCAGTGTCCCCCCACAGCCCCGAGCACCTCCAGGCGCTTTCCCCTGCCCATCCCTGCCTCCCTCACT
The DNA here is from genome assembly GCA_034509185.1 of Euphonia xanthogaster. Taxonomy (NCBI): domain Eukaryota; kingdom Metazoa; phylum Chordata; class Aves; order Passeriformes; family Fringillidae; genus Euphonia; species Euphonia xanthogaster. The sequence goes on along the minus strand of JAYDZK010000066.1, from coordinate 7,625,978 downwards.
CACCTTACCCACAGCCTCAGCCGCTGTCCCTGGGGTGTCCCAGCTGCTCCAGCTCCTCCAGCTGCTGGGGCTGGAGCTGGTTCCTGCAGGGCTCGTTGCAGTTCTGGTTTCCTCTCCCCTGTGAATCACCAACCCCAACATCCGCTGCCCGGCCGGGCGGCCCCGAGAGGCAACGCCTGCACAAACCCACCGGGGTCATTTGTCTCCTGTGGGGAGAGGAGGAGGAGGCTTGGGCAGTGTGGGACCACACACAGCACTGAGGTCACTTCCCTTGAGCTTCAGATGCTCTTGGTGCCCCACCAAAGCTGAGGCTTCTTCAGCAAAGAGCCTGCACGGGAATGGCGCTGCGCGCTGGAAGCGGCAGGCGCTGCCAGGACAAGCTCAGAGCAGGCACAGCAAACTGCAATCCCTCTCTGGGGTTTATGGAAAAGATGGGAACAAGTTACAAAGGCAGCAAACAGCCTGAGGTCACTGCTGCTGATGGCCAAAGCTGCAGCTCCTGTCCAGTGCTGCAAGAATAAAACCTGCTCTTCTGCTTCAGCATAATCGGCACAATTTCACTGCACTCCTGAGAAAAGTCATTCCTCAGATTTTTTTGGTGCTTAAGTGGAATAAGGAGGGCTCATGAATTCCCTATTGAGAATTTCTGTATTGGCTTAAAGCCCTGGCCCAGTCCCTGACACAGGGATCCTGCTCCAGCACTAGGGAAGTCTGCACACACACATCAGAGCGTAGTCGTACGAGAGCCACAGGGCACACGAGCTACAACCATAAACAAAACGTTCCATGCTGCTCTCACTGAGGCTCCACAAAGCCTCTCTTACATGTAAATTGTTCAGTAAAGGGAAATTTCGTTATATTTAAATTAGGGCAGCCACCCAAACCCAGCTCTCTGTGCAAGAAGGTGACTGACTCTTCGTCATAAAAATTATTAAGGAGCCAACAGGTTACGATTTTTGCAACTCTGGGATGAAATCTGGCTATCAAACTTTCAGAGGAAATGTTACCTCAATAAGATAATTATCTACTCTACATGCAAATAGACTTTCTCTCTTCCAATTCTAACCTGAGATGCAAAACTAATGCACATTCCAGAGCCATTCCCAGACAAAATCTGGGTGCTGAAGCCTCTCTTGACATCAGTAGAGTCTGAACCAAAGATAAAAAGAGGCAGACTCAGCTTTTAATTTCTCACATGCTTTCTGGGTGGTCTCTGTGTAAAGGACATTACAAAATGGGAAATGTTTTTTTCACTGCCAAAAGAGTTGTTACAAAGTTGGCATTTCTAGCAGAGGTCTTAGCAATTACAGTTTATTAACAGCTTTCTAGCAGGGCTTTTACACGTTCACACATAAGCTGACAACAGAAGTTTTGCAAAAGAGTTCTTTATAGCAGAACTGATACTCAAAATATCCTGGGGACATTTAAAGTTCATCTTTTGTACCCAAAATCAATTTCATCAGGAACAGCCACTGCTAAAAAGGTGCCACATGTTTGTTTACAGGCTTTCTGGTGGGTGTCAGCTTCAAGTGAGACTCAGCGCTGTGGACATTGCCCTGGCTGGCTTGGGCTGCACCTCCTGTTAGTCCCCAGACTGTCCCCTGAGGGACCACCCAGCCTCTCCAGGAGCAGGCAGAAGCTGCTCCTGTGCCCAAGGAGTGACACAGCAGGGTCACCCCAGTGTGCTGGGACAGCTCTGGGGCAGAGGGATGCCCTTCAGAGGCATCAGTCCTCCGGAGAGGCAGCCAGGCTGACTGGAGGGTAACGAGTGCAGCAGCCTCTGTGTGGATCCCATCTCCCTCCTTCACATTTCTCCTCGGAAGGGCTGCATGTAGAGGTTTAGGGTGAGTCCTAACTGCGAGCACTTCCCAGCCCAGCCACAGGTTCTGCTCTTCATGAGGCCAGACCAACTCTCTCCCAACACACACAAAATGACGCCTCAGGCCAAACCCAGCTTGGCAAACCAGGCTCTACCCTCCTGAAACCCCTCTGCCTCATCCAGACCTGCTGCTAGAAACAATTTCTGATTTGACAGAAGGAGCAGCACATTTTTATCATCTGCAGTAAGTTACAGAAACACCACATTGTGATTTCACCATTCGTGTTCCTTTCAAAGCTCATCCATTTCAACTTGGGTTTGTTTTCCCCCCATAACACAGTTCCTACTCCTTCAGGCAGGTTCACCTGTTAACTTAATCCCATTTTTCACCTTTTGATACAAAGCTGACAAGCTGCAGAGAGATCTCTTGGGTCCAGAAAATTCATTAGAATCCATCTTCTACCCAGCTCAGCTTACCTGGCCCTGGGAAGCCAAATGCCCTGGGGGCTGATTTGCATTCTTTCAAATAAAGGTGGGGGCTGCTCAAAGACCAGCTGACTTTGCTTGAATCAGGTGTTGTGACTAACACTGATCAAAAATCAGTAGTGAAACAAGGACTGGGACACAGGGCATCACCTAAACCTCTTCTTCTGCACAAACACACCCAATGCTGGAAGGTTTGAGAAAGCTCCAACACATTTTCCAAGCTCCAACAGGCTCCAAGCTCACCAGCTTTGCAAGTCAAGCATTGCTGTGCAGCAGCATCAAGCCCCTCTTGCTCTGGGACAGAATGAGCACGTGTCTCATCCCAACCACTAACTGGATTACAATGCATTCCATTTGTTCAGCAACATTTTCACAGCAGCTCTAACTCAAGCCACATCTTGGAGGAAATTTTCTGATGTGCTGAAGTGGTGCTGGATGGTTTTGTATTCACCAAGAAGCTTTTCTCTCTGCTGGAGTGGAATGAGCTTTTCCCAGGCAAAGGGGAAGTGCTGCCTCCTCCCCTGGCCCAGCTGCACGTTTGCTCTCTCTGAGCTGAAACTGAAAGTGGCTCTGTTCCTGCTGAAGGAAAATAAATGCTGCTACCCAGTGGAAAGTCATCTCACAGCCAGGATGCCTGGGTGCTTCACTAAACCTTGGCCAAGCAAACTTTGCAAAGAGTAATCCCAAACATCCCTCTGGTACAAAGCTTCCCATTCTTGTCCTGCTGAGTTAGTTCATCCTTGTGGACACAATAATCCTTAGATTTGAAGACAAAAACCTAGAAGGTTTGAATGCTTTTATTTGAATTTTTATACAGCAATACAAATTATACAGATTTGTTACAGTACAGATTTTGCAGGGGTTTATAGAGGTACTTTGTGAGTTTTTGGTTTATTTAAAAGAAAGAGGCAGATCTCGGGAGCACGGTGACATGAACAAAACAATCTTGTGGTAGGAGGCAAATCCTGACCACAGGGAACACTAACCTGGCTGAAACCTACTGGGCAGAAAGGTGGTGGTAGCACTCCCAGCAATAACATCCCAAAAACATCAACCCTGGGATACTCTGGAGCTTTACACAGGAATTGGTGAGCACACAGGTAAGAGGGCTGTTCCTCTAAGTGCTGAAAGTCCTCGAAGCCCTTGGATGCACTTTGCTGCAGAGGGGACAGAAATGAGGGAAGCTGATGTCACACTGAACCTGCTGCTGAGCAGGTGATGGCACAGAACAGAGTTGCTGCCACGATGGAAAAGGAAACCAGAAAATGCTTCAGATTTAGTCAAACAGGTACAGTGAGATGAGGGAAACAATTTCAGATCTAATAATGCTGACACCATGTGCCCACTGAGACACCACCAGAACCTAATGGCTCGTGCCTTGTGTCCACCTTGGGTTCCTGTGAGCACAGGCAGGAGAACAGCAGAGCTTCCCTGCAGGCCCTAATGCACAGGAGAGGGGCTGAACCTATAATGCCATCGAGGTATTGCTATTACTAATGTGCATCAGGCTTGAGAGTCAAGTGTCTGGCACTGAAGGATTAAAGCCTTTCAGCAAGCAGGGTCAAAAATATGATTACACCATCCTAAATGCTTCCATTCAGTTTGGTTTAATACTGCTACAGCAAGTGCTAGCACGAACAACAGAATAAATTACAGATTATATAAATAAAATGTATGCACCAAATAAAAGATGTCTCTGCCACTTTTAATATACTTTGTTCCTGCAGTGGGTAAGAGACATTTAAGAGGAGGGGGATGAGAAAATTCCACTCTCAGCTAGAAATCAAATTCTTTTTCAGTCACAGAAACTCCCCTTTCTAAAAATTTAAGATAAGCAACACCAACTAAATTGCATCCCGAGAATCCATCCCAGGGAAGCCCTTGAGAAGTACAAAGGTAACTGTATATTCTACACTAGAATATGCTGGAATAGGCAAGCAGTCCCTTTCCTCCAGAGCCTTTGCACTCCACTAGCAGTGAAAGACAGAAACCATCAGAATGTAAACCATCGACGTGACACAGATTTCAGGATGCTCAATGGTAACAGCTCCTCTCCCGTGCTCTTGCTGTGAGTGCAAATAACCACGAGAGCTTCTGTGCACAGAGAGGGGATGGGGCTGGCACAGAAAACCTGTGACTACGCCTGGGAGCCACCTGACACACAGAGCCTGTGTCCAAAACACAGCCAGGGGAACGGGGGGTTTCCAGCAAAGTCACTCCAAGCAGATTTGTCCAAAGCAGGCAGCAGGACAAGGACTGCTCTGCAAGCTGCAACATGCCAGCACTCTGGTTGAAGAGGTTGCACATATATTCCAAAATTTGCTGGCTTTAGCATTAAATCTTTCCTACAAAGAGGAAGGGTTGCAATATTACAGGATTTACTCTAAAATTCTCACAGTTTTATCATCTTTCCTGAAGACAAGTCAACAGCCAGTACTACAGGTAGCAAATGCTCCTACTAGACTATGTACTAAAGTCAGCATTGAAACTATAACAGTGCTCTTAAATTAGAATTATCAGTATCATCCAAAACTGCCTGGGACACCAAGCTTGGCCACAATCATCATCAGCCCTGGGACACCTGGAGAACTTCAGAAATGCAGTCAGCACAGGAGATTCAGAGCAGACTGGTGAGCAAGTTGTTGCTGCTTTAGGAAGGTCAATAAGACACTCATGCCCACTTGAGGGCATGGATTTAATGTGTCTCTACCATCACCAGCCCATTCCTGGAGTGCGTGAACACTCCTGCACCTCTTTCTTCAGCCATCAGAACAACCCTGACAGCCACAAGCACAAAGAGCCCGCTCAGAAGTTGCTCCAGGCTTGCACAGCCCAGTGAGTCAGCGACACACCCGTGCCAGCACTGGGTGCTGCCCTGAGGACTGGGATGAGCTCTCCCAAGGGCATTCCTGGACTCAGGAGTTCAGTGGGGGTTATTTTTTGGTGGCTGGCAGCAGAGTTTTACAGCACATTAAATGCTACTGTCCACTGCTGCAGGGTCCAGCAGCTCTTCCAGACTCCCACCTTTCCCACTTGCAACCAAACTGGAGTAACATGGCAAAGCACTCCTACAGTAGCAAAGCAAATTTGATTTCAGTTCCAAAACCTGCCTGGTGCCTTCCTGCCTTCACTTTTGTTTATTTTTCTAAGTTTAAGCTGGAAGAAAGCACTGCACAGCTACCAGAAATAACTCAGTGAGAACATGAATAGCCACAAAGTGAATGATCCATTTGCTTCACTGCTGGTACCTCCTCAGTCTGGGCTTTGCCATGCCAGGCTTAGCTTGAAGCAGCAAAGTTAAGCATCACAGGTTAAACCTCAACTGCTTTTCCTAGTAGGATGGGAAGAAAATAACCTTGCTTTCTCTTACAAAACTTAAATGCCACATCCATATATTAAATATAGTTGTGTTAACTGTTGACAAAAGCTGGTTTGATAAGCTTCTGTATAGGAAAATGTTCATCCACTGAGTTTTTGAAAGAGGGAAAGAAAAAGGACTGGAGGAGTCTGACCCTGAGCCACATAGGAAGCACAGTGTGGAATGCTCCAAAGAAACCAGGCAATGCATCAATGTTTGCAAATGAAAAATTACTGGAAAAAAAAATGACACAATGATTGTGGATCAGGCTTCTTTCACTAGTGGGGAACCCTTAACCAAAGCAGTATTAGCAGATACAGAAAAAGCCATCCAGAACTAACATGACCCATTTGCCACCTCTCTCACTCATCAGGGTTCCTTTTCTCCCTGCAGTGATGAAATCCCTGCTTCCAGCAGCACCAGTTTGACAGAGCAGCTGTGGGTAAGTGTGGCAAGAGCTGCAGGGGACCAACTCTCACCCAGCCCTGCTCTTCCACACTCCTCAGGGTGACAGGCAGGACAGCCAGGGGCTGGCACACCCAGCTCCAGCTCAGGACTGGGACTCTGCCCAAGCTGTGCTAAGAGCAGCTCTAAAGCAGCTGGAAGCAGGAACACTTCCCATCCTCTCAGGCTATGGAAAGCAGTAAAACCAGCAGGGAGGTCAGAGCTCATTTCCTCAATAAAAACACGGCTCTACCTCTTTCAGCTTCCCCTGCAGCCACAGCCCCAGGGCAGCAGCCTCCCTAACCAGGATGCCTACTGGGAAACAGGGCAGCTGGAAAAGGCTGGAGGAAGTTGGCAGAACAGCAGCAGTTGATCCATTTACTGTCTCAGCACTCACCCTGGAAGGACACATCCTGCCTGGTGCTGGCCCCAGGGCAGCAGCACCCACCTGGAGCACAGCCTGGTCGGCTGCACCACCTGCACACTGCAGGAATTCCAATCCCCACCTGGCAGCCTTAGCAATGCACTCAAGTGACACTGAAGTCACAGGACAAAGAAGTTGGGCTCATTTCCACCCATAATTAATTTTTACATCACTGTTCCAGCACTCTTTAGATTAGATTCCTCCCCTTTATCTTTTCCTCTTCCCCCCCTTATTTTGTATCAGAATGGGACTAATTAACACAATATTTGAAAACTGAGGGGGGGGAAACATGGTAGAGTAGACTCAAATAAAGACCAATGTTAAATATTACTTAATGTTTTCTTTTATTTAAAAGATCATTCACAAAATACCATATCCATAAATTTATTTTGTTATGAAGCAGAATGTGCTAAGTGTTTGGAATTCTTTTTTTTTTCCTTTGTTTTTACATTTAAAAGTCAACTGTCTTGACTAGAAGTGAGTTTTTTATATGGGAATTTGTTCTTAAAATCTTTTCCACATTGAAGATGTAAATAGATCAATTATTTGTTTGGAATACAACCACACAAATGCATGTCTGTCTTAAATTAAGTATTAGTGTTAGACAAATGGTTCTTATCTCAGAAGCAGATTAAGTGAAAGGCAGAAAGAAGGAAAGAGTAGTTCTGTAAATTGCTGGGACCCTGACTTACAATGGGAACCTTAGGGAATAAATTCATCACTAGCAGTGTGCTGGTAGTGGGGCAGCCGTGCTTCCAACCTCCTCTTGTAAGGACTCTGGGGTGCTGGCTGGTTAATCTGAAGGCTCTCAGCACTGGCAATGGGGGCCCAAACTTTTCCCATACACTGGACATGTCCAAACTTCAGTGTGGTAGAACCAGGTTTTGGTTTTAAAAATTAATGATTTCTCCTTTCGCTTCAGCCTCCCCTCCCTCCTCCCACACAACACTGACAAGAAACATTTCAAGGGAAGAGAGGTGTAGTAACAAGAGATGCTTCTTACCCAAACTTCTACATGAGAATCTATAGCAGAAAGATTTCTAATCTGCCCATTTTCAAGGTATTCTGAAAGCTGAAGTCCTAAAACTGTACCCAACTGGGCAAAGAAGTACAGGGGATAGTGACGATCAAATACTGCATGGCAAAGTATACACTCCTTCAACAAAAATAAAAAAGTCAATTTTATTTGTAGAAACTTCATTTAAAAATTTACCAAACATGTAAAACCCAAAAAAGTAAGCAGAAAGAGCCAGTGAGCAGTTGTGCTCAAACAGGCATGGCTTTGCAGCACTAACCTTGAGCTCAGAGTTGTAGTAGCATCATACCATTTGGAAGTCAAGAGCCAGCAGCAGGAAGAGGCTGCTGGCAGAGGCTTTATCCATACTGGTTCCACCAGCTCTTGACCAGGCTTGTCAGGGAAGACATCCATTAAATTGATCCTTCCTGGCAACCCATGTGAAAGGGCAACTGCCCCCCTTAGTTTAATAAGGGGCTCTGCTGTGAACAGTAACTATCACCAATTGTCATAAATGGTATTTCACTACTTGGTTAGAACTGTAGCTTTCTGTTCAACTCATCTGGACTCTTCAGTTTTCCTCTTCAGAGCCACAGCAATACAGAACGAGACATGCAAGTCAGAAGAGGAACACTGAGGAAGTAAAAGGAAACAATACAGGGAAATAACTAAGCCTAACCTGTGCTTCTAAAGTAAAACAAACCCAGAAAGGAAGAAGTGAAGCAGCACCTTTGTCCAGAGACCTCCACACTTGTGGAAGCAGCCACACTGCCTTATCTACTGGCAACTGTGCTGCTTGGAAGGAAACAGAAGAGGGAAACTCAGCACAAAGCAGGCACTAGATACAGCAAAGCCAAGAACGTACTAAAAACCACTTGTTAACAGCTGACATGCATTCACAAGCTCTGTGTTTTCGGTTTCAAAGAGGACAAATACCAGATGGCAGGAATGGTAAACTGCAGGGTTGACATTCCAGCAGAGCTAGTCACTCTGTACTGTCTTGCTTTTTCTCCCGCCTCCCCATTCCCTCTCAACCCCAAACTCAGTCGTGTTCTTTTACTACTTCCTCCCGGGGCTTGGCTCCTCCGAAGATGGCAGAGTTTGGATTGGCTACTTGATTGAGGGGAGTATCGACTGTTCGAGGCTTGAGCTGGAGCCGGGGTCGCTGTGCTCGCTCCTCTGAAAGGAAAAACATTCCACTTGTGACATCTGCCTGGCAAGGGCAGGAGCTTTAACCTGCCAAGGAAACCAGGAGTCTCCTTCTTGGAGGAAGAGCAAGCCACACACAGCAGGAGTTTACCTTCTGTTGGCTCTCTGAAGTCCATGGAAGACCCACGAAGGGGAGGCCCATCTCTGAAGCGACCGGTGCCACCGCTTCCCATGGAGGCGCCTGGCGGCCGCCGGTCTCCAGGGCGGGTTCCTCTACCCCGACCTCCCAAGAAGTCATCATCTTTGAATCCTGAAGATGGAAGACAGTGAATTTAAAGAGCATCTTTTGCAATGTATTTAATCTAGATTTATCTGGACGACTGGAAAACCTCGCTAGTCACCGCTGTCAGTCCCAGGTGATGCACTGAGAGCCTTTGCCTGCAGACAGATTGTTTCACAGAGCTCTAGCACCTTCTGGAGGAGTTGTTCAGGTTCCATTTGAAACCAAGTATACTATGCCAAGTTCAGAAAGTGCTTTATCCACTTAGAGGCTTACTGGAATGCTGGAGAGTGGATCAAGTCAGTTTAAAATATGAACCTTGGCTGCAACTTGAGTTTGTTAACATCATTAGTTGAGTTGAGAGACAGCACTACAGAGTAGTGCTCAGACTCAGACAGTACTGAGAGTACTTCCATAGCCAGATCATCACACCGGCTACAACATCAGCATGAAATCCACAGGAGCAAATTGGAAAATAGCTGGGGAATAGTGAAATACACTAATAAAACAGAGTAAAATCCCAGGGCTGCTTAGCTGTACTACAAACTGGCCAGGCATTTACTAAATTAATTAAAGGGCTGGGGGAAAAAAATAAAAAATCAGACTTTAAACTGACTGCATTTCTTCAGTTTAAGTATCGCAAAAAAAGGTAAATCAAGAACTGTCACTGACCAGAGGTCCAGTCTGTACCAGGGACTACCCTTGAGTATCTCTCCAAGTCCCCACTGCCTGCATTTCAGTGGGAGGAGGATACTTCAGACTATCAACATACACAATACACTCAGATTTTCAGAAGCTGCCTGGAAGAGAAAGTTGTTTGGTTCCCAACTTTTTCCACATTTTCATTTCCACTTCAGTATTTGGCAGAGTTGCAGAGCTGTCCCTTACTTACTTCAGTGCCAAACAAGCCATCTTTAAAGACTTGATCTAGAGCAAGGCTGTACAACCTGAGAAGAAAAGCTTCCATAGCAGCTAAGACTGAAATGCTCAACTTTTGGCTCACGAATCACTCATCCAGCATTTAACAGGCTGAAATGCATCCACATTTGGAGAAGCTGCCAAGGAAGGTACGAAGCTGTGACACAGAATGCTTAGCTCCAAAGGCAGGTTAAGCACAGCACTGCAGCAAGCTCCTCTCTCCAGCACCATGCTCCAATCCATGCTGGGGCAAGGGCACACTTTGCTTCTCCCGCATCCTTCATTCCACTCACGCAGAGACCAGACATTGCAAAGTTGTACTTGCCAACATCTCTCCATCAGAAAATGGACCAAACCCATGAGTTCAGAGGACAAAAGCAATTGTGTTAATGCTACCCTGCATTCTAATAGCTGGAACTGACTGGAAGTTAAGAGCAAACCCAGTGGCTCCGTCACTACCTTCCACTCAGCAAGCTCAGTCACTTGCTGCAGCTGCATTACCAAAACAGGTCTAAAAGTTCAGGAACATTTTGCATTTACAAGTGCTTTGGAACACTAATCTGACTTTGGAGAAGTCAGTTACTTCAGGGACACACATATAAAGACATCACATCTCCCTGAGAAGATGAAAGCCTGTGCTCTGACAGAGTATCAGCCTTCGTACATGATCTGTCTGTTTCTGCTACTATTCAGGAATTTACTTAGCTGTATGCTTGAGAAATGCTTAAAACAGCCACCCATAGGCTACATCTGGACAAGAACTCTGTCATTTATGGGTGTTTCGTTATTTGCTCTCAAGGCAACAGAAGATTCCCCATGAGGAATCCTACCAGAGCTGCAGGATGTCCAAAGTTGGTACATACAGTAGATTCAATCAAACCAGTAATGGTGACAAATGAAAATAAGAACATTTCAGTGCCTTTTAGGCTTCCTATCTGTATAAGTGTTAATACTGATACCAGAATTGAAGTCATCTCTGGAATCCCATCCACCTCCTCTGGATTCTCTGGAACCTCCTCCCATTCCTAGGAAAAAAGCCACAATTGTGTTCAAGTCTGAAGCTGTGGGAAAGACTGAGCATGGGAATACCAAACCAATGTTTCAGTCCTTCAATATTCAAAGTTATGCTGCTGGAAAATCCTTTTCTTTTGGTACAACCAAGTTCCATTGCACAGGAACAAATAGCAAGTTTAAGTTCACGAAGAATAAGTGGCCAGAAAAGTTTCTTTAGTACACATTCAACAGAAACCTCTGGTGAGTCTGGTTCAACCAACCTTCAACTACAGGCAAGAATGTTTTTACACTGGAACAAGAGACATACTCCAAAATTAGCACTTGTCTACATGTGCTTACTCACTTTTCATACATCATCATAAAATAGTAGCAGATCAGACTGTTGGGCTTATGATTGTCCTCTGCAAGACACAACACATTAGTAGGGGTATTGGTCTCACTTCCTGGGTTAGGAGTGACAACACATCCAGCCTTTGGACACAAAGCACAGCTAAATCTCAGACACCTCAGGAGCGGCAGCAGCAGCTGGTTAGAAACACGCACATATATACAGACAAAATTTCACCTTTCAATAACATCTTCATGTTCACTTGCATGCCTTGTCTCAGCATTAGTCAGCACCAGAAGCCATAACTACAACCATCATATTTATGAAACTACTTAGAAAAATGGAAGTCACCTCTGTCATCAGGCCCGCCACCTTTTCTGAAGCCAAAGCCACCTTTATCCTGTTTCCTGCCTTCTGCTATGTCCACTCGGAGTGATCGGTCACCCAAAAGCTGTTAAATCAAGGGGAGAATCTGTTCAGGATGTATCCAAAGGGCTGTCAAAGAGTTTGAGACTTCTGCTTGTCTTTGAGTTCACAAATTAATTGCAAGTGTACTTACTGCACCATCGTATGTAAGAGCCTCCTTGAGTGACTCCACCTCATCGAACTCTACGTAACAAAATCCTGTAAGAAACAAATCTCAAGTTAATTAATAGCACCTTAAAAGGCCTTTGTAAGAGGCTACTCCTCCTGCATGCCTGCTAATGGCTTCCTTCTCTTTTAAACATGACTTGTGATGTGCACATACAAGATGCACGTGGCTTAGAAACCAATCATCATCAACAATGAACACATTTACCTGCACCTGTTAATGATGGGGCAAATCCTGAAACAGAACTCTGGCCACTCTGTGAATGCCAAGAGCCTAATTCCCTTTTTCACAGAGTTCTCATTATAGATTAGATCTGATCTATGCCTTCAGACAGTTATTCAGCTGAATATTGACACTTCATTCTTAGAGTTTTTAAACAAGAAATTGAAATACTTATGTGGTCAGCAGTGTGATTTTGTGTCATCACATCATTTAGTGGATTTACTCCTTTTCAAAGACACTCTGTTACCCAAGGTAAGCCTTTTCCATCTCTTAAAGTAACTTACAAATATAGGCCATTTCCTCCAAACAATTCCCATAGCAGCTGAATTTGCATCCTCTAAAAGGACTGCCTGAATGGGTTATCTACTTGCCTTTTCTCCCTGTCTACTAAAAAAAGACAAGAGCTGGAGCAAGGAGAGTCTTCTGATGTAAAGGAATTACCCAATACTTAAGGTCATAGGATTGAAGTGGGTCAGCTCTGGTAGAATTCATACCAGACAAGGTTTGAGAAAGGTCTGTTATGTCAGGGCAAATATTGACTCCTCACTCAGGTTACTCTGTATCTCAGGATGATGAAACAGTGACTCTCATTCAAATGATACACTTACCCATTATCAGTGCATAAGAAAACCTGCATAAGTCAACATAAAAGCAGAAAACTGTACTTTAGACTGAAATTCCCTTTTAAAGTGACTTTCTTACTAATTTTTCATCTACCACCAAAGAGCTCTGAACACTCACCTTTAAATTTGTCTGTTTCCTTGTCTCTGACTAGTCGTACGCTCCTTATGTTGAGATCCTTGAAAATGGCATCTATGTCTCCTTGGACAGTGTTGAAGGGCAGATTTCCCACATAAGCTGTGAAAGGGGGTTCTGTTGGCAGCTCTTTATTTCTGCGGGAACCAAGGCCACCTCCACGAGACCTGTTGGAAAAAGCACAGTGCCTCTGGAGCTGCCTCCCAGCACAGCCACAGTGCAGCCCAGAGCCCTGCCCAGGTGCTGTGTTTAGCTGCAAGTCCATTTTCCCACAGCTTTGCTCAGTTTTTCTATTCTTCTGCCTGTACCTGCCACCTGAACTGCTGGTCAACTCCTTTCCAGTATTACCTGATGCAGTACTTCAGTGGGAAACTGAATACATTACCAGGTGAATTCATTAATGAAGTGATGAATGAACTTCTTAACCCACAATTCATTAAAGAAACCAACATAAGGTTACCTCTAATGTCCCCTGCTGAAAAACTTTACCTCTAAAAAACCCCATCTTGGAATCGATTTTAGGAATAACTTATGGCAATGAAGAAATACTTGTATGGCACAGGTCTGTCAGCTTATCTGGAAATGAAGCTGGATCCAATGCTTTTAACTAGAGAGCATATTACCTACACCCACTCCACAATCATCCAAATAATCTCAGCAACATTTAACTTACAAGAAACACCTTCCCCTAAGTCTGAAGCTGTGGCCATAATTGTTGGATATCTGAACTGGATTGCTTTGAACTGAACACAAAATAAATTTGGTTGAACAAGGGGTTCTGAAGCAGAAAAAAAATCACATGCTCTCTGGATGCTGACCTCTTTTGTCTTGTGGATTACAGAGGTACACTGGGTGGTCTTTTCCTGTCTTGTCCCTCAGTACTCGTGAAACCCTTGGCACTGAGTGCTGAGGAAATAAATTGTACCAGCTAAATTCTTTACTGTAGTAATGTAACACATCTGTGTGAACTTCCTGCAGAGCCCAATCTTCAAAAGCCAACTTGGAATTTCTATACAGAGAGCAAGGTATGTACAAGGCAACCTGAAGTCAAAGCTCCTAGACTTGTAGACTACAGCATGCCACCGCTTCCAACACCATTTGTCCCACATAAGCAACCTCTGACCTTTACCTGAAATATCTACTTAGTACTCTGTCCATCTTCCCTTTATCACCTTCCTTCTACTGGGCTTTGCTTGTGTCTGTTCCCTTTCCCTGAGGCTCCCTGCGCATTTAAAACCACAGTGGAACACAAATTGTACCAAAGCAGGATTTGCCAATCTGACATAGACCAATTAAATAGCTGCAGAGTTCTTCCTAAAATCCAGAAGATCAAATAATTTTATAATTTCCTTTTATTCTGGCTGGTTGCAAGCAGTCAAAAAAATCCATTGGGCAAGCAAGGTCCTTGGCAGTATTTTTTTCATTCAAGAATAAATATTTTACTACTAATGAATCAGGTAATGCATTAAGCTTGAATAAGACTCCTTAACTCTCTAGGTGAGCCTGTCATTTGTGCCTTATTTAGCAGCTGCATGCAAGAATCATTTGTCACCAACACCATCAACATGCTGCTAAATCTACTTGAACCACAATCTACATATCTTTAATTAGTGTCCACCCAGGTTTGCATTTTAGCATTTTTGACAATATTCCTCATCTGCCTTTGTCTCATTAACAAGTCAAAAACATACTGGAGAACTAAAGCTGTAATAGTTTTGAATTACTTTAGTCAGAAGACTGAGTTTTAAGGAGGAACTCCAAGAAATCTGAGTTGCTGTTCTTAATAATCCCATAATACATAGAATCAGTTCCATGCCTTTGTCCTCATTTATCATTTACAGCATTAGGAACAGCTACTAACATACCATGCATTTAACTTGCATCCAAAAAAGAAAATCTTAATGTTTATGCCCTCCAGGAACATCAGAATTGAGTTTCAAAGGAGCATTCTCTCCATGTACATATTCTCAGGACATTCCCTGAGCTGCCAGTCACCAAAAAACCCAGCCTGGAGTCGAGTCTGTGGCCAGACCAACAAGGTGATCAGGACAGCTGCAAAGAGCACTTTGCCAAGCTAGGAATGAGAAGGGGAACACGGGCTGGACTACCACTTCCATCAGCTCCATTTGAGCCACTTCTAAAACCACACCCTCAATCCCCAAAAGGATTTTCTGTGCTGCAGACAAACCTCCTTTCTACCACAGTGCACCAGAACTTCACAGGCTGCATGTGTGCAAATCCATGCCCTATTGTGCAATCCAGACTGATTTTAAAGCCACAAAATTAAATAATCTTCTCTAATTTTATATTAAGGCTTTGGTTATCAAATATATAACTATACCTTTGGTATTTAGTTTCCATTTGAAGACCAGGAATGGTCAATAACTGAGTTTCAAACCAAGTTTCTTATGGAACTCGGGTATAGTGACTAAAAAAGCAACTGTTTCTGTACTTCCCTACATTTTTTCCAACACTGAAACAGTGAAATAAAAGGGCTGACTTCAGTAACTGAACAATGAGATTGGAAGAAGATTCTCTCATTTGCAACAAAGTAGGACAAAAGCAAAAAAATAATTGAAAACACATCTGAACTAGGCAAACCAGAGTTGTGAATGAATATCTACACTTCCCACTCTATAAACTTTTTCTTAGACACAATTAGGTAATAATAATTATTATGTCATCTTACTGTGAGAATCTGAAAGACATGACTTGATTTCCTTGTCAGAAAACCAAAGCAGAAAGCTGAAGAGGAAAGCTTGCTTCTAACAACACCCCCATAATTAAACTTTGGTGGGCTGAGTTAATGACTTTGGCCATATTGGGTAGAAAACAACTCAACTCCCATTTTAAAGCTACTCTTATGCAAAGTTTAGTTAGGCCTCCAGAAAAGATCTGCCAGAAGTTCAAAATGAAGGATCTTTTGAAAGCCAGTATCTGAGTTGAACAGCCTTTCCCTAGAGATCAAAGCTCAAGATTTGCCTTTTGCACAGCACAGAGACAATGGCCTACCCTGGCTTCTGACATCAGAGCTTTTCTGGGGCAGCAGGAGGATTAGCAGGATGACAGTGCCAACCCTCCAACACCACAACACCAAATTCAAACCCAATTTATTCAAGCAGCCCAGGACATGTCAGGAGTAAGTAACAGATGTCTTCAGCAAAATGCTTACCCCAGCCTAAAAATGAGGAGTAATCTTTTAATGCTAGATGGGTAAGACACAGGATGCAAGCTGCCAGAAGCACAAGGACTAACTCCCCATTTTCACTGAACTGTGCAGCACTTCAGCAGGTGAATCTTAACCTTTAGTAGGGTGCCCAGCACTTCAAGCCACACCTAAATAAACAGCCTAGCAGTGAGTTAGGAGTAGTAAACACTCCCCTTCTTTCAACTCTGAGAAGCTCTTACAGTTTCAGTTTCAACTAGGCCTTGGTAACTTACCTACAGGTTTTCCTGTCAAATTTTGGGCTCCAAAATACTTCCTAAAAAGCTTACAGTAAGCCTTTTGCCATTTATGTCAGCATCACATTCTTCACCAGGAATAAAGTGACTTCTTTAAGTGATTTCATAATATCTCCTAATGTTATGATTCAGCTTTTAGTCAGTGCATCACTGAACATCTCAGGTGCAGCAAATCCCCTCTCATCACACCAGTCATATCTCGATGCTCTTCCACCATTATTTTGATGATCATGAGAAACAGGCAGATAACTTCCATATGTTAGAACCTGTTGGGCACTGATTACCCATCTGTCACACTGAAATCCTGTGCTCACTTGCTATGTACACCAAAGGTTACACAAAATGCAACTTCCACAAAAACTACTACACCTCAGCTGAGGTTACACTATTCCTACAGTCCTAGAGCACCTAAAATGAGAAGGAGCGACTTTAAATTAAATGGGATTCTTTAATCAGAACCTTCAAGAAGAGTCATGCTTTCACTACACTTCATATATTACAGGACTTCATACAATGTACACAGAGAGTAAACGGTGAGTTAGCTATTAGTAACTTAATAATGATAACAATAAATTAGATAGAAGTATACATTGGACTCTAACATTAGTAGTATCTGATGTTTAGAACTGCAGGTAAATTACAGTAAGTACATTTTCTTATCTATAAAGACATCTACTGATTTGCAGGATGCCTTTAGTTTACCAAGCAAGGATCCACATCTTCCCTGACAGCAAATTTAAGTTCTCTTACAGGAATCTATATAATACGTTACCTGGGATTTTATTACTTTACAGAATATGCCTACACTGACCAGATACACTGCAGCAATATCTGTATAAAGAGTCAAGTATCACTTTAGGCTGCTGGCAAGGCTATTTTGTTACAGAATTAAAAAAAATAACAGAAATGCGAGTGGCTACATCATCTGTTTGCTTTGAGACATCTCTAAATTAGACACAAAGGGTATCAGTGCATGAAAATGAGCTTGAAAAGCTTAAAGTGTCAGAGTCCTTCCAAAGACAAAAAAAACCTTACTGCTGTTCTAACTCCAGCAGCTCCTCCCTGCTGCCTAGAGTCTGAAATGAAACCAAGTTATTTATCTAAGAGTAGAAAAGGACACGAACACACTTTTGATCAGGAAATACACCCTGGAAGATTAGATTATACAGTAACACACTTGAGAAGATTTGCTCACAAAGAAGTTTATTCCAAAGATTTATGCCTACTGTTTTATTTCAGAGAAACTTGTAACGGCACCAGCCTCCAAAAAAAAAAAAAAATCAATTGTTTGATTGCACCTTCTTAGCTTAATTTAACACAAACTTCTAATTACGGGTTATTGTCTTCGTAGCTCCTCCCCTAAACACTCTTCAGCAAAGAGACGAGACAAGCCCGATTCCTCAGGATCAGGGATTTGCAGTCAGCACCCGGCGCCCCGGATAACGCAGGACCGCGGCTGCCGGCGCTACTCGTGCGGAGACACCACAAAGCCCTCCCATTTCCTCCCGCCGCAGGCACCACAACGCTGCCCGCTCCCGGGGGCGTCTCGTCCCACCAGCACAGCGGCCTCCGGCCCTGCTCCAGTCCTTCGGGGACGTTCCCTCCGCCCATCCCGGCTTCGCACAGCTCCTCACGGCCTTCCTTGGCTCTGGCCCAGCACCTCCCTAAATCCCCCCTCCACTCGCCTCTGGGACGGCGGGAACAGCGACACCCCCTTCCTCCCGCCCCTTCCCAGCGCTCTCGAGCCGCCCGGCCCCGGATCCTGCGGCGCCGGCCGGAGCAGTGCGGGCACGGCCGGGACCCCCCAGGACCGCAGCCCCCGCCCCGCCGCACAAAGCGGGCCAGCGGAAGGGCACCCCCCCCCCCCCCGCCCCAGAGGAGGGCGGGCGGGGGGCAGAACGAGCCCAAACAGTTCCCAGAGGCGGCGCCCCCGTCCCGCAACCCCCGCCCGCCATCCCCGCGGAGCGGGGCAGGCCGGGCCCCGCGGCCGCGCCCCCGCCTCGCCCGGCCGGGGCCCCTGCTCCCCGCTGTCGTCCCAGCTATGGGGGGAGCCCCGAGCGCTGCCCCCGGTCCCGCTCACCCGCGGCCGCCGCCGAAGCTGCTGTAGGCCCGGTCGTCGTAGGGATCGAAATCCGCCATCGCCGCCGCGGCCTCGTCCCCGTGCGAGCGTGACAGGACCGCGCCCGAGGACCCCGCAACGCTTATATACGGCGGCGCGCGGGCCGGGGCTGCCCCGCGCGGTGCCTGCCTCCAGCTCCCCGCCCCGACGGGGCTGTCCCCGCTGCTGCCTGTCGGGAGGTGCACGGCGCGGATCGCTCCCGTCGGCTCTGGGTCGCGATCTGCCCGGGGATCCGCTCGATGTCTGCTCTGCGATCTGCGCGGGATCTAGCCGCGGCTCCGCCCGGGGATCTGCTCCGGATCTGCCCGGGATCTGCCCGTGGATGTGCCCGGTGTCTGTCGGGGATCGCCCTGGGGATGTGCCCGGGGTGCGCTGCGGTGAGCGTTGGACACTCCAGTGCTGATCCAGGGCCAGCCCGCGGCTCTCATTCCCCGAGCATCCCGCTGACGCTGCGGGCAGGGATCACAGGGCTCATGGAAATGGATCCTGCTCCAGGTGCCACAGTCATCCACTGTGATCACAGGGATGGATCCTGCTCCGGGGCCATTCCCTGCACTCCCGCGCGTGTCTGGCAGCAACACGCAGTGTTCACAGGGCTGCTGGAGGAGTGCTGGATTTTATTGCAAATTATGACAACGGGCTGTACCCGAGAGCTTCACAGCGTCCTTAAAAAATACCATTTGTACCAGCTGGTTTGTCTCCTTTGCCAGGCCATAATTTAGTGTTTTCTACTAAAACCACGCCGCAGATTCTCATGCGATAACCGGCTGTGCCCACGCCTCGTGTCCCTGACCCTGCGCTGCCGATCCCGGCTCACCCCGCAGGCTTTGCCCCTCTGTCCCGGGCCAGCCCCGCGGGGACGGGATCCAGCCGGGATCCTGGATCGCAGCCTCTCCAGGGACGGGAACCGGGTGAGGGAAGCCCGGGAGCCCTCGGGGCAGGGCAGAGGAGGGAGGAACGAATCCTGTGGAAGAGCAGGGCGGGGGGCCAGGGAGGGAACGTAGCGCTGAGGGGAGCGGGGCTGTTGTAAAATGTGGAATATGTCACGATTATCTTAAGTAGTAATGTTTAATGTAAGATCTTTGCATACTTTCAGCAAGAAAGGAAACCCAAGCCGTGGGGCAGGCAGCAGCCAGCATGCCTTACTCAAGGACATCCTGGAACTAATGAGTATTAAGGATGGAGTAAATTCGAATTTTGGTGTACATCTGTGTATAATTTGCTAACTTAGCAGAAGATTCAAGATCCGTGTATCCCATAGCTGATCTGTGTTCATTATAATTCTGAAGATGCTGTGAAGACCCTTCCCATCAGCATGTGTAGAAGTTAGCTGAGGTTACACAACTTGTAAATTACTAATCAATCCCGATAGATGGGCAGTACTTAGAAAGTTACTAACTCTGAGCTGCCAGAGTTCAGGTGGGGCGTGCTGGATTTGTGGAACACCACCGGGCACCGCGGCTCGCTCAACTCTGAAATAACCCATCAATGTGTCTGTCCAATGTGTCACGATTGGCTTGCGGCACACCGGGAAAGCAACCCGAATTTGTGGGATGAGGGGTTGAGGGAGACGGGTAGGAAGGGTGGCCATGAGGGGAGCGGGCTGAAGGGTCGGGAGGAGCTGAGGGGAGCGGGGTCTGAGGGGCCGGGAGGAGCTGAGGGGAGCGGGTATGAAGGGCCGGGAGGCGCCGAGAGGAGCGGGGCTGAGGAACCGGGAGGCGCCGAGGGAAGCGGGTATGAAGGGCCGGGAGGAGCTGAGGGGAGCGGGTATGAAGGGTCATGAGGCGCTGAGGGGAGCGGGTATGAAGGGCCGGGAGGAGCTGAGGGGAGCGGGCATGAAGGGCCGGGAGGAGCTGAGGCATGGCCATAAGGGCAGCGGGCCTGAGGTACCGGCGGGACTGAGGAGAGCGGCTGACACGGCGGCCGAGCCCGTCTCGCGGCGGCCGCGCTGCCCCGGAAGAGGCGGAGCGGGCGGGCGGCCCCACGTGCGGCAGCGGCAGCGGCATGGCGGGGATGGAGCAGAGGGGGCAGACGGAGCCGCGGGGCGGCGGCGCGGCGGTGACCGACCCCCGCGGGGTGCTGCGGCAGGGCCGCGCCTTCCTCGACTTCTTCTGGGACATCGCTAAGCCGGAGCAGGAGGTGCGGCTGGAGGCCACTGAGAGCCTCCTGCGGCACCTGCGGGAGGGCAAGAAGGTGAGGCGGGGGCCATGGGTGCGGGCGGGCAGTGGCTCATCTCTCCGCTCATCCCTCTGCTCGTCCCTCCGCTCATCCTTTCGCTGGGGAACGTGGCAATGCGGACGGGGCGCGGGCCGGGCCCGGGGGTCCGGCGGCCGGGCCGCGCTCGGAGCAGCCCGGACACCGCCCAGCTCGGTCTCTCTTGCAGGATGATGAGCTCAAGTACACCCTGAAGCGGCTGGTGGAGGGACTGGGAGCCACCCGCGAGGCCGCCCGCCCTGGCTTCAGCTTGGCCTTGGCGCAGGTCAGTGTTTCCCAGCGCGGGTCAGAACCGTCGGCAGCCTCAGTCCATGCCTGGGGTCGCTTTTGCTGTCTGTGCAAGGCTGGAGGACTCCCCTCTGTGCACATGGGAGGGAAGGTTATCACAATAACCGTAGTGGATTTAAACGGTGCTACTCTGCTTTAGAAACTTACAAAGTTATGAACTATACCAATATTACATTCATACTACAGAATTCAGTCCTGCTTCAAGGACCATCCTTGATTTACAAATTTTGACCAAGTTTTCAATTATTCTGCGTTTAATACTATTACTGCTTGTTAAAACTGTCTTGCTCTTGGTTGGTTGATGTGGGATATCTGCCCTTCCTCTAGACCAGGTTGCTCCAAGTCCATCCAGCCTTGCCTTGAACATTTCCAGGGATGGGGCAGCCACAGCTTCTCTGGGTAACCTGTGCCAGAGCCTCACTGCCCTGACAGAGAATGATTTTTTCCTGATATCTAAGCTAAATTGGTCTTCTGCCAATGTGAAGTCATTCCTCCTTGTCCTGGCATTCTGGGACTCCAGAGTCCCTCTGCAGCTCTCTTGGAGGCTCTTTAGTCACCGGACAAAGCTCTGAGCTCTCCTTGGAGAGAGAAATGAGAGCTCCTTCTCCAAGCTGCACAACCCCAGCTCTCCCAGCCTGCTTCCTGTTCTATACATCTTTACTGATCTGCCTGTCTTCATTCTGGCCTGATAAAGCAGCACATCTGCTGCTGTGCTGAACAACTCTTCAGCTCTTTTTTAGCTTAACCCAAGATAATGTCATGAAATAGAAGAACTGCAAACTCCATCTCTCTCCTCAGGTTTTGCAGGCTTTTGAGGAAATTCCACTGTGCAACATTTTGGAACAGATAAAAGAAAAACACAATCTGGAAAAAGTGAAAAAAGTAAGTGAGCTCATGGCAACATTTGCCAACTGCTGCCTAATTGTTCTCTATTCTTGGAAGTCTTGGTGTATAGTGTAGTTTTGGGGTTCATGTTAAAGCAAGTGGCTATAATGAAATAACAAATATTTCTAGAGATTGGAAGTTGATGACATTGTCATTTGGCCCTGTTTTAGGTGAGATTTGTCACCTAAATGTGTGTGATGAAGAGGTACTCTAGGGCAGTTCTTAAATGTTGTGCAGGGGGTTGCTTTTCAGTGTGTTCTCTTCCCATCGTGGGGTGTTCAAGGCTGGATTTTCCTGCCATTTTGCTCCACTGATTGTCTAGCTGCATGTGAGCTCTAGCCTCTTAGGAATGTAAATTTTTACTTATTTTCCTTTTTTTTTTCCCTTTCAGAAACTTGTGAGAAATGCTGCTTTTGGGAACTTTTTTGGAGTGATGGCTCTGTTCCAGTCTGGGCGGCTTGTGAAGGTAACACTGCTGTCAGGTGTGTCAGTTCTGCTTCTGGAGTTCTGATGTGGAAAGAGGATTGACAGAGAAAGGCTGGGTCACTGGGTAATCGATGCAGTGGCACTTGAAGCATCCAGTTCAGTTCATTTCTATTGTGCCATCCATGGACTCTTTGTGCCTTTTTAAAGTCTGTTCCTGAGTAGAATGTAGGAACTGTGTCAAATAGTACAGGAGGCTCCTACCTCTCCTGGAAGGAAGAAATCTATTGTCATATCCAGCTGGAAAACACGATCTTGGAAAAAGATCGTGTTTTCCAGCTGGATATGACAACACTCTTGATTGAGTGACCAATCAAGAAACAAAATTGTGTTTCTTATTACAAGTAGCCATAAACATCTAAAGAGTGGATTATCACCTGAGCCTTCAGCTTAATTTCTGTTATATATCCTCTGGTTTTGGCTTATCTTTCCTTTGTAGGACCGGAAAGCTCTGCTGGAGAGCATCCAGCTTCTCCAGCAGCTGACAAATCACCAAACGCACCTCAGAGATCTCCCGCGCAAAACTCTCATTGACATCACCTCTGAGGTACAGGCACAGCGTGTGGCCTTGGGGCTTGTGGGGCAGGGTGAAGAGAGGGTTTGGCTTTGGGGTCAGATTTTCCTTTGGTTTGTTCATAGCTGGAAGTTGTAGGGGGTGTGCAAGAGTGAGTGTAAACTGTGGGAGCTGTCCCTGTATTGCCTGTGGGCAGATTCTTGTGTTCTGGGAAGGGTGCTCCCATTTAGCTTAGTTTGACTTCATCGTGGACAATCCCACAGCCTGTTGTTTCCCATTTCACTTGCTTGGATTATGTGCTAGACCATGTGCTCCTTTGGACAGATGTATGCTGAAAACTCTGAACAGCAAACCACCTTTTTTGTGCAGCAAACCTGGGCCTAAGGTTGAATTTTGGGCTGTTGGGAATGAAATTATGTAGGGACAAGGAGTAAAGAGCTCTCAGTATGTAGTAAAAGAAAAGAGTTTATTTCCTTTTTTTAAAGTGGATATTATTTGTAGTCATGAAGACTAGCAGTGTTAAATAAAAACAGAGAGTTTCCTTGTCCCTGGGTTGCCTGGCTGTACAGGCAGAGCAGTCAGACAGCAAGAGAACAATTGCAGCTGGAGTCAGTTGACCAGAATTGCTGTCTGATGACAGCGTACTGTCCTGCTCCCCATGGTTAAGCACCTGGGACTGTCTGGCAGTCATGGACACATCCATTATTTATTTTTCATTGTCACCGTAAAGACTATTTCTAGAGTTTCCAGAACACTGAAGCTTTTAGTAAAATGTCCTCCAATGCAGATACTTTAATGTGCTTACTTCACTGCAAGTTAGTAAAATGCCCTCAGGTATTTCTTATATGCTCTCACCCTCGTTCCTGTCTAGGTACCTGAAACTGTGTTTGAGGAGGTCCTGTTTGACATCTTGCAAGGTGACCTCTCTTCAGCCTTCACATCTCCAGAGAACCTGCACCTTTTGCTTGTGGGTATGCAGAAATTCCCTGGTGTTCTGAAACCTAAAAAGCTGAAGAAGCTGTTTGGCTCATCTACTGTTGTAAATAAGGAAAACGTTTCCAGGTAAGTTCTTAAATAAGGAGGTTTAAATGAACATTATTTTCCTCTTGGCTGGCAGTGAGAGAAATGTGGCTGTGATTCTGATTCCTGCTTGTATTTGCCGCTGCAGGTGCTGCTAAGGGTTAGGTGTTAATTGTTATGCAGGTTCCCAAGTTATAGTTGTGTCATTTCTCCCAGGGGGCACAGCCTGCAGTTCTTGGGAAATGTTCTATGTCTTTCAGCAGGATGAATTTGGCCTTCAGCAATTCCCTTTTAGGTCAGATCTCTCACATTATTTTATTTCTTCTTCTAGACTTGTAGAGCTTGTGAAAAGTGCTGTCAAGTCTGAGAAGGAAGACAAGAAATTGCCCAGTGTAGTGTTTGATTTGCTACAAGTTGCACTGAAGGAAGGTGCCTTTGAACTGTTCTGGAATGAAGTTGTGGAGGACGGGCTATTGAAGGAGAAATCAGGACCTGTGAGGTTTGTTTTAACATACACTCTTTGTGGTTTCCCATGTTATCCTTCTGTTTCTTGACCCAGAAGTTTTGACTTCATCCCCCTGCACGCTCCTGTACCCTGCCCCAGCACTTCCTCTCTGTCTTAGCCCTGTCTGTGGCTTTACTGCTGTGCTTTAGCCTGAGGGAATGTTCTTTGTTCCCACTCAGTTACATGTGCTACCGGTTGCTGGGCAGTGCTCTCCCCTTGCTCTCCCTGGAGCAGCTGCAGGTGGTTCTCAAAGGGAAGGTGATGCTGCACTATGGAGAACACGTGGTAGCAACTCAGGTAGGTCTTTGAACAAGCTAAAGGCCGTGTCTTGAGCACGAGGAAGTCTCTGCCCCACTTCTAGTTTCAAATCATCTTGCATAAAAAAATTTTATGTAATGCTAGACATTGAACTCTTACTAAAAGCAAGGTTATTGTATGGTCATTGGTTGTAGTGGACTGAGTATAGCCTGTGTTTGATTGTCATTGCCTGTTTTAAGGGTATGGAAACTGTTCAGCACTGTCTCACCTGCTTTCATTGCTGCTGCCAGGAAAGCTCTAATGAGGGGGGAAGCAGAGGAAGGTCAGCCCTCAGCAAATTGACAGTGTCATGTGTTGTCCTTTAACAGTCCCTTTGCTTTTGTGTGTCCAGAAGCTCCTTTTTGTTTACCATTGTGCTGGGTGTCGCATGAACATTGGAAGGCAAAGACAAAAAGGGACAGCTCATGCTTTTGCTTGTTAGTGCTTGTTTCAATAAGCACATCTGAGGTTTTAGCACAAAAATTATTTGGGATTGGATTTTGGAGCTCCTCTTCCTCTTTCCCTACTGGGAAGCCAGCAAACAACACAAGCCTGCAATAAACAGAGGAAAGGTTAAAGGGGAGTAGTGATAAAACTGGCTTTTAGCTTGGCTGTTTGTGGTAGCACAATCCCAAACCTCCTCATGTGTGCCTAGAAATAGTTGTTGTATCTTGGGAGAGATAGGTCTGTGTGATCTTTTTGTTCTGTTATCAGAGCAGCCATCAGTTATCAGTTCTGTTATCATATGGGTGTGTGGGTTTGCTCTGCAAATACTGCATGCCATGGTGCCTCCCTAAATGGACCAGCTTTCTCCAGGATTTATCCACTGGCTTAGTAGTTTTCCTATTTCTTACTTTTTGTGCTTGCTGCATGGTAAACTAGGCTGTGATCTTCTGTGTGCTTCAATTTTTTTTATTTGGTTCCTGTCTGAAATGTACAAATCCCCTGAAGACAATAAGATTAAATGGAAGAAGCTCCTAATATTGTTGATGATGAAAGAGTAATGATGAAAAGGTCTTTGTTTGAATTTGATTCTAGTTTTGGGGTTTGTTTTGTTTCTTGACATAGGTTGTTTCAAGAAGTAAATGCTGTTACCTTGTACATCCTTATGGGATTCTGGTGATTGTTGGAGATGGAGCTAGACAAAGCTGGATATTTACTGGCAGTTATCTTCCTGATTCCACTTTTTTAATTAACAAGGGAGTAAATAAACCTGATTCACTTGAGAGGTCCCTTCCAACCCAGTCCATTCTCTGATTCTATAATTTTTATTTACAGAGCCATTCAGTCTGAGTGTGAAGTTCCTGACCTGCTTCTTTGACCATGTTTTTCAGTCTCCCCAGGGATTTAAGTTTGTTGCAGAAATTGAGGGATATATAGATACATTTCTGAGTGGCTGCGATGACCCAGAGAGGCAACTGGCTGTGATGATGGGCTTCTCTACCCTTACCAATCAAGGGAGGCCAGTGTTGTTGAGTGCTTCCAGGGTAGTCAGACATCTGCAGGCAGTGGCCTTGCAAAAATACATCTGCTGGCTCAAAGACATGTACCTCAGGCCAGACTTGGACTGTTGTTTAGACTTCTCAAGTAACCGGCAGAAACAGAACCGGCAAAACGCGGACATGTGAGTACATGGGTGCTGCACCTTCCTCTCAACATCTGCTGGTTCCCTTGCTATGAGTTGACAATTGTTTATTTCCTCTGTCTCAGAATGTTTAGCCCCAGAATCTGACTCTTTCACTGGGATAAAATTCAATTCTGCAAATTCTGCGGGCATATTGAGAGCCAGCCAGCTAGCCTGCCCAAAGCAGACTGGATCACCCAAAGAGCCTTTTCTCTTCTTTTTCTAGTCCTGACAATTGCTTTGGAGAATATGTCTGGTGGTTTCCTCTTTCACTACAGCTTCTCATGTCTTTGTAGGAATTGTGCCTCCCTTATATTTCTGTGTTAGACAGGCTGGCATTCAGGCCAGATTGTGTTACCTGGCACCTCTAAACCTCACTGTACTGACTGTTGCAATTCTTGAGGTGCTTTTTGCTCTTCAGACTCTCTGCAGACTCTCTTTGGGGTAAATGGGTCGCCTTTTGCATAGTAAAAAGCAAACTTGAGAAGATTATATCTCTTCTTTTGTACCTGTTGCTTTGTTACTACATAACTTTGCCAGTTTTAGTTTAAAGCCTCTAGATATCTGAAAGTCACCTGATGCAGTGGATAGTGCAGTGTATTTATGTTGGGTTACTGTTCAAACTGCCGAGTGTGTCCCCCTTCTTGTTCAAAGAGCACAACAGAAGATTGCTCGATTGAGAAGATGGATCATCCACCGACTGGTTAACATCACTGAAAGTGCCACCAGAAAAGAAGAGAGCCTTGTGATGGACATTGCCAGGTGAGACTGATGTAAAAACACCTGTGCTGGGGATAATTGTATGTAGCTCAACAGCAGTATTCCAGATAAGCTGTCCCCATGATATTAGGCAAATCCAGGAGTGGAAATGCTCCATAATAAATCATTTAGGAGTCCAAGTTTTGTTTTCAAAATACCTTCTGCATAATCGGACTAACCTGTGTCATAAGTAGTTGGCACTTAAAATCACATTAGTCCCATTTATTTTCAATAAATTTTCCATTCCTCCTTGCCTTAACTGCTTGAAGATATTATTTTTAACATCAGGTCTTAATAAGTATTTATCTGTCACTTAAAGTGTCTTGGAGAGTATGACCCACATCTGACAGTGTTTTGTGGCCTTAAGTGTTGGTGCTTCACTTTTGTAAAGTCCTGAGCATCTTTTCTTTACCCTGGGTATCTTGAGAAAAGAGTCTCATTGTAAATAGTGCTTTTTTCAGTGCCTGGACTTTCTTGAATGTGGAGCTGTTTGGTTTGCATGCATGGGCTGATTTTGCTTTGTTATGACCAATTGGGGTTTTCATTCTGTTCCTATTTCTGTCTGTTCTAGGTTTTGCTTCTTCCATGCTTTCTTTGTTGCTAAGAAGAAGAATTCTCAGGTGGCTGAGGCTAGTGTCCTTCCATCAGAGCCCCTAAATGAACGGGATCATACAGAGACAGAAAACTACTTCTTTGGGTAAGGATTTGATTGCATGCTTTAAGCTTGGAAATTTCTCTTTTTTCCTGAGGATAAGATCAGCTTGTGAATGGTGGGGCAAGAAGTTTGGAATGGTAGGCTGCTATTGGAGCATTTCTTTGACTCCAGCACAAGGAAATGGCTTTTTTATGGAGATGGATTCTTCAAAGATTGTGTTTTGTCCATGACAAATGAGTATTTGTGAGATGATATGGCAGGTGTGGAGTTGAGCTCATAGTGCTCTTTCCCATAGTATTTCGATTGCCTCTGTTGCAAACTGGAGGGGGAAGGACCCAAGAGGGAGGTGCTGGGGTTGTGCTGAGGAGGTGCTGGTGGCTCTTGGCTTTCTGGCACTCTGTGTGCGAGGTGCTGGTGACTCCACAGCCCTCCCTGTGCTAAGGAAGATAGAGTTGGTAATAGATGCTTCCAGATGATTGCCAAACCTCAGTAGAAGGAAAGCAGAGGACATGGTGGGACACAGAATGAGAAAAAACTGAGATTAATAGTGTCTTTGAGAGCACCAGCTGGTTTGGGACCAGCAAGATAACGAGCTCTACACTACTGTCTTGGCTACATGTGTGGGTTGAAAGTTGGGCACTGTCAGTCTGGGCTGCAGTGAGCGACCAGAGCTCTGGGATGAGAGTGCTTTGCTGGTGGGTATTATTTTGGAAAGTGGGAGCAGGCCATTTGGTTCCTGTGACAATAACATGATGGGTGTCTTTCTTTGCAGGTTACTCCAGACATTAAACACCCTGCCTGTTTTGGGGGACACAGCAAAGGCTGCAGCCTTGAGAGAGAAGCATGTCCATGGTGTGACTGCAGATGGGAAGCTGTGGATCTTTCTCCTCGTTGAGTATGCCAACCAGCTGCTCTCCACTGAGCATGTCAAAGCTGTGAAACCTTTTACCAAGGAACAGAGGGATATCTGGGAGAGGTGAGATGCTTGGGAAACTGGATGCTGTGTTGAAGTGAGAAAGGTGGGAGCCCTGGTCTTGGTTTCTCTTTAGGACAGTAAAAGAGATGTTGTATTCTCTTTGCCTTGTGGTGTTCTGGTTGCTGTAGCACAGCCATTTCACAGGCAGTGGCAGTTGTTTTTCTTGCCTTTGAGTATCCTGCACCCATGGCTGGGTTTCAGAGTATCTTTCTTTTCATCCCATTCCCTTCTTCCTCTTCCTTCTATGTGTTAGCTATGCAATAGTCATGTCCTTTTCTATTTTTGCTCATAGTCCTTCTCCCAAACATGATTGTATCAGTCTGCTCCTCTTTTCTCTTAATAATGCCTGTACAAACTTCTCAGTGCCTCTTTTGAGTTTGTTTCCCCATAATGGTCTAGCCTTGGCTATGATATTAGGAGTGCAGTCTGTGCACAAGTGCAGTTTTTTTATAACCCACATTCAGTCAGATACTATGATTGGGTTAAGCTTGTGTACTAAAAGAGTATCCAATGCCAATAGATGAAATGTTAAGTACTCAGTACAGTACCATAGTTTTGGTCACATTTTTAGTCTGGTCATATGAGATGATTTGCTGTTGTAATTGTGAAAACTCAGAGAGGTTTCTTTCTTCAGAACACTTCAGTCTGTGAAGAATCTGCAGAAGAAGGAAAACAAATCAGACAGTGCCAAAGTTGGTGCTTTCCAACAACTTCTGCTTTCAATGGCCATCCATCTTTTCAAGGTAAGATCTCTGATGAATATTTCTGTAGTATAAAATAGGCTGATAGCTGGGCTTTCTGAACACCAGGATGGGGAGTTCCTCTGTGTTCAGAGATCCAGCCTTTCAGAACCTCTGGCTTCTGAAAATGAGCAACTGGCAGCTGATAAGCTGTGATTCTTAGACTGTTGGTAGACATGTAGTGGCAAGGCTTGGCCTTACCATTAGTTCTGCCTTTGATTTGCTGCTGACTGGAGCAATTTTTACTTAATTTCATGGTTTTTTTTCTGCAAAAGAATTGTAGTACTTGATTGTAATATTTGTACCTGTTGAGAGTGGTCCTTAGATTTGGAGCATATTTCTTCTGTTGTTGTTGGTAGTGGGGAGTTCTGAGCCTCTTTCCTGTCTGCTTGTGATCAAACAGAATCAGTCTGAAACAGTGGAGGTTCTGAGTGACCTTCTGAACTGCACAGAGAAGGCCTTCAGCAAAGAAGCCAAGAAGAAGAAGACTGGTGAGTCCTCCCTACAGAAGGAAAGGGAGTGGGATTATTAGTAGTCTGTCAAAGACAGAAGGTGGCAGTTCTACATTAGTGAAGCACTCTGCATTGGTTCTGGCTTGATGCCCTTACCCCCAGGAGAATCCCTTCTTCATTCTCTTTCCATTCTAAGACTTCTGCTCCAGCTCTCTGTGTGCGCTGTCAGTGGGTTGTGTTCCTGTGTGCCTTGGAAAGGAGAGCTGAGCTCCACAGCTGCCCTTCTTTGGGTGAGCACTCCAAGGCACTTCATTCTCCTTGAGGCACTGTTCTGTGTGGGCCAGTGGCTGGTGGTGACCTGGTGGTGTCTGCCTGGCAAAGCTGTGGGCTCGAACACCCAGCAGGCATCAAACATGTTTTCTTCTTAGCCTGAGTTCTGAGCAGACTAAATGTGTCCTTTGTGTAAACACAGCATGTTTGGAGATGGAGGCTGATCCTTGTTTAGGGCCTGTGCACCCTCTAGATTGGGACTTGACCAGGAAAAAACTTGGCTGGATCTTTTGATTTCCTTTCCAAGTGTGGTCTTGTTCTCCTGAAGTCTGTGTAAATCAATTTGAGGGCACTGTGGAAATAAAAGCTGTAATTCTTTGGTGGTTTGGTTGGTTGTAGAGCAGGATTCCCAAACTTTTGGACTAAAGGATGAATTTCAAATGCCATCACTTTTCATGGGCTGCTGTGACTTCTGATTTCACTGGAAACACTATAAAATGCATATACTTTTGCTGACCAGCTGCTTTAATGTGACCAAGCAGGTGCCAGTGACTTGCAGAACTGCTAATCTAAGTAATGATTTAATAAATAATAGTTTTAGTTACCTGGTAAGCCTTTGCAGTGGTCAAAAGACCATTTCAAACATGTTTCTCCCTCTGGTTTCTTCCTCCCAGCCTGCTGGTCTGTGTTGCTGAGTGGTACTTTTAAGAGCCAGCTAGAAGGACAATTTTTATTCCTTGGTGAATTCTTCTGTAGTTTCTTACTTGATATACCAATGCCTCTTCCTGTCATTGTTTGTTTGTTCCTGTGCAGACAACTCTGAGCCAGGATGGGTTGAGGTGATGGTGGAAATCCTTCTCTCCCTCCTTGCCCAGCCCAGCCTCCTCTTACGTCGGATTTCCAAGAATGTGTTTGTATGGATATGCCCCAGCCTGACCAAGAGGGGCTTGCAGCTCATCCTGGATGTAAGTGAGGCACTAGCAGGCCCTTGTACTGTTTGCCTGTTTTGTCCCTAACGCATGTATGTACGAGCATGTCTCGATTTTGGGTTTAATTTACATCTACTTGATTTAGGAACTGTCCAGTGATGTGGCTACTGAATTTGAGCTGTAATTTAGAGAGTGTTTAGGCTGTTTTTTGTTTTTGTGGGGGAGGAGTTTGGTTGTTTTTTTACAGGAGCCTGAGATCTGCTAACTTCAAGCTGTATTGTTTGATAGTTTTAGGCTGAAGAAATTCCTGGGTCAGTTTATATAGCTGGTAGATTTTATATGTGAGTATAAGTGGTAACATTTCTTTTTTCTAGAAAGGTTATTTTTTCATAGAGGTCCTAAAAATAAGTGACACTAAAAATCTAAATTGGTCATACCACTAAGAAAGGTGATGCCTACTGAGAAAATAATATGTGGATTGCAAAGATTGGCTGTCAGGTACTTTGTGATGAACCTGATACTTCAATTGTAGCAAACCAAGGTGTGTGATGCCACCAGCCTCTTCAGTTTTCTCCACCTTTTTTGTTACTTACAGGAAGTATTCGGCATGTTAACAAGCAGAAAGTTAATGCCCTTACTTAAAATTCCATTATTCAGCTGGTTTACTGTGCTGAAATTTCTGTCTATTGTACACAAGAAATGGTTAAAAACAAAACAAAAAACACAAGCCCCCTTTTTTTGTAGGTGTTTGACCCTAACCAAGAGCAAAATGAAGAAAGTGCCGTCGTTGTGATGGAAGAATCAAACAAAAAGACCAAATCTGCCCAGGACACGGTAATTGTGCCATTGCTAATGACAAAGACTCTACATATCCTCAATATTTAATGTTTCTCCTGAGCTGTGTTAATAGATGAACATCATTTCTCTAGTTGAGGAAAATGGCTGTTCCTCTATTAAGATTTATTTTAAAGGTTCAACACACCAATGGCTTGTTGGAAGTGCATGCTAGAGTCTCTTGGCCTGCAGTTGTAGGTGTGGCTGGTTGAATAGATGCCTTTCTGAGAAGAAATAGCTGCCTCCTGAGAGGAGCACAGGCCTGTCCTTTCTGCAGCCATGGACATTATCGTGGCTGTGATGCACAGCCAGCTGGATTCCAGATCTCATTTTTTAAGGACTGTAGAGATTCAAGTCATGAAGCCTTACAGGCATCAGCAGAGAGGAGGGTCGGATGGGAGCTGTTCCTTGGAAGCTTCTCTTTGATACTTCTTTAATGTGACAGAAGTCTGTATTGTATTCCACTTTTAGCTCTTGTGGAGACCTGGTACCCCATTATCTGAGGTGTCTGTACCTGGATCTGAGGGCTAGAAGGAAGGCAGGAGGGGAGGGGAGGATTGAGGTTTTATTTCTGAGAATTGAGTTGGGCTTGTGTGGTGGGCTCAGGAGATGAACTTCCCTTCCTTAGGATGAAGAAGGAAGCGAGGACTCCTCGGATGAAGACAACACTGACAGTGAAGATGAGGAGAGTGAAGAAGTTGATGATAATTTTCGCAGTCAGCTGATGAAAGTTCTCCAAGGAGGGAATAGTGTGGTATGTTTTCACTGCATACCTTGATGCAGATGCCAGGAGGTTGGGATGGTGAGAAATGATCTAGTAACCCTCATCCTGCCTGAATTCATGCAGTCTCAGCCCTGGCATCCATCTTTGTATGGCACCTGAAACACTCATGGTCTTAGGCGAGCTGTGGGAATAAGTCACTTGTCCTTTTATTTATTGTTCATATGTCTTGAGCACTTTAGCTTGTTCAGTCTAGCCTGACACAGCTTGTGCTCCTGCCTGTAATAAATGAGATTGATGAGAACTAAAGGCCTGAGATACTGTTGCATGTGTTGGCTGGCCTGTGTGGAGGAGTGTTCCCTGAAGGCCACTCTGGAGACTTACTATAGCAGTGATAGAGTTTGATTTAATGATCCCAATAAAGATTGCAGACATAGGAGCATATGAACCTCTTTACTGGAGGAGGAACAGCACAGAGGGAGTCAGGTCAAAACCTCAGCCTCTTTCCTCTCCTGATTCTCTCTACATGTTAGTGCTGTGCAGCCAGATTACCTGATGGGACATATAAGTGAGATTTCTCATGGGTCTGAGAAATTTCCTCCCTACAGTATTATTCTGGATTAGCTACACCCCTCCTTGAGTCTGGTCTTGGCTCTGGTTCCCTCCCCACTGTCCTTCTGAAGTATATGAGTTGATGTGTTGGGTTTTCTCTCCTAAAAACAAAAGGAAGAAGATAAGAGTGATGAAGAGCTGGATGATGAGGCTATGATGGCTCTTGACAAGAACATCTCAGCCCTTTTTGCTGAGCAGCAGAAACGGATCCAGGCGAAGAAAGATGAGAAAGACAAAATGCGGAAAGAGAAGATCCTGCGGAGGGATTTCAAGGCTAAGGTGGGAAACAAGTGTTTGTGTGAAGTTCTCTGGCTTGGCACGTCAGTTGAAGCCTATGCATGCTGTGAGCTACCTAACACTAAACAGCTTGGACATTCACCTATGTCATGAGCTCCTGGAAGCTGGGACTGGGTTGTTCTGGCTTTATACAGCATGTGGCACCAGCACTGTTGGGGTCAGTGATCGGGGCTTCTCAGGCCTGCTTGAAAACCAGGACTGTTCTATCAAAAATTGTACCATGGTTTTCATTTGCTGATGTGAAATGCTTAAATTGATAAGATCCTTTCCCTCAGCTACTCAAAGATCCCTGTCAGTTTTTTTTTTTTTAACTGGACAAACTTGGTGTTCCTTAATGCATAAAGTGCCTCAGGTCATTTTGCAGCATGAGCTGTTTTTGCCAGTAGAATTGGGGGTTTTGCTAAACCCCCTGGTTGGTTGTGACTGTAATGCTGAGATCAGGCCACCTGGTGTCAGCATGGACCTTCTGGGACATTCCAGCACCCAGGGACAGCTCCAGCTGCTCCCAGACAGAAATGGGAGTCAGGAGTCAGCCAAGGCTGAAGAGTAAAGTGAGCCAGTGGCTCTACTGCATTTCCCTTCTGATGCTGTTCTATAAAAAGGCTGATTTTATGCTGCACTGTCTGTAATTCAAGGGGGCTTGCAGGGGTGAGATCTGTCAGTCAGTGGTGCTAACAGGGACCTGTGCCAAGTTAGAGTGACTGCAGGTGACACTGATTCTTGTAACTGTTCTTTCTAAATGGTGTCACTGCATGAAATACAGTTGCAACCAACAACCAACTCCCAGTCTTCAGTTTCAAGTTGTAATTTTCAGTTTCCCATGCCTTAGAAATGATACCAGACTGTGTACAGATCTCAGCTGTAAATCATTTTCTTCAGCCCTCTCCAGCTGCTCCACAGCCTACTGGTAGGTGCTCTGGGTAAATCCATCTTGTTTCCCTCTCTGCTCTACTCCTCACATGGGGATAACTGTGTTTGCAGGTGTTGGATCTGATTGATGTGTTCCTGGTTAAGCAAGCAGAGAACCCCTTGGTGTTTGATATCATTGAGCCCCTGCTTCAGTTGATTGAACAGTGCATGAGCTCAGACTCTGACAAGCAGGAGGTTGACTTCCTCCAGAAAACAGCTAGTATCTTCAAGTAAGTGTCCTTAGACCTCCAGGTAATAGACAATGGCTTTTGATGAACAGCTGTGGTATTGGTTGAACACCAGGAGCTGCTCTTTCTAAGGTTGAAGGTAATTTCTATGCTTAGAGATTGTGTAGGTTAGATTACCAGCACCACACACATACACAGTGCTTAGTCATAACCTGCAGGAAAGGAATTAGGATCTGCATTTTCTAGCCTAAAGGACTTGAAGTGTCAAACCTGTTTGCAGGTGGCAACCTCAAGAACAAACACAGGTATTGCAGGTATGCAGCCATGTCACTCAGTACCTCCATGGGCCTCTGACCTCTGAGTCAGACCATAGAACAACTCCCAACACTTAGAGAGTTGCTACTGTGGCTGGAACAAACTCTCAACAAGTTATTTCTGAGACAGGCAGAATGCAAATTCTCTGTTAAGGGCCAGAAGTGAGGGGTGATACCACCTAGACAGATAGAATGTGTGCTGTGTCACATGTGTCCTCTGTGCACCACTTCTTGACATCCTCAGCACTCTCTAAAGCTTCTTCAGTGCTGCTTTCTCCCCAGCTGAGAGCCAGCTGTGAGGTAACAAGCTTGAGGTAGGTAGTCAGTACTCTTTGTGGGAGCTCTGAAGGAAAGTCATCTCTGATGTCTAAACTTGTGCTTGAAGGTGAAGGGTGTTCAGAGTCCACACCCTTCTTGCCACAGCCATGTGCTGCAGGGCTTGTCTGCTGAGTACCTAGCTAGCATTGCTTGTTACCACCCACAGTGTTCTGGTTTTGCTCTCACTCACCCTGATACAGTGATGAGTGTTCCTGGCCATCTGCTCCCCAGAGCTCTCTAGGTGATGGTTTGCATTTGTTTCGATGCTGTGCAGGAACTCGCTGTGCCGCAGCAAGCAGTACTGCAAGAGAGTGGCCTCCCTGCAGGAGGATGTGCATGCTTTAGTGCAGAGACTGGTCAAGAAAGCCTGCAAGCACACCGACTCTACAGTGGCTCTCTACTACTTCAGGTGAGTGTTCACAAGGAGCTTCTCTACTGATGCTGTGACATCTGAGCAGGTGTGATGTGTGTTTAGAGGTCTGGGAAGCAAGAGCCTTGCAGAAGGCTTCATACCAGCATCTGTGCCTTACATAAGCACTAATCAGTTCTGGCAGTCTGAAGCATTTTTAAATATGTATATTTTTTGGTGATTGTCTTTTATAGCTTCTGTAATACAGAAATGGTCTGGTACAGTGCTGCTGCTGCTGGTGGCAAGTGCTTTCTTGAGGCTTCCTCTGGGAGTAATGCAGTGAGTGTGCTTCAGTGGGGGATGAGTGTATTTCCTATTATGCTGTGGTGATTGTTTAAATGCAGTGTTTACTGTCTCCATGATAGCACAATGAGGGCAATAGCCATCGAGTCCTGACTGTACCTACCAGTATTTTCTGCTTTGCTGTAGAATAGAGGAAAATTAGGATGAGCCAGATACATGTATGTTAGAAAGATGAGTGATCTTGCTGTTCTGTGGTGTAAATAGGAGTGTTATGTACCAGCAGGCTCTCTTGTGACATGCAGCCAGTTTCATGAGGACTTTCATACTCAGTCTGGGATATTTCAGCTCAGTTGTGTGTGCAGTGGGTACCATGTTGCATGGTCAACCCAGTGCCATTGGGCATTGTTGGCTCTGCAGCACATCTCCCCCATGGCTGTGCAGGAGCCTTGGTACCTCTGGCAACACGGGGCTGGCTGTGTATGCTACATGGTTCCCTGACAGCTTCCCAGCAGTGCCCAGTAAATCCTGCATTTTCCACAAGCACAGAGGTCTGCATGTTCTCCCAGTGGAGATTTCTCCAGCACATGGCAGCTGAGGCTATGCTGCAGCACTGGCTGAGCTGTGCAGGCTCAGAAGTCCTGGGCAAGGTGCAGAGCTCCTCCAGCAGTGCCAGTCAAATGCATGAGCTTGAGGAAACCAGGCTGACAGTGGAGATATCTGGCTGTGATGACACATAATGAAATGATTCAGCTTCCTGAGATTTCTTCATCTTTAGGTCTGGCCAGAGTGGGTTAGACTGAGAGAAGAGTCCCTCTCAAATTCTGTCATCTTTGCTACAGAGTGCTGCCTGTGCCTCTTGGCCTCTGCCCTTAGGTAGCTTCACTGTGGCACTGTGGTAACTGCTGTGTTCTCCTGTTTTCTTTTATAGTGCCTCATTGTACCTGCTCAAAGTGTTGAAAGGAAACACATCATCAACTGCTCCTCCCCCTGAGCCTGAGAAACAGAGTGACAGCAGAGCAAAGCAGGCATGTCAGGTAAGACAGGAGGCTGCTCCTGAGGATGTGTTTTTGCCAGTAAAGCTGCATTACCTGGTTCTGCTGATTGGGCCTTCCTTGTTCATTGTCACTGGGCCTGCTGCTTGCAGGTACCTTTCTACTTGATTTCCATGACACTGGAGAGTTTCCCATCCCTTTCTGGCCCTCACCCTCCTGGCTTTCACCCTTTCCTGCCTGCTTGCCCACAGGCACAGGGGCTGCTGATTCATTGGATTCAGATTGATGTCCAAAGAAGCCTCCTATGTATTTGTGCTGTTCTCCTCCCTGATTTGCTGGTTTTTCCATTTAAAATCCTGGCAGTCACTCTTGAGTTTTTTCCAGAGGGTGCTGAGGAGCAGGAAGACACAGAACAGTGGTGGATGAGAGTAAACTCCTATTCCCCTGAGGTTTGGGCAAAGGTGAAGGGTGAAGAGTGTTTGGAGCAGCCCTGATTTCAGTGGTAGTTGTTTGGAGGGAGACTTCATCTGACTGTGCTACAGGTGTCCATTACTGGAAGACCCTTAGTCTGATCCCCTTTCACCTACTGTCCCTGCTGCATTTCACAGGTCTCAGAGTAGGTGACCCTTTCTATTGGGCAGCCCACTCCAGTCACCTCCTCTACATACTTAGCCAGTAGTGTCTCAGTTGTCACCAGCTGACCCTGGCCTTGCCTCTGAACCCCTCACATTGATCACAGGAATTAGTGCCTTCATCTTGCTGACATCTTGTGGGGTAGAAAAATAAACAGAGCTCTCTCATGGAACTTAACACATAAGGAATTACTGCTGGAGGCTGAAAAGACAGCCAGTGTTTCTAGGGCTTAGGGAGAGGTGGGGGGTGTTAGTCCAAGTAGCTCCTGTGCAGTGCTGGGCCTTTTGTGAAAGAAAAACAAAGTGGGAGGTCTGGGGAGGAATACAAACAACATACTTGACTTTGAGGCTAGAGTGAGGCATGCTTCACAGCATCCTTGTGCAGTTTCACAGGGAAGCCTCTTATTCCAGTGGGAGCAGTGCTCTGGTCCTGGCCAGGCAGGGACAGACCCAGCAGCTGACATGAGCTGCCAGTTTGAGGGAAATGACAGCTCAGTTCATGTCATGCTGCTGCTGCTGACTGACAATGTGTTGAGGCTGGGGAGGTTTTGCAGTGGGGAACCAGAGACAGAGGTGTTGTGTGTTTCCAGTGTTTTCAGGTGTTGTGTGTTTCCAAATTGTGCTTTGTGTGCACAATTTGAAGCTTTTTAATAAGCAGGAAAGTGGAACTAGAGCAGACACTAGGATGCAGTAGCCAAACTTACAAAAAAATTCTTATAAAGACATTTTTTTTCAGTAAATATATGCATGGAAGGAGAAATCAATTGTTTCCCCTGCAGAGGTGTGTATCAAATAAGTGCTAAGTAGAGACACTCAACTAGAAAAACTGAGGTCATATTTCAAGACCCATCTTCCTTATTCCACTTTAGCCTGTGTTCAGCTGCAGTAGCACTGGGAGTTTGACCTGAGAACAGGACACCACAATAACTTGGCTTTAGATTTCCA
Organism: Euphonia xanthogaster; assembly: GCA_034509185.1. Lineage (NCBI taxonomy): Eukaryota > Metazoa > Chordata > Aves > Passeriformes > Fringillidae > Euphonia > Euphonia xanthogaster. The sequence continues at coordinate 7,587,567 of JAYDZK010000066.1, read as the reverse complement.
TGGGCCTGTGGAAAAATTCCTTGGGCAGAGGTTCACTACTGTGAAAATTACAGCTTTTTCCTCCTGGGCCCTAATTTACCACTCTTCCCAAAGAGCAGTACTTCCCTGGTAGTATGAGAACAGTCAGGAATGCTGGGATGCAGTGCTCCACACTTGGCTCTTCAGTGACTCCTGCTTGTTCAGATCCATGTAGCCTGAGCAGGTCTCAGCTGGTTGCTGTGTGTCTGGGATTCTTGTTCCCCACCAGAGGGGGATATTGGAGCATGGACACAGTTTTGGGATTGCTGGATCCCTGATCAGTGCTGGGGCTTGTCTGCTGAGTACCTAGGAGTCCTGGACATAAGTGCTAAGTGTATGTAGATACAGATATGTACATACACTAAAATCTACAGGCACAAGGAGCTCTTCAGCTGAGAACAAACACCATGTGCACAGCCCAGCTGCTGCAGGATGGGCTTGCAGTGCCCTGTGAGCCTCCTGTACTAGACATGCCAAGCACAAACCTAGAGCACAGCCCCCACACTACATGGAGTGTGTGTAGTCCTGCTAGGAAGCTGTGGTGCCCTTCAGTGACAAGGTCATATGGCTGTCAGTGCCTGGGAGAGCATATTTGGGGCCCACTTGGCTGTTTATTTATGGTTCTGTGTCATATCTCAAGCATAACTAGTTGTTGGGAAAACATCTTAGAACTGATAAAAATTAATTTATTCATTGTTAGTGATTCATTCTTGTGTTTCACTGGAAATGCTTTTATTTTGTTTTCTTCCCTCCAGCTTTTGAACCCAGGCTGTTTGAATGTGAAGAAGTTGGCTGCTGTCTATCAGCAGGCACTGACCCAGTTCCTCAGCAAAAGGAACAGTCCCCTCACATGCTCCATGTTCCATGATCTCTTCAAACGCTTCCCAGTAAGTGCTGCTGGCTCTGTTGTCTTCTGCTGGTCCCAAAGTATGATTATAATTCTGGGCATGGGAGGGAGAGAAACTTCTCTGCTTTATTGCAGACTTTTGAAATTGCTGTGAGGTTTCCTTGGGTTTTCACCTGCTCAGACTCTTAGACTCAGACTCAGTTTTTATAGCAGCACTGCAGGAGGCCAGGATCTTATTTATGGTTTGGCCTGGGTTACTGAATGCAGAAAGCAGGTGAACAGCAGGCTGCTCTCTAAAACATAGCCTAAGAAGCTTTAATTTTTTACAAGTATTCAAGACAACATGGATGAGCAAAGTTTGCACAAAGGCAAAACAGGTCACCTTGTTTGAACATCCAATGTAGCTCCTGTCCAGCTCTGCTCCCACTGCATGCTCAGTTTCTCAGTTTTCTCCCAAGAAGGCTGGAGAGTGTGAAGTCTAATTGAAATTGAATCTTCAAGCCTGATGTTCAGACAGTGCAAGCGTCTGAAATGTTTGATGTATTTCCTGCAAGCTTGACCTGAGCCTGGGGCTGGTCTCCTCTATGAGGACAGCCAGTTTTTAAGAAACAGGCCATGGGCCTGAATGTCATACAGTTCTTCAGGGGTTTTTAGGGCAGAGCAAATTAGAGGCAGCTGCCAGAAGCCCTTTTTCCAAACCTTTTAGAAGTGATGTCTGATGTGAGGGTGGGAGGAGGTGCAGGCTTGTGTAACTGGGGCAGGATGCTTTCAGGCTGAGGACTCCATCCAGGAGAGAGTTCTGCTTGCCAGGTTTCTTAGGGCACCAGCCCATGATGCCTCATACCTAAGTTTGAGAAATGGAGGGAGAGCAGGGCTGTGTGTTGCCCACATGGACAGCAAACTTAAGATCCCATCTGCAGATTTCTAAAACCTCTAGATTCCATATAACTGTTCATTGTAGAGTTATCTTTTAAAATCACCACATCCACATGTCTTTCTAGATACCTCCAGGGATGGTGACTCAACCACTTCCCTGAGAAGCCTGTGCCAGTGCCTGACAACCCTTTCAGTGAAGAGATTGTTCCTTATACCTAATGTAACCCTGCCCATGTGCAACTTTAGGTCCTTTTGTCATTTGTTCCCTGGGAGGAGACCAGCCCACACCTGGCTACAACTCAACATGTTCTTCTTTGCCTGGGACTGGGGCTGTGCACAATGTGCATAGACACTACAGAAAGTGTCAGCCAGATTCAGACTTTAGTTTTCACTTGGCAGAGCACAGGGGGTGAAAAATGCTTGCCTGATTTTTCCTGGTGAAAAGAGGTGAAGAGTTTTGCTGCTGCTTTTTGTTGTGATCAAGATTTCGCTCAGAGCTGGTGTGAAAAAAACTGTTAATTTTCAAATAAACTGTTGCTGATTTCTGGGCACTTCTCTTGTGTCATTTTCTTCTTACTCAGGAGGCTGTGTAAAATATAGACTGTTTTGCTTGAAAAGCAAACCTGTCAGCAAACCACTAATGAGAAACTGTCTTTCTTTGTTACAGATCATGTGTAAGCCATTAATAGATACTCTGGTTGAGTTTATCACAGCAGCAGCCAGGCAACATCAGCAGGTAAGAATGAAAGTAAACAAACAAAGCTGTATAACAGTCAGTCAGAGAAGTAACTTAAACATGACAGCTCAGATGATTTTTAATATGTTTATAATATGCTTTTAGGGCATATTATGTTTAAAATATGCCCGAAAAGCATGTTATAAACTTAGTAAAAAATTTTTTTTTGGCCCAAATTTGGAAGTGGCTTTCAGGGGGGCAGAGCTTTTGCAAATACTGCCTTGCTGCTTCAGGGGTGTGAAGTTGTGGAAGTGCCACACAATATATCCACAGTCATGGGAGTTCTTTGGTAGAATCTCCTTTAAAAACTGCCTGCAGCTCTCAGGGTTGAGGCCTGATTGTGGTAGGGGTTGACTCCAGTTGCTTATTCCTTGTTTACTTTCTTCTTGGTAGGATGTTCCTTGGTATTAATGGTGTATGCTTTAGTCCCTGCCTCCTCATGCTAGCTCAGGGTCAGGTTCTTGAGTCTGTTGTCCTTGCTAGCTGTCCTGCATTTTAAAGTCCATTTGCTGCTGTATTTAGTTTAGAACCACCTGTACCACAGATCTGATTTTTGATGGTTGGTTGCCTGTGCCTGACTAACACAAAATTAGTGGAGCCTTATCAATAAAACATTGCAGGGTGAGTGCACAGCTCTGTGTTGCTGGAGCAGGGAATGAGGCCTGTCTGGATTTTCCCTGCAATGGGGGGGCCTTCCACACAGTTAATAACCAAAACCCCTCTGGGCCAGTAGCACTGTCTCAAACCTTCCCACCCCCCAGCTGTACCCTGTGTCTGTCCCCTGCAGAAGTGCATCCTAGATTGATCTCCCTGTGTCATAAATAGCTGTTTTATTGTTTCTGATCAGTGGAGGGAATGTGAAGGGGTAGGTATGTGCTTACAGTAGGGCTGCTTTACACTGTCAGTGTAAATTGCAGTTCAGACTGTTTTACCCAACAGGAATGGCTTTGATTTAAAGAAGACCAAGAAAAAAAAAAGAGTGAATTGAGCTATTAATAATTTCAGTGGATGGTAATAAGGATGTGTTACACAAACAACAAATTAATTGTAAGGCACATACTTGATCCCATCCTCAAGAGACCAGAACAGCATCCCAAGCAGACAGCTCCATTATGTGCAGCTTCCATTATCTTTGCTTCTCCACAGGGAATAGCATTCTCCTCCTTCCAGGGCTTCCACCAAGCTGCTTGAGCTTTGTTTGCAGAGCCTGTTTGCCTGTGGGTGGGAGGAGTAGGGGAGGACATGTGGATTGTGTGGGAGCTGGGTACAGAACATGGATATACTGCTGTTCAAACAGAGGCACATGGAGAGTGAGCTCTGGAAAGCCTCTGCAGCTTGGAGTTGCAGCTTTACATTTTTTACACCGTGCTTCCTTTTCAGGAATTTTGGCTTCCCAGCATCAAATGTCCAGTTTGTCAGGTCTTCAGTTAATTTTTTTCACTGATTCTCAATGCAAATGTGTTTTGGTGGTATCCTAGTGGGTAGGGTAGAAGTCAGGCTAGGTGTGGCAGAGTGATGTGGGTAAAGCAGGGGGTTGGCTTCTCCCTGGCAGCCTCTGGGAATATGAGTGGAAGGACTCAGCTTCCAAAAGGGCTGTACTAACTCAAGGGTCCTGGAAACACCAAAGCTTTCAGTACTCTCAAATTCAGAGTATTTGGCCAGCCCTGATGACTGACAGGCAGGTGGGCTGGTCTTCCACTTTTAGCCCTGAATATTGGCTTCTAATCATTAAAGTAGCTTAGTCCCAGGGCCTGGAGGCTTAATTCCTGTTCTGACACTCCTCTTCTTAGTGGTGGCTGTTCTGGGTATGGCTGTTGCATCTGTGTGACAGCTGATCCCGCTGGGATTCTGATTCCCTGGCTGTGCAGATAGCTTTAGCAGGGTGTCCCAGGGCCACACCAGGTGGGAAGAGCCATGCTCTGCACAGAAGGTGGAGGCTCAGCTCTGGGCAGGTGCCTTGTGTTGGCCTGGTAACAAACCCTGGGGCTCTGGGCCACCAGGGCTGCTGGCCACTGTCCCAGCCAGCCAGGGGGAGATGGAGATGCACCTTCAGGTTGAGCTTTAAGGTAGTTGATGAGAATGAGAATGATTAGTGAAGAGGATGTGAGGAGGGCTGTTCCTGCCTCCTCATCCTCTATACCTGGAAGTTTGTGAGAGCAGGGTCTGTTCCACATCTCCTCTCAGCCAGACTGGTCCCTATTTTTAGAGCCTCTAAGGAAGATCTTGTGGCCACTGGCCTACATGCCCAGCTCTTACTTCAAGAAACTCTGCTCTTGCTGGGACCTCTAGTGGAAAGTTAAACTTGATCATTAAGTGTTTCCCCTGGAGCAGCCTGGCTGAGGTGGTGTGCAGAAGTGTGCAGCGAGGCCTGGGGTCTGGTTAAGAAACAGCAAACCTGGACTGTGTGTGCACTGCTGTTCCTGTGCTGCTGCAGCTCTGTCCAACTCAGTTTCTGGGCAGGGGTAGCAGAGAAGATCCTGTGGGAAGTGCAGGAGCCATTCAGATGCTGCTCAGCTTGGAGAGGAGCAGTCTGGCCTCTCCAGCCCCAGCCATTTGTCCTGGGTACCTCCCTGCCTGCCTGCTGCCCAGATGTTCCTGCATTTACATCACAAAATGGGACATGAGGATGACTTGGCTGAAAACTTACCTTGTCCTTGCACACATAGTTTTTCTCCCCCTTTTGCCATGTTAAAGTTAACTTGAGTCAATTCACTTGCTCAGGACAGAGGGACAGTCTGTTCAGGAGCAGGAGTGTGGGTGAAAGCTGTGATTTATTTCATCAGAGGCAGTGCTCATTAACATGAAATGATCGCTTCTGTGAAGTCAGTACAAGAATATTGTAAAGCAGAGAACAGTCTCTCATCCAGATGTGGGCTGTTGGCTGTAGCTGATGAGCCAGGTAACCGTGTCTTGCATTGCTGCAGCCTTTCTGTGCACCCTGTGCCCCTCAGTTGGTCTCCTCTAAAGCCTGGCGAGCAGCAAACCCTCAGTGGCAGTGCTGTGTCTTCACAAGCAGAGGTGTTTGCAGCTATCAGTGGGTGTTCCATGTCTTTCTGGGAGCTGCTTTCCTTTGGCCTGGGTGTTTGCTGTAGAGTGTTTTGGAGATATCCCAAGGTTGCATCTTGATGCAGAGTTTAGCAAAAGAAAAGGAAGCTTTAAAACTTTAGCTAGTGTGACTGACATTGTCAGCCCTTTTCCTCTGACACTGTTCCTACATGCCTAAAGGAGCAGTGAGGTTGTTCAGCTCCATGTTGAAGTAATTTGTGAGATAAAACAACACTTCAGGGGGGTGAGAGCTCTCCAGGCAGTTTTAAGTGTGGCTCACAGTGACTGGGTTGGTAGGTTTTCTTAGCAGTAAGCTCAACCTGTGTAACAAGTTTTAAACTGGAAAGGTGAATTTGCAGTGGTCTTACTGGGACTGAAGCTTGTACCTGTGGCCAAGTTCTGCTCCTCTGATGTTACTACTGGGGCACAGATGCCTGCAGGAGACAGAAATGCAGCAGTTTCCCTGGAAAAGGAAAGAGATGGAGAGATGTGTTATTTGTGAGTGGGGAAACAAAGGCAAGGAATGTTTTACCCAGGGAAGGGGGGTTGTCATCCCACCCTGAATTCATTTAGCACCTGTTTGAACCTCTACAGCAGAAAGATACAAGATGTGTGTGACAGTGGATCTGCAAAACCACCTTGTTCCAGGCAGTTCATGCTTCTCAGCTGGACTTCTCACCCATTGTGAGACCACCCTGGGACTCTGCTCTGCTAGCTCAAATGCATTGTGCCTGTGGCAGCTGGTGCTCTGAATGCTCAGTGATATTGGCTGGCCTGTTTTCAAACTCTGCCTTTCTTCAAGTGGGAAGTTTAAGTCCCAAACATGCCTGTGTGAAAGTTAAAATGCTTCAGGCTTTAAAAAAAAATAGTGTTTGGTTGTCACTCGTTTATTGAACTGGGAAATCTTGTGATGGTTTGGGTGGGGTTTTTTGTTTGTTTTGTTTTGTTTGTGGGCTTTTTAATTTTTTTTTTTCTACATTAGCAGCTGGGATCCCTTTCACAAATTTTTGTTGATCCTTGCCATCCCATATGTATGGTAAACCACCATATAACTTAAGGCTGTACTTTGTTCTCAGAATATGGCCTGCCTCATCCCTGCCATGTGTCCCTGCAGTGTTCTCTGTTGTAGAAAGAAGTGACTAGGAACTATACAAAATCACTTGATTGCAAGCAGCAACTGTGAAGCTTTTCAAGAGGACCTTTAGAGTGGGAGAAGTGCTGAAAGTTAAAGTGAAAAAAGGAAGAAAGAGGTAAAGAATTACTTTGTAGTGCAGTCTAATCTAAGTTGTTGAATGCAGTTCTGCAGACTGAGGTCCTAAGATTCAGTCACACTGTGACCTTGTCCTTACAGAAATGTCTTCAGTGGCAGGAGAATGGGGCCAGTGCCACATCACAATGTTTTGGTACATCCAGGCAGGTCTGAGAGCTTTCCCTTACAGACAAGGTGCTACACCAGACTGAAGTGCAGCTGCCATTCCTGGAGGGCAGTGACCCGGCACACACTGGTGCCCTGAGTGCTCAGGTACACGTGGCAGCTGGGGAAAGAGACCCAGGGATAACTGGTATGGGAAAATGACCCTGGAGCTTGCATTGTCCCTTTGAGTTGTCCTGGTGCTGGTGAGTTCTAGTGAAGTGTGGTGTCTGGCACAGGTGATCTCACTGCAGTGCAGTTAGCCAGCAGAAGGTGTGTGGTGCTGGCAGAATGGGAGAGGCTTGTGCTGTTTCATGGATGAGGGATGTTCCTGTCAGCCTGATGTCTTCCACAAGCACTAAACATATTATTCTCTCAAATTCTGTTTGGAGAAAAGCGTGTGTGAGCTAGTCCTCACTTCCTCCTCTCTCAGGACAATTCATTCTTACTGCTGCAGTTGCTTTCCAGGAGACCTTGACCTTCAGATTTCCTTGTGCCTGTTTCAGTGGGTGTAGTGTTGCTCTTTCAGTATGCACAAAAGGCTGGTTTTTTAGTTTGTGCTGATGGAGCATAAACCAGGGATCAAGATGTGTTTAATTTAATGATTATTGCATGACTCAGCTACATACCAGAACCCTCCTGAGCCTTAGGTGAGGAATGTCTTCCTGGTTTATTTTTAGCTGTATTGGTCTGATGAGCAGAGCTCCAGTAACATCTGATTCTGTAATTGTGCAGTCCTGGGCTCTTGCAGCACCAGCCCCTCAGTGCTGCACTGGTAATTGTGGTGAGGTTCTCCCTGCAGTATCCCCCCATTCCCATTCATGGGACTGGATGAGTCCATGACCTAATGTTTCTACCCTAAAAACTCTCTGTGAGTGTGAGGATCAGGTGAAGAGGGAGAAGTGTCTCCCTGCACTGCAGTAGCCAGGTGTGCTGCTGATACAGGCTCCTGCAGGCAGGGGCACCCTCCAGCTCCCAGCTGGAGCCTCTCTGGAAGCCTGGCCTGGAGCAGCTGTGCTTTTCCCTCAGAGGTTCAGCTTGTTGGCCAGCAGTATTGGAGCCAGTTTGGAAATGAGCATTAATAAAATTACTGCTGTCAGGAGTAGGGTGCTGTCTCCATCTTGCTGGTGGCAGACACTTAAAAACCTCTTCTAGTGTGAAACTTTTTCCATGGGTTTACAGAAATGGTTTCATATCCATCCCTTGTTTTTTTCCTTTGGGAAAGGCACTGGGAGTGTACACATCAACACAATTGCTAAGAGCCTCTGCAGTTACTTTTGCACTGTGGTCACACATCCATTTGAATACATTCCTGCCTTCTTATTTACCTTCAAAGCTATATTGATTGAGGATGTTGCAGTAGCTGGAAGCATAATGAGGCTGTATTTGTCCATCAAGTGGGTTTATTTTTTTGATTTGGCTGGAGCTCTGCAGAGCTGATGTAACTGCAGAGCTGTCAGGAAACTAATAAAAGTAATTTTACTTAGTGTGGAAATGAGAATGGGCACTGAGACAGAGTTCAAAATGTCATCTTATGTCATACAGATTCATTAGTATTTCAGAATGTGTTTTTACAAAGCTGTCTGTGACAAGGAGCCCTGTGAGATCTATCTGATAGAGAGTGTATTTTAGGTAAGTTGCTAATTAATCTTGGTGCTTTGGCAGTCTCCCCAAAGGGATCAAACATATATAGACAGAATTTTACAGAACTGAAGCAGATCTGTGCCAGGGCTGCCATCACCAGAAGAGTAAAATATGATTCCAGATTTCTGCCAAAGAGGTCTTGGCTGGTTGACAGTTGTCCTTCTGAACAGTTTATGTTCTGTGTAAATATCTAAGTTAAAAATTAATTAAACTTTAATACAGCAAGAGCAGTAGGAGTGCTGCAAAGCCTCAGAAGCCAGCACCCCTCGGTGTGAGTGTTTGGGAGTATTTCACTTTGTGCTGGGGGAGATGAATGGATCCCCACATTAATGCAGCATGCCCTGCCTGTGTGCTCACAGATAGCTGCCAGCAGGTAGTGGAGGAAGAGCTTGTTATGGAACATTTTGCATAAGCTGTTACTAAAGATGAAGCAAAATAAACCTCCCCAGATAAGAACCAGCACCAGTTCAGCTCTGCCTCCTTTGCATGAGGAGTGAGCACTGGGCAGGCAGCTGGTGAGAGCTGAGCAATGGGCCATGAGTGAAAGGCTCCCTGCCTTCAGAGCATCCCCTGTCCCTTGGCACCCTGTGGCCTCTGTCAGGTGTCACTGTGGTCAGGTTCAGAAGGTGAACTCTCCCCAGGCAGTGAGATCCAAGGGATGCAGTGCTGCAGAGGCTGCTGCCTGTTGAATCCATCCTTTTCATCTTCCTTGGGTCAGTATGTGCCCTCTCCTCAATAAAAAGAAATCATTTGCAGCTGGAAAATCTGTGTCAAACTGGCAAGCTTTGGCTCCAGTCAGTGTCCTGTTCCTGTTTTTATTTTGTGTGAGGGGATGGTCAAGGAGAGTCTGTGTTTTGTAAGGTGATGCTGAGCTATGGGGGGGCTCTTGGGCATTTTTGATCTATGTCATCACAAGCCAGCAAAGCCCTGTGACATGAAGTAGCTCTAGATGTGCAAACTGTCCACTGAAGTTGAAGGGAAAGCAGCTGAATGCTTAAATGCTTTGCTGGGTCAGAGCCAGAGTGCTCTACATTTTTGTGTGGAGATTTTTAGTTCCCAGACCTTTAGGATGGTTGTGCACGTGGATTATTGCATCCCAACCTTGCATTTTTGAGAGTGTTTCTTGCAGTGGGATTGCACAGAAAAACCATTTTCCTTTGATGAGCAGGGGAACATTGACAGCATCTATAAAAAGTCTCTGATGTTCTTTGGAAAGGTGTCTGATGCCACAGCAAAACGTGTCTCCCTGAGGAGCTGCTTTCTAAGCCATGTTTCTCTCTTATTTGTGTGAGATGGTTGAAAATTTGAAAAGGTGTGTTTACATTTTTCAGGTCCTTCTGACTGCATTTAAAGCTGAGTGCTCAAAATCCCATAGCATGAGTTTTCATTGTATTTGCATTGAGAGCTTAGTGTGCTCATGGTATATTTCAGTTTAATGGGGGACTCCTGTCACCGATCATGCAGGGTCTCTTGGGAGCATCATACATGTTGTGAGCTGTTTATGTTTGTTTGCTTTCCCTTCATACAGGTTTGTTTGGGTTTTGTTGTTTGTTATACTTCTTGGTGCCTTCTAATGGCCTCTGTCTTCTGCCAGAAGTGTCTACAGAAGTGTCAGACACTTGCCTGCATTGTCCACAAACAAATCCATAGTGACACCAGGCATTAATTGACTGGCACAGAGACACTGCCCTGTTATCTATATTCCTCCATCCTCAGTGTAGCACAAGCAGAACATGAAAAAGCTTCTGTTTGCCTCTTTATTGTGATTCTGGAGATTTAGGCTGCATTTATTCTGCTAACTGCTGTTCAGCTGATTGTGTTGATCATGTTGCAAATCCTCAGTAGTGGAGAAAACATTCTAGTTTGTTGCTGGGGAGAAATAAGAAAATTAAACGGTCACATAAACTCTTAATTCTTGCTGTAGACACAGCTGCTGGTAAGAGCTGTCCAAGGAGGGAAGTGCTCCAGAGCAGTGACAACCCTGCACGTAGGATGGACTTGCTGAGTTAGATCTCAACCATATTGCAGTGATTTTCCAACTCTGAGTAATTTCCTAGCCTGCTAAATGAAACTTGCCATCTGACACATGGGGAGTTGATAGTTTTTAAAAAGCAAGTTGATAGTTTTTAAAAAGAGATTGAACCACCCAAGTGTGTCGTGCTCAGCCTCTCAAACACAGCCCCTCCAACAGTGTGAGGAGTAGGTGTTTGTGTGGAGCAAATGGGAGAAGTTTGCTCAGAGACAAGGTCATTGCCATGCATTTAATAATGGCATAACAAACACAGGAGGGGAAGAAGTGGCTGTGGTGTGAGAAAATGAGCTACTCTCAGTCATATGGACTCAAGATACATTAATGTTGCAAAATATAAAAAAACCATCAGGATAGAATCCTGTTGAAGTTCTGGGGGATGATTTGTGTTCTCTTTACAGTGAGATCTTGGTGTGGGAGTACTAGGAGGTGTGTTGGAAGGGTGTTTTATTGGCAAGTGAAAAAAGATTAGGGCTTCTGCAGCACAAAATGAAATGCCAATCTGGGCTCTGCTCACTGGCAAGGTTGTCCCCAAGTGTTTGTGTACCAAGTGCAAGTCCATTTTTGTTGTAGTATGGGGGTGTGGGTGTAGTGGGGTTGGGCTGCTTCTCTTTCTGCTTTCCCTTGGCTCTTATTAAAATGCCACTCTGCAAAAGTTGAAGCACAAGAAAGGAGTTCAGGTGTCTCTGCAGGATTTCTCAGCAGCCTCCACACAGAGCAGAGTTTCCAGCCCTCTCCCTCCTCCCAAGGGGACTGTGCCCTCTGTCTTGTCATCCTGTCTGTGGATTCTGCAGAATGAAAAGAGTTCTGCTGGTGAGCATCCAAAACAATGAATCTTCAAAGTTCAACCCAGTACAATTTCCAACTTTTTTTTTTTCTTTGGCTTAGCAATGCTTTTTATTTCAATATTCCAAGCTAACAATTTTACTGACATGCAAGTACCTTTTTTTAATATTGTGTGAAGGCTAAACTTCAGGGGTTGATGTTTGAGTGAATTGGAATTCTAATTTCTCATTATCTGCTGATAAATGTTCTCAAAAGATGGAAACCTTTGTTCTTGCAGCATCAAGCCTGGTCTGGTGTATCAGGGGCAGCAGCTAAAAGCACACAGTGCCTGGCAACATGGGCTTTTTTTAAATGTGTGCTGCTCTTAAATCTCCTAAATTATTAAATTAAACTTCAGCAGTGTCTACTTAAATAGGCTGCATTATGCTGTAGCTGCCTTCTGAATTGCCTCAAGAAAATCCTGTTGCAAGTCTCTTCTGAACTGAGGGTTTTGCTTTGCTTTGCTGTGCAGGGAAGACAACTGGATTGGAAAGTGTTGGGAGGAGCAGTGAGGGTGAAGCAGCTGGAGCACAATAAACCAGTTTTGGTCTTGGTCTTACCAATGTGTGTGAGTAACTTGAGGTGTCAGTGGAGCCTCTTGGTGTTCAATACTACAATATATAAGTAATGAATAAATAGAAATTGACAAAATTAAAGCTCTGGGGATGGTTGGTTTGTTTTTTTTTTTCAATAGAAAAGCCAGAGTTGAGAGAAAGGAGAGTGTCCCAGATGATTTCCTGAGAGGTTTCTTGGTCATGCTTCTTTGAGCCTCAGATACTGGGGTGTCCTGCAAGAGTCTTTGCTTTGATTTCTTAACAAAAGAACATTTCTTGTTCTGATGTCTAGAGTGAGAAACTTGTAAAGCAACGTAGAAATGCTCCAAAATAAACAGAATCGTGTTAAGAAACCAAATTGTTTTACATTATTTTTTGAAATTGTGACTGTATCCTTAACTGGGGAGAGAAGAAGAAAATGGGCATATTTTCTGACCATTATTTTTAATGTGGGAAAGGGAGGCTTGGTTGCATTGCACACAGCCCATTCCTGCTCTTTTCTGCTCTCAGTGTGTCCCCTGGTACCAGTACTCCCCTCCAGGGTTTCACTCCTGGAACTGTGCATTACAGGAAGAGCAAAAAAAAATCAGAGCTCATGGATGCTAATTTGTGCTCTGCTGCTGATTTATCTTGTGTCCTCATGGCTCACTTAATTATGGCATCTTTTCATTTTTCAAGAATTTAGGGTAATAATAGATTGACTTTTTTTTTTTTTTTGGAGCAAAATGTTAAGACTGATTGGCCTTTCTGATATGGTAAGTGGTTACCCTAGGGAGAAATAAATCTCTGTGTTGACCAAAGCAGCAGTCCAATATCTGCATTGCTGTGTCCCAAGGGTCTGCCTGTTGGCCTCTGTGAAAGAAAAGCACAAGGTTTTCCCCAGCCCTGAATGCTCATGAGGGGTGATTTGAGATGATTTGCTTTAAAGCATTCACAGCATGGTGTGGCAAAAGCTGATAGGCCAAGAAACACTTAGAGTGTATTGTAATTAGTTGGCCTCTGATTGTGATGGCATGAATGATAACATCTGTGTTGTCTCACCCTTCACATGAGACTGAAAATAGAATAAAAGTTTTTAAAACACCTCTCAGTTGCCTCATCTCTGGGTCAGAAAAGGGCTTAGTCCAACACTCACCATTTTGTTGTTTGCCAGTGAAATACTCAGAGCTGGTGTCTAACACCATCAGCCAGGCCTGGCCAGAGGTCCTGTGGATTATTTTGTATGTTTGTTGTTTTGACTGCACAAGTGTCCTGCAGACCCTTCATCTGAGGCAGAAAACCTGCCCAGTATTTATCATGCAGGTGTCCTCTGAAAAACGGCACTGTCAGATCTCTCTGGGGGTATGGACTCCTCTCTACTCCCTTTAAAATACCTTATTTGTATCATTACATCTTGTTAGACTGTGGTGACCATAGGAGGAAGCTTTAATTTGTCTTCTGATGATTTTTTTGCCTCTCCTAGCTGCCAGCAGAGCAGTGCTGAGGGGAGCAGCTGTACCTGTGCACTCTTGTATTGGGCACAGATGTCCTGCTGCAGTGAGCAGACTCTCCCAGATGGCCCCTCTGGTTAGTCAAGTGCAAGTTGAGGCTTTTCCTCTGGCAAGAACATCCTCCAGAGCACTGTTTGTAGGAGAACCAAGCATGGACAAAGTCCATTCCTTGGCAGCAGTGAAGAGAATGTGATTTGCAGAGTCCCTGGTTGAACAAAGTCACGATGGTTTAGGGCATGAAGGAGCCTGTGTGGTGAGTGCTGTGTGTGTGGTCTGCAGGCTGTGTGTATAATCTGCCAGCACTGCCACTCCTGGGATTTCTGCTGGATCAAGTACATTTAAAACCCATCTGTTGTGACTGTGTCAGTGAAATCCATGAGTGTCTTTACCTGTAGGGTCTGGGCTGACACAGCTCATGCAGCTGCATCATATGAAGGGGGTTTGTGGGGGATGGAGCTCAATCCTCCTTCTCAGCCAGACTGAGCAGCAGTGGTTAGAGTGCTTATCATGCTATAGCCATTTTCAGGTTGTGCCACTGTAACTTATGGCATAAACTTTCTGTTGTCTGGCAAGTGTTCAGTCACAGCAGAATGAAGTGAGCAGCTCATCTGATCGATCACCTGCTGCTCTTCAGAGCCCTGGGAATGCTCGTGGAATCATTACAGTTTGCTCAGCTTCTCCCTGCTACTGCCCAGAGCTGGACTTATGAGCCACAGGGGAAGAGGTTTCTGAAGGACAATAAAAATAGAGAGGAGAGGGGAGTTAGCAGGAGGGGTAGGAAGGAAGATGGAGATTCCTTTGCAGCCAGTTTTGTCTCTGCTTCCAGGAAGCTTTGTTCTTTTTCAGAGGGAAGGTAGCAAAACCTGAAACCCAAAGGTGGAGAATCCACAGTAGGGACCAAGGTCTGATCTAGCTCCACATCCTGTGGTTTTCCTCTACTTGGAGGCACTTTTGCCATCCCTGAGTCTTGGGATGGGGGTGAGGGATCCAGTTCACCTGCTACTTCAGCAGGTAATGAGCAGGTGATTGCTATTCCATTTTTTCCATGGTTGAGATAGTGACTGGGAAGTTGACCTGCCCTGGGAATTCTTGTATGGAAGTAAGTTCTAACAGTCCCAGGAGGACACACAACTCCTTTTGTTTGCAAATTGCTGTTCTGCATGTTTAAAGCAGCCAGAGGGAGGGAGAGGTTTGGGAATAAAAGTTAAACCCACAGAGTTCATTCATCATTTTTGTGCTCAAGAAGGCCTAAACAGATCATCTGTACAATGGTGATGGTCAAATAAGCAAAACATGTCTTGTATGGCAATTATTCTCATTGTACTAATTTTATATAAGCTGTTGTGAGGTTGAAGGGTTCCTGCCAGATCTGTGGAAATCTGCATTTTTCCTGGGAAGGAAGAGCAGGCAGAGATCCTGAAGCTGGGCTGCAGTGCAGGTTGGCTTGTTCCAAACCACTGAAGATTGCAAGATTTTGATGACCTAGGATGTTTGGTGGGAGTACACTGAAATTGCTTTTCTTGTCCAAGGTTGTAAAATGGGATTTAGGTGTCACTTAAATGCTTTGCATGTTGTAATTAACCAGCCTTGCAAAATTTTTCTCATCCATTTGTCTCAGGAACTTAATTTAAGCTGTAAAACATCATTTGTTTTCATCACCTTTTAGCACAGAGAATTTTATTCCTGAGCTCATAAATCTCAAAAAAAAGAAATTTTTTTTTATTTTTTTATTTTTTTTGGCAAGGCCAGGCTGAGGGAGGAACCTGCTGTCTGGCCCAGAGCCTGATGCTGGGAGCAGTGAAGGGCATGGTGGATGATGGCTGGGGGGTTTGAGAAGTTTTTACTTCTGCATTCTTCTGTGATCTCTGTTTCTGGAGGCAGAAGGACAGACCTGGAAATTGTCATCTGTGTCCTGCTCATGTTCTGCTGACCTTGGACAGCAGCATCACACCTTGTCAGGGCTGGCTGAGGGAAGGCCTTGAAAAGCCATTCCCTTGGTCTGAGGACACTGGGTGGTGGCAGGAATTACTGAATTCAGCTCCAAAGCCAGGTGATCATACATGAAATGTTTTCCTGGTCTTTGTGAGGAGTGTGGGCTCCCTGGGACTCTGCTTCCAGGCACCAGGAGTCTGTCTAGTGACCAACAATGTCCTTGTGCCAGCCAGGAGCAGGGGCAGGGAAGGCTCTGCTTGGGTCCCTTAATCAGAGGGATAACAGGGTAAATTTGGGGTGAAAGCTGATGTCTGATTTTTAAACCAAGAAATAGTTGTGTTGTTGCTCAGGTGTCTTTGCATGGGCAGTTCTGCACAGCTGAACATGGCAGGCACATTCTCCTAACTTATCCCAGAAGGAGTGAGCACTTTCCACACTGAAACCTTTTAGACAGCTACTAAATGTCAGTCTTGGCTCTGCTATTTGTGTCTGCCTTGTTTCAGTGGTGGCAAATGGGAAAAATTAGCTTTTGTTACCAGAAATAGTTTTCTTAAGGCACAGCCAGGGCTTTGTCTTATCCTTCCTCCCTGCTGGATTTGAAATGTGTGTGAATCACATCTGTGTGCACATGCTGTGTGAGAGATACTGCAGTGGCACCTTGGGGATGGAGGAAAAGGGATTTGGAAGATGTTTCTTGAGCACCTCTGGCTTTCACTTTTTATATCTAAAGCATTCAAATAAGTTTTGCATGTTTTAGGTAAATAATTGGTGTTTGATGCTTGTTCAGCGAGGATACATGTTAAGGATCTTGAAGCATAATTTCTTGTTTGTCCTTAAATTTGGAAGGAATCTTCTTCTGTCCCTCTTTTTGTCTTCCCCCAAGGAGGCCATGGAGATGCTCCAAGAGCTGGAGCCAGGGCAGGAGAGTGGGGGTGTTCACCTGGAGAAGAGAAGGCTCCAGGGACACCTCAGAGCCCCTTCCAGTGCCTAAAGGGGCTCCAGGAGAGCTGGGGAGGGACTTGTGACAAGGGATGGGGGGACAGGACCCAGGGAATGGCTCCCACTGCCAGAGGGCAGGGCTGGATGGGATATTGGGAAGGAATTCTTCCCTGTCAGGGTGCTGAGGCCCTGGCACAGGGTGCCCAGAGCAGCTGGCAACACTTCTCTGGAAGTGCTCAAGGTCAGGCTGGATGGGGCTTGGAGCAGCCTGGGACAGGGGAAGCCATGGCTGGGCTGGAACAGGATGGGCTTTAAGGTGTCCCATGCACTCCCTGGTCGTGTGGGATACCCAGCACACCTGAGAGATGCAGCCACTGCCTCTGAGCAGCCTGCTGGGAAGGGGAACTTGCTGGCTGGAGCACATCCATTGTTGTGGTTTATTGTCCCATCCCTCTCAGAATTTGCCCTTTTGAATAATCTTCAAAGCTGAGTTTCTAACTGGGACTCAGCTCCCAAACCAGTATCAAACAGACCTGTAGCTCCTGGGCTCAGAAATGCTCAAATGGATAAATCAAACATGGTTGAGAAATAAGCCTTGAAACTCAAGACTGCTCCATTGGAGCCTTTGTCTCCAATGTGAATGTGAAATTAAAATAGTTTGACTGTATGAGCAGAAATGGGGATGGATTGGCACTTGCTTCCTGCCTTTGGATGCTCTTTGTTTGTTTTTTTTTTTAAAGTTGTGAGAGTAATTGGAAGAGGCTTTTGCTGTGGTGCTCTGGTGCTCTCCTGCTCTGTGGTAATACATGACAGGTTGTTCTCCTGTACCCAATAGCACTGTAAGGTGGAGCTTTTGGATTTTGGAGTGGGTTGGTTGGTTTATTTTAAACATGTAATAAATTACAGATAGGTGAGGAATTTATTTCATAGTTTAATTGTTTATTGAAATTCAAAGAAAAGTCATTTAGAATTTCCCATAATCTTGGCCTCTGTTCTTTTACCCAGCTTTCCTGGTAGCATTTGTCACAAATGCAGCATGTGATTCATGAGATTGCAGTCTCAGAGGGCTTGGGAGGAGAGAATTTCTAGAAGTGCAATTATTTTCTGCCATATCCCTGTTGCTGTAGAATAATCTTAATGCTGAGGATTACACACTGGGAGCTGCTGTTTGATGCTGTGTGCTGGCCCTGGATCAGATGTGCTGGCAGAGCAGGCTCTGTTTCACAAGGGAGACATCAGTGCTCTGGAATACCAGTGGCCCCTGGTGTGATACCAGCTGGATATTTCT
The DNA here is from genome assembly GCA_034509185.1 of Euphonia xanthogaster. Taxonomy (NCBI): domain Eukaryota; kingdom Metazoa; phylum Chordata; class Aves; order Passeriformes; family Fringillidae; genus Euphonia; species Euphonia xanthogaster. The sequence goes on along the minus strand of JAYDZK010000066.1, from coordinate 7,569,933 downwards.
GTCTCCTGGCCTTCCAAGAGCAGGGGAATGTTGATACTACTAAAAATCCTGATGCCTCTTCACTTCTAAAAATGTATTTGAGTTGCACAAATGTGTAATTTTCCAGGTAAAATGTTTTCTTTATATATATATATAAATAACATAAAGGGAATGAGATGCCCTTGCCACACTGGTGACAAGTTTCACATGGATGAACTTTGTTTATGCTGCAAAAACAACAGGCAAAAAGATGAGGAAAATCCATCTTCATGTCTTTGGGTAGCATTTAAACTCCCCTCTCCTTACGAAGTGTAAGGAGATGTGATAAGCTCTAATAGTGTCCTGGCTCAGGTTTAATGAGAGTTTCTGTCCTGCCATGTGCTTGAGGCAAGCCAGGTGAACTTGCAGCCTCTTTCCTGAAAGCTGGAGATGGCTGTCAGGGAATTTGGAAGGGTTACTCAGCTGTAGCCTGCAAACTGTGTTGGGATCACCCAGCAGAGCAGCTGTGTGAAAACTCAGAGCTGGGGTTTGGTGTGTCACAGTGCAGGCACATCCTAAGGCTCCTGCTGCTCTGATGGTGGCAGTGGTGGCTGCTGATTTCTGTGTTTTCTCTCAGGAGTATGCCTGGGGGGCAGGTTTTTTTCACTTGTTTGCAAAGCCACTTCCAGCCAGTATCCTAAACCACCTGGGACTGAAAAGTGTGTATTTTTGCATCAGAAACAAATGTCCTTATATTAACAGAGAGATTTTCTTTGGAAAAACAACTCTGAATTTAGGTCATGCCTTCATCTCTTCAGGATTGCAAACAGAATCTCTACAGTATTGCAGAGGCTTATTTGTTATGTTCTTTTTCTCTTTCACAACTGCAGTGATTGAAAACATCTCATCTGTTCCCTTCCATGCAGCTCACCTGGCTGGTGACTGGGGAGAGCAGCTTGTCACCTACTTGTGCTAGGTACCTGCTTTCAGTGGGAGAACAGGGGCTAGGTTGGTAGGGGTTTCATCCACATTTGCCATATTTCATGGTTTGGCCAGATGTGTTGTCCTTCCCTGTGCAGGACAAAGTTGGGGTGTATGCAATCTCCACTCACACTCCTTTTTAGTCTCTGGCTGAGGTGGGTGAGCACACCTGGGAATTACCAGCACATCTTGGTTACTGCAGGGAGCACATTGCCTGTTTCAGAAAGAAATCACAGCCCTTTGCACAGTGGTATTTTGTGTAGTTGTTGTAAGAGAGAAATGAACAAAGGCACAGAAAACCTTAGGGTCAGCCCTCAGTTATTGTTTGTTCTGTGCTCCCACATGGACTGATAATGAGCCTTTCTGCCTTATTTAGTTGTATGATAATATATGGGAGTCTGTAAGTGCCTGCTTCAATAGACTTCCCTTGTATTTTTTTTACTATTTTTATGATTTTATGGTCTTTTTAAAAACTGGCATTAAGGAGAAAATGTTTTGATTAGGCAGCTGGGTGGCTTCTAGTGCACAGGATGCACTGCAGCATACAGTCCCTTTAGAAAAAGCTTAATCTGGCTGTCATCTGCTTTTAACTATTCTCACACATCTCATTTCAGAGACTGTGCAGATGGGGGGATGACAGTCCTCTTTCCTGAGCTGGACTGGAGTTTGGTAGCTGGGACTCCTGAGTCTTCTGCTATTTTTGTCCATTTGTGAAGTGTTGATCATGCTTGGCTCTCTCATAGAACACTCTGTCAGGAACACAGCAGGCTTGATTTGGCACTGAGAAAATGCAGAGAATCTTCTCTGACATTCTGGGGACAGTATTGTTCTGCCAGCCTCCAAAATTGCCAAATGCTTGTAGGACATTCTAAAATATCAGTGTTGCTGGGGAGGGCAGGAGGGACAGAGACAACTGGGTTGTCAAGTGGTTGAGCTCCAGCTCTGGATTTTCTGGAAGTACTCTCCAACCTTCAAATTGCTGCTGGTCTGATTTGATGGTAAAACATGCAGCTGGTCACGTGTCAAAGACACATCATGCATATATTAAGGGTAAATAATGAGCTGTGAGAAATGACAAGGGTTGAAAGTATTGATGCAAAATATTTGAACTAGCTGGGGTGGCTTGGCTCCTCCTAAGGTGCTCTGTGTGTGGTTTTGTATTTCAAAAGTCTCAATGAGACCTCTGCATCACAGAACTGAACACAGGTACATTTTGTGACTGTTCTTCCTTTCTGAAAACATCTTTCTGTATTCTGGTATTGCTGCCACTGTTTGGTGGTGCTTCAGTGATGTGTTCCCAGAACTGGCTGGGGATGGGAAGATCCTCATTCCAGGAGATGGCTTCAAAAATCCCCTGAGCAGTCTCATTTTCTTTTTTAGGCAATTTTCATGAAAAACATTGAGTGTTTGCTTTACCAACAAGTGGGATGTGTTGAGATGGGCAAGAAAGTGGCTTGTGGTGTGTCTGAGTAGCCCTCTAAAGCAGGGGTGGGGTGATGAATGTTCACTGCCATGTGCATGGATGTCACACCTCTGACATGTTGGCTTTCAGCTGCATTGTGTCCATGTATTTGAGCAGATAAAACAAGGAAGATGAAATGCAGCAGCAGAGCTGTTTCTCTGCCACCTCAAGGAGATGGCTCCTGAAGATCTGACTGACTTTGGGTCTCTCCTTACTTTTGAAAAGCACTCATACTCTTAGCTCTCCTTATATTAGGTGATAAAGCAAAGCTTTTTTTGCCTGGTGAAGCTCCTGAAGGTCATGAAAGTGATTGCTCTTTGAGTGTTCAAAATCCTTTTTGCAGATCCTGTTGGGCACTATTCTCAAGGGAGCTATTCCATGCCCTTCCAGCCAGTGGGATGGTGTTTCTCAGCCCTGACAGATGAGTTGTGGCTGAAAAGCCTTTGCTGAGGACTGCTGCTTTCCGAGGGGCTGTGGCAGCTTTGTGCTCCTGGGTTTTCTCTGGGTACATTTCCCTGTTAAGCAATCTTCTGATGGCATTCAGGAGCCTTCTTCACGTGCTTATGGATGCCCTGACTGATGTGTGATGGTCACACCAACTTCTAAAGAAAACTTGGTGCCCCTCCTGGCTTGGTCTGAATTTGCTGAGGTGGGATGGCACCAGCAGGAGCATTGAGAAGTTGTTGTTTCTTATTGGGTTTATCCTTGGAGCAGGATTGAAGAACTTGATTTTAGTTTTGGTTCTGCCCCTGATGTTTTTGGCTGAGTCCACTGATGTCAGTGCCTCTCCCTGTGGTTTATCTTTTGCTGCTGAGCTGTTCAGTTTGCTGTGAGAGAACAGGCTGTATGTTAATGACAGCTCTGGGAACAGAGAAGTCATTGACTCTGGGATGACACCTTAAACTGCAGCATAGCATGGTACTGATGACCCTGTAGTTATTGGTGTCATATTTACTCTCTGATTGAGATGTTCTTAAACCAAATTTTATTTCAACAAGTAAATATTTTATTTTTGGTGTTTCAAATAAAAAAAAAATGTTTGTGCTTAGTACTAAATTATAATTGGTTTAGAAAACAATCAGAAAAAAGAATAATGTTGAGTAGAGCAGTAGCAGTGTTTTAATTATGTGAAACTCAAAATATATTTTCACTTTACTGGAATCCAGTACACAGGCTGGAGGTGTGAAAGCTCTGAGTGTGACAGAATTACTAAAGAGTGCTAGCACCAGCCAGGATCCTCCAGGATCCAGATGTTGGGTGCTCTGACTTCCTCGTTTATGTCACACCAAAGGGAATGCTCAGTGGTTTGGGTTGCTTTTTCCCCCCCTTTCTTTTAAAAAATGCTTTTCAGGCTTAGTGCTTCCTGAGGATTAGGTCCCATCCAGGTTCTCAGTGCACTGGATGAGTCTCAGGTCTCCAGAGCTCCCATTCCACTGGACAGCTTTGTTTTCCTCCCAGTTCTTTTCCTCATTAGCTTGCAGTGCTGCTGACTGGAGCAGTTCCCCAGCTGCCCCTTGGCACTGGGGCCTCAGGGGTTAATCTGAAGTCCTGAGATATCCCAGGATACCTTCACACAACCCTGCTCTCTGCTCTACACCCACTTGCAGTATGAATGTGTTTGTGATTGTCAGAGAAGGGCTGGTGCCTGGGGGTTTGTGACCCTGCCTGGGCCTTTCAGGATGAATTACAGTCTTTCATCTACTCCAAGGGTCACATTCTCTTTTTAATTGCCCTGAAGTAACTTTCCACTACATTTGGTAGACACATGCCATAATTTGTTCTGTAAGACACAGCCTCCCCATAATTACAAGGAATATGTGAGCCTGCCTGCCTTGGAGATGGTGTTGGGGTGTTCTGTGCCACTGAATGAGCACAAATCTTCTGACATGGCCTCCCTGGTTCCCTGCTGCATTTTCACCTGCAGCAAAGAGCAGAATTTCTGTGTGTAATGAAAGCTCTTTCTGTTTGGGTAATTCTCTTCACTGGCCATACTGGTGCAAACTGGAGGTAAGCTTACAAGGATGTGTGACATTATCTGTTGTGAAACAGGTACAGGTGCTGATATTCTCCAGGGAGCAGCCTGTGTTCCAGTGTCCATCTGTCCCAGAAGCCTGGAGTGTGTTGTGTGGGAAACACAGACCTCCTTGAGCTTGTGACATGTTCTGTTTGACTGCCTGCAACTCTGGCTGGTCACTGCTCCCAGGAATTCCAGGGATTTCTTCTCTTTGCTCACCTTGAATTATTCAGTAAATAGCTCCCTAGAAATGCCCCCATGGAAGTTTTGAGCCTCCTGCTCCGTGTGTCAGGTTGCTTCTCTCTGTTCCTGGAGGCCAGGTTGGGTATCACCAGGTTGCTTTTATCCTTGAGATCTCAGACTTTTAATCTCAACCACATCTTTTGTAAGGAGCTCTTCAAACTTTGCTCATTTGTTTTCTGTGATATGTGGTTAAAGAACAGCAGCTGTTGCTTTCTTTGGATGAGATTAGCTCTTGTAAATCCTTCTGATTTTTGATATTTGTAACTGCATTCAATTTTGGTCTGTGTGATGGCAGCTAGAGGCAACATTTTTTTCATTGTATGAGTAGAATTTGCTCACTAACTCTGTGCTGCTACAAAAAATTTCCCCCTTAAATCCTCAAAGCTATTTGTACTAATCCTCATTACTGTATTTTGTGCATTTCTCTATTTTGCCTTTGACTAATGCTGCATTTTTCTCTTGTACCTAAGAAAGCCTTAAAATAGGAATTCTGGACTAGAAAAGGATATGTAAGAAGATTGCAGATTACTGTTGGTTTTCTAGTGGCCATTCTTTTCATTGCTGTGTTAATGTAGAGGCTTAATGAGCAAGTTTGACTCCAGGGCAAGGCCCAGTGCTGCTCTGAACAGCAGTTCCCATCTAGTGTTCCTTTGAAATGAAGCATTTGCTGTCCTGCCAACTCTCATTTTTTATTATTTGTGCCTATTGCATTGGTCAGGGCATGGTAAAGGGTGCAGTCACTCCAAGGTGCTGCCTGAAAACCTGGGGAGACTCAGAGTGACGCCCTTGGAGCAGCTGCTGAAGCATATTTTGGGTATTTGTGCCTGAATCTAGAACTGTAATGATCCCTTCACTCCCCTTTGTCCTTCTCTTTCCTATTTGTGCATTCAACCAAAACTCACCAGCCTGTCTCCTGAGGCCTCACTCTGTAATGAGCTAGAGAATGTTTCAGACAGAGCCTTTTGCTGAAGGAGGGCAGGTTTAGGTTGGATATTAGCAAGAAATTCTTCCCTGTGAGGGTGGTGTGGCCCTGGCACAGGTTGCCCAGGAAAGCTGAGGCTGCCCCATCCCTGGAAGTGTCCAAGGCAAGGTTGGATGGGGCTTGGAGCAAGCTGGGATCGTGGAAGGTGTCCCTGTCCCTGTTCTGGTCCCTGGCAGGGGAGCAGAGGTGATCTTTAGGGTCCCTTCCAGCCCCAGTCAGTGTGTGAGACACTTGTTTGGTGAGGAGATGCAGCTTTGTAAGCTGGCCCCCCCTGGATGGTGCGGGGAGCTCTTTACTTGGCAGGGTATTTTCATTGCTGACACCTTCCCTGGAGAGTTTCATGTTCTTCTCTCCCCTTTCTCTTTCAGGCCATGGCCTGTTTGCTTCTCCACAGAGTTCTGCTGCTTCATGAGCTGAAGCTCTTCGTTACAGAGGAGGAGTGGGAGGAGTTGATCACCAGGAGCCTCAGCCAAGTGACACAGGTAACAAAGCCCAGCATCTTTGAGTGCAGGGGACACCTCACGGGTGCTGCTGTCATTTGTCTGGTGCTTGGTCTCAGAGCTGCAGTCTGGGACTGGGCTCAGCTTAAGAGACCTTGTGCCTGATGGCAGCACTCTGAGCACTGGCCACCAGGTTCCAGAATTCCTGGAACACCACTGTGATGTTCCTGGTGCAGCTCAGTGAGGCTGTGTATACATCCAAGAGACAGAGCTTAAATTTTAGGGAATGCACTCATACAGGTCAATTTAAGGTGTTAGAAATGGAAAATGAAAAAGAATGGAGTGGTACTGTGAACATTAATTTCAGGACATGTCATGCAAATTCTGCACTGGAATGAACTTCAGGGTCACAAAAGTAGAGCTGAGGTGCACTGGACTTGTGACTCCTGGTGCATTGCAGAGATTATGGACCAGACTGCCTTGCTAATACTGCTCATCAGGGAAACCTTGGACTACACTGGGAAATCATTTGTGCAGAAGAAACAGTGACAGAAATTGCAGGGCTCCTGAGTCAGTGGCAAGTGCAAATTGTACCTGAGGACAGTGTTTGGGTGCTGCTGTTATGTGGGAGATGATCTGTGGGACGGGAGGTTGAAGAAGCAAATGCCCTTCACTTTCATTCTTGTGGAGTGATGTGGGGGGAACCAAGCAGCCAAATTAATGTTGTGATGTGGTGACTGAACTTGATGACATGGGAGATTCCAGTCCTGGAGTTTCTGTGTAACTGTAATAATGACCCCTTTCTAAGGGTAGCTTTCATTACTTACTTATTCAGATGCTGGCTAGGTGGTAATTTAGGCTGTTCTATAATTTGCTGTATTGAAACAGAACAATTAGATCTGTTTGTTTCTGTCAAGGAGGGACAACATCCAAGCAAGTTTAAAACAGGGAATTTAAAGATGTTGTTTATAATCTGGATCCTCAGTTTCATTACACACTTTTTATGTAAAGATTACATCAGGAACCCAATGGGTGGAGTTAGGTATGATTTTTTCTCAGCTACATAAAACATGACACTCCTCCCAACCTGGTCATTTCCACGTTTCTCTCTAGCAGCTGGATGCATGCAGAACTCAGTGATTCACTGGGAAACCACAAGCATTTACAATGCCTTTATGTTGTTCTTGTCAGGGAGACTTTAGCAACTTGCAACCCATCCAAGATTATGATGAGCTTTGCTATTAAAGTTTCCTCAGTGCCTCTCATTTCTGTGGTCATGTGTGTTTAAAGAAAAATTCCTGAGAAATACTGTCAGTCTGTTTGGGTTGTCCAAGGTTTACCCTGTGGGCAGGAGGCCTCCCATACTGTTAAGTGGCAGTGGCATATAGCTGCTGGTTCTCTTTTTGGCCTGAGAAAGTCCTGAGATAACATTTTTACAGACTGCTGGTGGTGCTCACACATGTGGGGGTTTTGTCTCCCTTCCTCCTGCTTCCCCCACGTTCTTAGCCCAGCTGGTGTGGGGCTGGGCCAGCTGCACATTCAATATTGCTGTAGTGAGAAGGGTCAAGGACTTTATATTCCACACAAAAATAGTTTTGATTCATAACCAAAGGCTGAAAGACTTTCTAAAGCTGCAAGAGAAATGCTGTGTCATTTTGGTGGTGCAGAAATACTCACTTCTCTGGTTAAGGGCTGTGAAACCATGTAGTGGCTCTGGTGTAGTAAAACAATACTCACAGTGTCACTGATCTCTTTAAAAAAATCTCTTGTAGTAGAGGTCAGAGGCTGGGAACTGAGTAAATTTAGAATCTGTAGGAAGTATGTATTTGTCAAGGAGTCTGTTCCACCACTGGAGTAAGTTGCTGAAGGGTTTATTAGCCCTCAGTCTCCAGGTAGAAGGTGTGTGCTTGGCTCACAGAGAAGCTGCACGTGGGGTAGGAGTTCCAGGCCCAGTGTTGAAGTTATGGGTGAGTTTGGGAAGAGCTTGGACTGAACAGCAGCCCTGTCTGTCACTGCTGTCCTCACACACTCCTGCTTAGCTGGAGGCCTGGGAGGATGTCTGCAGAGCTCTGAGCTCTCCTGCAGCTCAGTCCTATCCCTTTTCTTCTGAGCCTTCTTTCCATGGGCCATTCTAGGTCAGCTGTGGTTTTAGAGGTGAGTTTGTGAGTGAGTAGGTGCTGGCAGAGGTGGGTGCATACATGTGAGAACCTGGACTGGAAGCTGTGGGATGCTGTGGAAAATGCTATTTATTGCCCTGCCTCTGGTTGAAATGTCTGTATTGGCCATTCCTGCCACTGTCCCTCACAAACAGCTGTTTTAAGAGGAAAAAAATTATAATTGTAAATTTTGTACCTTTCATTGACCCAGGGGGAGGTTTGCAGCTCTTTAACTGATGTGCTCTTGTAATTCAGGTGCTGCTGCTGCTCACAAGGACACTGTCACCTGAAGGCTGTGCCACACTCTGTGTCCTGGCTCCCATGTGCAGCTAGGAGGCTGTAGCTGCCCAGGTGCAGGACTGCCCTGGCAGGCTTAAGGCTGTCACAGAGGACAGGATATTATCTCCTGGTGTCTGCCTGCTTATCCTGTCTTGCCTCAGGGATTGCACTGCATCCCTGCTGAGATCCCTCAGTGAGGAGCATCCTCACCAGGGAAATCTGGGCTGGGCTGGGCAGGGATGTGAGCTGGAACTGGGGAAGAGGCAATGTGAGACAAGTGCAGTCTTGGATATCACTGAATTATGCAGGCAAAGCTGAGAGGCAGATGAGGGAGAATCAACAGCCAGGAACATTAAGTGAAGAGACAGATTCCTGAAATAGCAGCTCTGGCTGCTGCAAGGCAGTGGCTCTTGTGCTTACATAAGCTAACTTGACCTTACTTGTTCCCAAATTGTTTAAGCATGCTTATAAAACATACATCACAGCCATGAGGGATCCATGCTTGCCCTCTCCTTAGTCAGTGAGGCAGCTCTGCATGTCCCACCAGCTACTTTGGAGTTGAATTCTTTGTGTGAGAGCCCTGCTTGCTGTTGGTGCTCTTGGCTGGTGCTGCTGGGTCACCTGGGCAGAAAGTGCTGCCTACAGCCCTGCACTGCAAAGAGGAGGAAGCAGAAGAACACCTCTGGCCCACTTTTGGCCTCCCAAATCCTGTATAATCACTTTACACAAAGCAGAATCTTGCTGCAGTTGTTCAGGTCTGTTCTAGCTGGGGATCTGGATGGCTCAGTTGTGTTCATGGTATAAAGAAACAGGGTTCATGTTGTAAGTGACAGAGCTCACCTGGGATGCTGGAACGTTTGACAGAAGCATCTTCCTCTTGGAGAGCTTTGTTCTTTATCAGTTGGTCTCAAAGTGCTGTACAAAGGAAGTTCAAAGCAGTGAGTTGTTGATGTAATGGAGAAGGAATTTTGCAGAAACCCAAGACATAATGGATCTGGTTTGGTGGAGCTGCTCATCCTGTTTTACAGGTGACACTCCTTGGCTGGGAGATGAGCCAAGAATCAAACTTGGCTCTCCTGAGACATGTCAGAGACCCTTTTGGTGCATGGACAGTCTGACCATCTCTTAACTTCAGAACACCCCTGTGTCTTGGGCAGTCATCTCTGTCCCAGCTCACCTGTGCTGGCTGAGGCTGCCCTCAGTAACAGAGTGGAATTGTTGTAGAGCCTGAGATCCAGTTCCCCATTCCGTGCAGGAAGCTCTCACCCAGTTTTGGTGAGGCATCCCTGGGTTTGCTGCTGGGGCACACACTCTTTTTTACCCTATCCAGCATCTCTCCATTTGAGCTTTCAGCTCTCCCAGTTGTCACTGGAGGCACGTTTTGGTGTTTGTTTCCCTTGTTAGATATATTTCTGTTTTCTTTTTATTTGTTACAAAATTGCTGTCTTGGCTTTGGAGTGACCTGTACCAATTTTTCAGTAACTCGCTGACAGATTCAGGGCAGGAAGTTCCAGCTCCTGAATTCATAATTTCATTACCTTTTTTTGTCATCCCTTTCCTATGGACCAGCTTGCCCTCCTGAGCTAAGCTGTTCTGTGTAGCTCCCAAGTTATGCTGAAACTCCCAGTTATGATGTGAAAGTCAAAGGGAGTGGGAATAGTCCAGAAAATGCATGTTTTGATGGCTGTGAGCTTCAAAACAGAACAGGCCTCAGAAAACTGTTGTTAAAACTACTTTCTCTGGCTTGGACAGAGTGATTTCCTGAGGGTTTCCTTTATCTTTCTTCTGCAATAAGTACATCAGAAGAAGAGACAAACTTCACTGCTGATTTTCCCTTTGCTCCTTCTGTCAGTGTGATAAGGACTGGGCAGAGCAGACAGGTGGAACCCAGGTGGGATTGAGGCACCTGCTCTGTGAAAGCTCTGACAGAATCCAACAGCTGGGTTCAGGGCAAGACCAAAGCACTCCCAGTCACCAGTCCTGGATAATTCAGGTAATTCACACAATCCCAGAGAGATGCATTTGGTGCCTCTTAGGTGGTGGCTTAGGCTTGGACTGGGCAGGCATGGATGAGGATGAGGGAATGACATGGCCTGGGAAGGGATGGCACTGATAACCCCAGAACTCTTTTCCATATCACATGGAAGTTCCTGTGTGCTCCCTGAAGGCCATTGCTGTACAGCATTCCAGGGTTTTGTTAATATGGTGCTGTTCAGCAAGGGATTTAAAATAACTGTCTGGGGCTCCTGAGAATGTGTGGGGGAGAGAGGGATACACTATCTGGCCTTTCAGTGGAGACATGCCCTTAATTTCTGAAGGGCATCACATTTGATTATCAGTGTCTTAATTTGTAGTGAGATAAATGATTAAAGTGGCTTCATCAAATCTCTAAAAAAGCCATCCTTCATTTTTTTTCCTTGAAGATTGCCTGAACCTTTATCTGTCCATCTTTATAAATTCTTAATTCATTGCCCTTTCTCAGCCTCTTGGCTTGTAAAATGAGGCCAGTACTGATTTAACTGATAGCTTTCAGAATACTGGATGTCTCTGTGGAGATTTCCTTTTCCTCTGTTTCCTCAGCTGTCCTGTGTGGATTTTCCCTGCTGCATTTTCATATGACCTTTGGAAAAAAAAAATCAAGATCATTAAACTTGGGAAAGTGTTGACATCTTCTGTGAGGATGGCTTCTGGATTTTTTGTCTCTTCCCTCTAAAAACTGCCAAAATAAACATCACCAGAAGTGTCTTTATTTACACCCTTCAGCATGTGGGTCTGCTTAGTCCCCTGCCTTTCCTTCAAGCAGAGATTTGGTGCTTTCCCCCCTTTTGGGAGCATTTCCTCATGACTTGTTTGTGTTAGAGATGCAAGGAACTAAGTTTTGAACATTTATACTTTCAGTCTTCAGAAACTTAGTGAGAGAAAAGGGATGGAGGAGGGACTGTCAGTGCTTCTTTTCTGCCTTTGTGTGCCTGTTACCTGGTGTCCATGGGCTTGGAAATGGATGTGGCTCTGGACAGATGGAAACTGCAGTGAAGAGACAGCCTGCTCTTCCCTCCTCTCTTTGTCTTCCAGGGTTTAGCCCTGAGTTCTGCTTTGGGGTCTGTTGTACAGTGATTATTATCCTGGAAGGAAATATTTGGGGCTGGCTTGTCTGGGATTGGGAGGCTCAGAGTTGATTCCTGGCTCTGTCATGGTTTGTGTGGCAGCATCTCTGTGGATGGGGGAATGATGCTGGCTTGCCTCTTTCCTCTCAGGAGAAGCACAAGCAGAGTAACAGGTGAGGGGATGCTGAGCATCCAGGATTCTGTGTGGGACAGGAGCAGCAGCTGGGAGCACACAGAGCACTGCAGCCTTGAGCTGGTGCTCAGTTCCTGCTCAGCCTCTCAGTAGCACAGGAAGGCTCTGCCCTTCCTGACCCTCACCTGTCTGGTGACATGGGAAATCTTGTGCCTTGGCTCAGGTACTGGACACAGCCTGTAGGACCCCAAATGAGCTTGCTGGGCCCCTCTGGGTGTGATTGCACCCCAGGGACCTGAGCCACAGCACAGCAAAATCCCAGGCTGTGCCAGTGCTCTGGGATCCTGGTGCAGCATGGAGCTGGGGCACAGCTGGGAGCTCAGACCTCTGGCACTCTGGGGTGGAACCTTGCTGAGCTCTGCTGCTGGAGAAGAGGCTTCACCTGAGGAGCCCCAGGCTGTCCAGTGGTGTGAGGTGCTGCAGGGGTTGTGTCTGCAGGAGGACTTGGTGTCCAGCCATGAATGCACACCCTGATCCATCAGCTCTGCTCTGCTGTGTGGGACAAGGTGGAGGTAGCACAGCAGCAATGCAGGCTGGCTGGGCTTCTGCAGCTCCCAGGGATGGATCTGTCAGGCTGATCCCAGGGAGGGGAAGAGCTGCTTGTTTCAGCAATGGGCTAGGCTGAAGGACATACTGGGAATGCATAAATATTGTATTTGCTGGGAACGTTCCAACAAAGGCAGGAATGATGCATCTGACTCCATGTTCTCAGAAGGCTCATTTATTACTTTATTATACCATAATATATTAAAGAACACTATACTAACTATACTAAAGAGTATAGAAAAGATTCTTTAGCATTCTTACTATTCTTACTCAATGCTAAAAAGCTGTTAATGAAAACTCCTGACTCTCTCCAGAGCCCTGACACAGCCTGGCCCTGACTGGCCAAAGAGTGAAACAACTCACAGCAGAATGCAATGGAACAATCACCTGTGGGTGAACAATCTCCAAACACATTCCACATGAGCACAG
>JAYDZK010000066.1:7531989-7553123 GCA_034509185.1 Euphonia xanthogaster | reverse complement strand
TATATATATATGTATATGTATATATATATATATCTCATCTAATGTCTCCAGCAGAGATAAAGCATCTTATAACATATTTAAATAAAAAATAATAATCTGAATCAAGCCTTCAGTGTCAAAGGTGACGTACAGAACAGGTCCTCAACTAGTGCAGTCTGTGGGAGTGGGAGTGCTGGCAGAGCAGCAGCATTCCATAGGACACCAGCTGCCCTACAAACAGTGTGGACTTCATTGGCTACAACTAAAACCATTTACACAATCTACAGTTGCTCACTTGGGCAGCTTTTGTCAGGGTCCAGTGGACAGTTGGTTTCCATGCTCAGGGGACCCCCTGAATGTCCTCACGTTCCAGAAGTTGCCACGTTCCCAGGCTGCCCTGCTCATCTCCTGGTGCCTGACCCTGCAGGCTGGAGAGAGGGATGGATGTGGTGTGGAGACCCCCTCTGTGATGCGGAGCTGAAGGATCCCCTGATACCCAGCACAGGAGGGCTTCCAGATTGAGACTGGTGTGGTGGGAGCAGAAGTCCACGTGTCCTGGCCTTCACTGGCAGCTGCAAACAGGGAACAGAGGGTGGTTACTGGGGAAGCTCCAGGAATGGATTGCTGGTGGTGCACCCCAGCTCCTGGGGTGGTGGGGGCCAGCTCAGAGACTGTCCTGGTTTGAAAAGGAAGCGAGTTTTTTTGGAGGCTGTGGTCAAACCAAGGGGTACTCAGATTTGAATACTGGCACCTGGTGTGGCCACTGAGGACATGGATATGCCTCTGAGAACACAGGGGGTTAAAAGCAGAGAACTCCCAGGGGAACTTTCTCTTGGTTCTGGTCCATGAAAGAGGTCAGACCTCTTTCATATTGTAAGTTAATGAAGTTCTTTCCTTTATTCCTAAGCTGGAGCCTGCTTTGCTCTATTACTGGTCACATCTCACAGCAGACATTAAGGAGAATATATTTTCATGGGGGCACTGGCATTGCACTCTGTCAAACCATGACAGGGACCCCTGGTGTCTGTGCAAGCAGGGGGCTGGCAAAGCCTGCCCATGGTGGAGGCAGCACTTGGGGATGTGCTGGAGCCCTTTGGAGTGGGAACAGAGGCACTGTGACCCTGGCCCAGCCTGCTCCAGGGGGTGACTGGCAGCTGTGTAGCCATTAAGGGCAGCTGGGGAGGCACAGCTGCTCCTGCTGTGGGCTGAGGCAGCTCAGCACAGGACAGGCTCCACTCCTGTAGACCATTTCTGACCCCCTCAGTTTACTAAAGAGGGGCTGCCTTGTGCCTTTTAAATTGTCCTCTTAGAAACAGCTGTCCACTGGAGAGCCCAGCTCAGGTGCCAGCCCAGCTCAGTATGCTGCTGGCACAGCAGAGCAGGCACTGCCTGTGGCCCATGCTGGCTTCAGGGAGCATGTCACATCTCTCCTCACTGCTGAGGTACCACTGGGGTGGCCTCTCTAGCAGCCAACTGCTGTCCTAGATAATGGGGCAAGGATAACCAGTTCTCTCACTGCAGGATTTCCTGTGAGAGGGTCTGTGCTCCATGTTATGCAGGAAATTGCCCCTGACCTTAAAAATTAGTGTCTGCTGCATTACAGAAAGATTCCCCTATGATGGCGCCCTGGTTTCTTTCAAGCTGTATAAAACTGGACCAAAAAAGATGAAAGTGCAGTGAAAAACCTTGGTGTGCCCAGGACACAGGTAGTGTGGTTTGTAAGTCACTGGTTTATAAGGCAACTTTCAGTAACAGCACCAAGGATTTCCTCCCAGATTTGTTGATGGCATTTAAAAAAAACCCTCCAACTTTATCTAAAAGCTACTGTTAAATAATACCGTGTGAATACACATCCAGCCCAGAGCCTGTGAACTCCAGGCAGCCCCATGCCCAAATCCACTCCCCTCTGTGGAAATAACACATCTGCTCTGCTAGAGATTGCATTAAATCTTTTCCCTCAAAAGGCCATTCTGAAGTGTCTTATTGAGTTCTGATTTTCTGATTAGTCTTTCCATGCATTTAATTTATGGGAAAGAAATCTCCTCTTCAAAAACTTGCTTTAATTAATTTTGGCTGCAGTAAAATGCTGGGAAGTGTTTATCACTTGTGGCAGCTCCAAGCAGCAGCGCTGTGGCTGTGGGGGAGTGATAAGGGCAGCATGAACACAAGGGACAGGGTGGGCAGCAGGAAGGGGACGGTCCCTGGTCCCTCTGGCTCTGAGGTGTCGCCCTGGATCGAGGGTTGCAGAGGGGACAGGGTCAGGTGCTGCCAGGAAACACTTTCTGCAGAAAATCTGGACTATGCCAGAAATGGTGGTTTGGTAGCAGCCCATGTTTGACCCTGAGCAGGGCAGCAGGAGGCTTTGTGAACACCAAAAGGTTTTCAGTTCTGGCCTGGGACAGTCACACTGGTCAAGGGACACGGGTAACACGGGCTTTTCTGCTCAAAGAAGGGAACACCAGGTTCTGGAAGCAACTCGATACCACAAAGGACACTCCAGTGTCCCCCTGGTTTCCCTGTTCTTGATTTGCTCTGCTTTGGGCTGAGGGTGGCAAAGGTGCAAACCAGAGCTGGCTAAGGAAACTTCTCTGCAATTGATAAGGAAAGAAATGGGCTGACAGGGGTTTGGAGCAGAGCTGTAGCTTGAAACCTGCAGCTGGTTTGGGTCACTCACCGTCTCAGACTTTCACAGAGGCTGGTGGCATCACAAGCTGATTCACCCTGGTGAAGAGAAAACAAAAGTGTTGTGTGAGAGCTGCAATTAGCAAAGAAATGGATTCCTAATAACATACCAGCCTGGTAAATCCAGGTTTTGGTTGCTTAACAGTGTCTGAAGAAGTGGGACATTAAAAATTGTCCTGCACAATAGTATAGAGCTGAAACCTTGTCACATGGGGGTGCCTGACAGCAATGCTGGCAATGGCTGGAACATGCCAAATAACACTGCTGGCACTAATTGACAAGGATTTGGGAAGGTCCCAAAGGCATCCAGGTAGCTACTATTTCCCTAAGCCAATACAAGACTGTACAGTGGCTGTTGGTGTCCTTCAGCCTGACAGCACAAATGTAAACAGTCATCGCTGATAAAATTAAGTTAAGGAAAAGTGAGTTGTCTTTCAGTTTGCAGCCCCTGAAGACCTGCTGCTGTTCCAGGCACGTGCTCCCGGGTGATGGGCAGTGTGTGGCAGGGACTGCTGTGTCACCAGGAGGGAGCTGTCCTGCAGCTCCTGGGAGGAGGGCAGCGAGGGGATAGCTCCTGTCTGTCCTGAGGGACCCAAGAACAGCAGCAATAGTCCTGCCAAGGCCATCCCTTGCTCCTGCTGCTTGTCCTTGCAGTAGATGCCCTGGAAAATTCAACCTTCCTCAGCAGCAGCTCCTCTCCTGTCTCCTCCCACGCTGTTCTTGTTACTCAGGGACAGGAGCGAGTGCCTTTGACAGTGACACACAGAGCAGGGCCCCATGTGAACTGTCAGAGGTGACATCCTTGCACTCCCAGACCTTTGGACCTCAGTGGCAACACCTGGATTCTTACAACACTGGGAACCCCCAGCACAGCCACAGACCTGCCCTGACGTGGCTGTTCGAGTGCTTTACCCAAGGGCTCTCTGGCTGCACTTGGGCAGCAGCAGCTTAAATAAACCTGAGTTACAAAGGGAGAGTCTCCATCTACCAGTGGAGGTCAGCTGTGCCAGTGTTGGGGTTTAGGACTTTTCTTTTTGTTTATTTCTCTAAAAAATTTTCTGCTATATGTGTTGCTAAGAGATAATAACAGCCAGGTACTTAAGAGAGGCAAAAGAAGTGGCCACAGCTCAGGGAAGGGGTCCAGCTGGCTGCTCTCTCTTTTCACCTGGGGGTTTCTCTGGGAAAGACCGAAAGAGAGAATTGGGCTGGGGGAAAAAAAGGAGCTGGGGCAGCTGCTGGCTCTTCAGAGGAGGAGGAGGAGGGTCAAGCTGCTGCCTGGGGGAAGGAATTCGCTGCCACAGCTGGAGCCCAGCCTGGTCCTGCTTCCGCTGCCATGGGTGAAGTTCTGCTGTGAGAGCAGCCACGGAACTGGCACTTTATGAACACCGAAGCATTTTATGAACACCGAAGCACTTTATGAACACCAAAGGGCCCTTCACCGCCTGCTGGGGTGCCTCAGGGAGACCCCGGCAGCCCTGAGCTCCTTGCCTCGCCTGGGGAGCCTCTCCTGGCTCTGTGAGGGAGCCAGGCTGCTGCTGTCAGGGTTTGTTGAACACCGCAGCCCACACTCCTGGCAGTGACAGCTGCGGAATTTCTGACACATCTCATCCGCCACCCCGGGACACTGCTCCTCCCTGCCTCTCCACCTTGCTGCTCCGAGGTTCCTGCTACATCTCCTTTTGCTGTTCTGAGGGGGTGCCAGGCTCGGCTGTCCCCAGGGGCTCATAAAGAAGTCCCTCCTCACCCCGTCCCGCCGGCCGAGCCGCCATGGTTGCTGTGAGGGAGATGAGGCCGGGCCGCGCCACAGCGCCCTCCTGCCTTCCTTCGCAGACACCTGTCTCTCAAAGCAAGAACCAAACTGTCCCAGTGTGGTGTCACGTTTTAGTTAAATGGTTTGCCCTGTCTCACCCCTGGAAAATGTAGGGTGTATTCCAAGCCTGTGATCCTCCACTGAGGTATCATGGATCTGTAATCCCACTGGCCCAAGGCTTATTCCGCTTTGAATCTCCCTGTTGGGCTGCGTGAGGGAGATCAGATCCGCTCTTGGCCCTTCTCTCCCGAGGCTCTCCGTGTCTCCCCCTCCCTCCCCCTTCCCCCCTTCTCCCTCAGGAACCATGCTGCTCCCGGGGCTGGCACCCCCAATAATCCCTCACCTAATCAGCAGCCTGAGAAGCCGTGTGGAGTCTCCTTGCCTGCCTGCTGCTCCCAGCCAACACACAGCTTAGGGGGACTCCGGGGACTCCCCAGGGACCCTCAAGCCAACCACACCACCCCAGCAGTGGTTTGTAAATCTGCTGTCACAGGCAGCTTCTCCCTGCAGCAGTGAAAGCCTCGGACAGTGCACAGGGAGCATCAGGACAGTGCACAGGGAGCATCACGGAGCTGCCACTGCCCGAGCCCTGCCAGGTGACAAATTCCCAGGAAACATCACTCTCCTCTGGACACATTAACACTTAGTTGTGGCTCTTCACCACACTTTGCACCTGACCCAGAATGCTGTTTGTCGCTGAAATGGATTCAAACACGTCCCGGGATAAAAATTAGGCAGTACTCAGGAGACACCTTCCAAGAAATCTCTGCATCAGGATTTGGTCCAGTTCGGCCCACAGCTCTTAACTTCACACCAAACCCCACGGGTCTCTAAGGTGCACAGAAGCCTCTGTGCTTTTTCTGCCTTTCCAGGCTATAAACTGAAATATTTCTGATGGAAGAGCTGACCCAGGTTTCTCCATGCAAGTCCCATTCTTGGTAACCCCACTGCACTGGAAATCACGTATTGAATATTGGAATTGTGCAGAATACATCAGAGAAAACGACCTGGGCATGCCACAGCCAACTTCAAAAGTAGGAAGCAAGTCACAAAACATTCAGAGAACACTGAAACTCCAGAGGTTTGAGTGAGCCACAATGTTTGAAAGTCCTATCCCTTGGAACATCATTGCACGTTCTTAGAGGACACAGAATCTATACAGGAAAATTTAGTTTTGCCATGACTTTAACATGGACCTGCATTGCTGACACAACTGGAAATAGACACAACTTTCCTGCTTGTTTAACAGTTCAGCCTCCTATGGGATAAACTGTACCACCCTTTTATTTCAACACATTTCTCTCAAGTTCTGCTTTATCTCTTTCACAGATGGGAACAGAGGCCTGGAGGGGCTAATCCTGAAATGCTTTTCAAAGATTTGATGGGAAATTAGACTGCACGTGACTTGTGAACCTGCTGGGGAGAGAAATAACTTTCAGGGATCACACAGGAAGCTGGTGGACAGGAGAGAGAACTGAAATAGTCCCCAAATTTGGGACAGTGCCTCCTCAGTCCCTCTGAAGCCCTGTGCTGCAGACACTGGTCACTGCCACAACCAGAGGCAGTGGGGCTCAGTGTATGGGTCAGGTGGGATTTTGTTTACTTTTTTAAAAGCAAATCTACAAACAATACATTTTAAACTCTCTTGGGTGGCAAAATGTAGTACATGGGCTTAAAATAACAAGGCTCAAGAGCATCTAAATCCCTCATTAAGTACCACTTGCCTTTCTAATAACGATAATCCCACACTGAAGGGATCACTGAACATTGGCTCCCAAATTGTTCTGTTTGCTCTGCAGTGTTTTTTTAAGAGTGTGAATGTTTTCATTCCTTGAAGAGAGTAGGGTGGGAACCAGTCTGTTATTTCTGGAGGAGGAGGAAACTCACCCAAACTGCCTTTCAAGAACAGAAGCTGTACAACTTTTTTTGATTTTTTTTTTACAGACTCCTCTAGCAGTTAAAAATGTGGCTGATTCTCTCTAACTCCATCACTTCCTCTCCTGTCAAACCTAACTATTTCTCCTAGATCCTATCAAGTCATTTCCATGCACTGTGACAGCATCTATAATTCTGAAGTATTTATAAGACTGTCTGTTTAATATTAAACTACATGCTCTAGAGCTGTTAAATATTTATGCTATGTAAAATGGATCTAATTTCACTGCACCTCGGCCAGTTACAGACCTGCATGAGGACAAGACAGCCAATTTAAGATAACAGATGACTGGCCAGGATCTTTTACAGGTCAGCCATGCTCTATTTCAGGAACTGGGCAGGATTATTCTGCAGTTGCTCTGTGCCTTCCAGCCTTGCTGGTCCCCAGGCCAGCAGCTAATGGAGATTACAGGTTGTAGTGGAGCCAGCACTGCTGGGCACTCCCAGGGATTTGAAAGGATTCCTGCTGCCTACATGCAGAGCAAGAGCCTTCTGTTCCACCCTGGGCAGCAAGGGCAGAGGCCAGGTGGCCCCGCTCACCTGTCTGCTTCAGCTGTGAGGAGCACTGTGGGATGTGTGTGCCACTGAGCTGCTGCTGAGCTCCAGGGATGTGTCACCTCTGTCCCCGAGCTCCAGCCAGCAGCAGGGTGCCAGGAAGGAGGACACACCTCAGTGTGTGCAGCACTGCTGTGCCCAAGGCTCCAAGAGAGGCTGTGCTTGCAGAAAGCTTTAGGGAATGCTGCCAGCCTGGTTCATGTCGAGTTTCATGGCTAAGTTAAACACCACCTGTGTTTCAGTATCCTGCAGCTTTCCCAAAGCCTGGTGTAGTTTTCTTGCTGTCTAAACAAGCCAGACTCTGGCTTTTGTATCTGAGAAGCACATTAGGAAATGTTGTCCTGTTTTTTACAGTCTGCTGTACTTAACATCACTTAATTTTTACAACCAACAATAAAATGCTCCTGTAGGGTCCTTCTAGCCTGAAAATAAATCAGTTTTTGAGTTATTGAGCAGGAGTTTGTATTGAGTTGCTGAGCTGGACCTCATTCAGCAGACAGAAGTACAGGGGCTACAGGGGCAGCTGGACCACCGGACTTAGCAGCAATTCCTGCCAGTGATTAAGGATCTTTGTCCTTAATTTCAGTGGAGAGAATTCTGTGTTTCTACTGCAATGTGCCATCAAGTGCCTGTTTGAAGCAGTGCTTTAGGAAGGGACACGGGGGGACCAGTCACAAGTGGCAGCCCCCAGAAGATTCCTCCTGTCTGAACTTCCTCAGATGTTGGGAGGTCAAAAACATCTCCAAAAGGCCTTGTAAACACATTAAAAAGTGAAATTTTAGATGATGAAAAGTTCACGGCCAGACATCCTTGAAAGGTAAGGAGACTTTATGGCCTTAATCTATGAAAAACAGATCTATTTTCAAATACTGCCAGCTAAAGGGTGTTTTTTGCATCAGAGGAACATCACCCTCCAGCTGTGCCTCAGGGATGATGAGCAGCCCAGCCAGATGCAGCAGTCTGAAATTCCAGCTACTGAAACAGCAGCATTCAGAGCTGATGTTGCTGCCTGAGACTGGACAAGGAAAACAGAGCCTAAGGATGGTCACTTGTAGCTCCACACCTGCTGTAAGGGTGAATTTCATCAACTGATCCATGAACACAGGAAGGGACTTGCACTGATGCTGCTGTTATCACTAATTCCTGCTGAAAGAGTTATGGAGTAGGACAGCTGGAGCAGCCCCTGTAACAAATCAAAGCCACAGCTGTTCTTTCCCTGTTTTGCTCACTGCAGAAGCCAAAACAAACCAGAGATCTCAGCTGGACTCTGCCACACCCTGAGTGCAAACACTGGTGCCAGTCCTGCACCACCTTTTCACCAGACACTTTAGCAGGAGCAAACCCAGCAGGCTCTGCTCCTCCTGATAGAGTTTTGGCTAACAGTGCAGCGGGTAGCTGGGTTAGCCAGTGCTGCTCTGCAGTAGCTAAGCATAGTTCCTATTTTCACCTGCAGCTAGAAGGAGATGGCTTTGGTTCCCTGCCTCACAGCAGCTCTCCTGGGATGCTGAACAAGCTGCCACAGCCTCCAACTCCTCCCCAAAAAAGGCTGCAGAACATTAACCCTCCCTCTGACCTGTTACCTTCAGCAAGAACAGCAGAGTCAAGGATTGCTCCCAGAGAGCAGCTCCTGCTCTGACTGACCTCAAGCTGTTTTGATGGTGAAGTCAGGAATTCTGGGACAAGATGTGATTGACAACATGAATTGCTGCAGAACTTCAGGCTCCAAGCAGGCTGCAGCTGGGAACAGAGACTGAAAGGGAAGGAGAGCAACAGTGATCCATCAGCCTAGAGCTGCCAGTGAGTGGCACAAGGACAGGATGGCACTGTTAAAAACAGTCCAAGCACTAAGCTTCCTGATGCATCTGACAGGTTATCCAGCCTGCAGGAATGGGCTGGTGATGGAGCTGAGGTCAGGTTGCTGGAGGAAAAGGATGCTAAGAGAGCTCTAACAGAATTCAGCCAACAATCTGGCACAGGAGGAGTTTCCTTTGGAGCAGGAACAGAGCTCACTGTGGCTGCTGCCTGCCCGTGCTCTCCTTCCCAACCAGGGGCTCTGTGCTCTGCATCCCAGGCTCACACAGGAGCTGGCTGTGCCCAGCCCTCCTGCACAGCTGCCTTTCCCTCTGCACTGCTCTGTCACTGCAGGGTGACACTCTCTGCTGGGGACAGGGGCTCCTCCAGCTGCACTGAAGAAATGAATTGGCTCAAATCCCCTTATCTTCCTGCATGTCAGTGGGTTTAGTAAACAAAATATCATAATCATGTACAGCAAATGTTTTCCCCTCTATTTGGTTCAGCCCCTTAAAGGTGCACAGACTGTCAGTATTTTCCATCTGTTCATTTAATCCAGGTGCAGTTTTGTCTCCAGGGGCAGATACATGGGTCAGCTTCACTTTTTCCTGTTTCACACATCTTTACTGAGGAGAAAACTGGCATAAAGGAAAAATCAATAACCTTTCCTGCTATTTTCCCAGGCAGCAGAACAGATGTGAAGATGAGCAGTTTACAGCAGCAATCAGGGTCCCAAGGACCTGGATGGAAATGAGCTCCAGAGCTCACCAGTCTGTGGGGGTACTCTGCCACAGACCCCTGAAGTCTGTGAAGATGTGGGTCTTGAAACTTTGTGCCTGAGTCTGTCTCTGTAAGGATAATTCTGCCAGACATTGATGGGCTCAGTACTGAGGTGGAGGGTTTTAGTGCCACGGAAGATGTGTGTAACAACATACAATTATGTCCTCTGAAATAATGGAGAAAAGAGGCAGTGGAGTGCCTCACTTCTGATTGAATGATTGGATGGCAAGGGGAAGAAAACATGACATAAAAAGCAGAGAAGAACGAATTAAATCTTAAAATAGAAAATCCTGCAGAACTTCCTGATGGCACTTGATTAAAAACATACTTATCCTCCAAAATACCTGCCTCATGCTACAGCTCTTTTCACCAACCCCTGAGCTGCCAGGTGTGGGAAATAACAGAACCACGGAAGGGGCTGGGGTGAAAGGGACCTTGAAGACCACCTCATTCCAACTCTTGCCATGGCCAGGGACACATTCCAGTAGACCAGGCTGCTCCAAGCCCTGTCCAAGAGGCCTGGAGACCTCAAGAAAACATCCATCCATTTCACTCCACTGTAACAGTCCTGACAATCCCCATGTGGCTTGTAGTGGTCTGGCAGAAACTTGGGGAATGACCAAGCCAGAGCATTTAAGACACTCCTTACTGGAGCAGTGGAAGTAAGACTCCAACAGTTTGTCCCTGTTTCTCTAAGAGATGTCACACAGCCTGTGCTTGGTTTGGCTGGAGTAGATTTAATTGAATTTTCCTCCCAGTGTCTGGAGTGGGGCTGTGTTTTGGATTTGTGCTGAACATGGGTGATAATATAGAGATGCTTTTGTTATTCCTGAACAGGAATGGAGCCAAGGCCTTTTCTGCTCCTTGTCCTGCCATGCTGCTGAGGAATTGGGTGTCCATGGGAGGAGGAAGGCAGCATGTTTGGAGTGAAGGTGTTTGTCCTCCGTGTAACTTGTGTGTAAAGGGCCCTGCTCTCCTGGGGGATGGCTGAACACCCACCTGCCATGGGAAGTGGGGAGGGAGTTCCTTGGTTTGTTTTGCTTTGTTTGTGGTGCAGCTTTTGCTTTCCCTATTAAACTGTACTCAAGCCACAGGTTTTTCAGCTCTTACCCTTCCAATTCTCCCCAATGCTCTGGTGGGGCAGGCAGGGAATGGCTGTGAGGGGTTAAAGCCTGGCCCAGGTCAAGCACCCAGCCACAAGTAAATTGCTCTAACACACCCACAGGGCCAGTATCTGCCTTGCACACTGCTGCACAAGGAGAGGTCATTGCTGCTCATAAAAGCCAATGCCTTTGCAAAATGCTCTGACATCAGGAAACAGCATGGCTGAATTTTTCATGATTTCTTCCATTTCCTTGTGTCAGAGATTGTTTCTTGCTTGGAAGACTGCTGCCTTCTGCTCAGAGCTCCAGTCACCTGTGTGGGATCTGATCAGATTTTGTCTCTGTGCCAGGGCAGCCCTAGCAAAGGATGTGTCTCAGTGAGAATTTAAAATCTCCTGCATGGCAAAGTCCCTCTATGTCAAGAATTCTCCTTTGCCCTGCCAGTGCCAGTTGACGTGCTGGGTCTATTGGCAGCATGTGATTTCAGTGCACACTGTGGGAAGGTGCCTTCAATCCTGTTCTCCAGCTGATGAGCACTCTAGGCACAACCTCTGACTTCTTGGGGCTCACAGCAGAGAGTGAGCAGCCAAGACAGCAGGAGGACTCCCACGTAGTTCTTGATCTGGAGCTCTTGGAAGAGTGAGCTTTGGCTTTCCGACAGCACGAGGCACATGGAGCAGTTCCATTCTTGCTTGGGAGAGCACTGAGTAGCTCAGGAACAGTGTAGGAGCATTGTTTTCTTTCTGTGGACCAGGGGATGAACCTGGGAAGGTCAGTCTGGTGGGGAATGGGTGGTTTTGGAGCTCTGCCCACAGCCCCTTCCACAGATGAGGAGTTCCCAGAGCTGTGCCAGCACCAGCTGCCCCCATCCTTCTGCCTGGGCTAAAGCAAAGCTCCTGCTGCCACCACTGAACTCTGACAGAGCATTTCAAACACCCTGTGAGGACCACAGCTGAGCTCCAACTGCCTGTGAGAAACCACACTGACCTTTGCCACCTCCCTGCATGACCTGCAGGAAATGCACAGGTTGGCTGAAGTGGCACAACAAATCAGCAATTGTTCTATGTGAGGCTATTTTCCATCTGCATGACACAGCAGCTCCCAGCTGCAGCAGCATTGAAAATTCAAGTTCCAAGTTGTTACATTCTTGGTTTTGCTAACTGTTTATGGAGTTACAGACATGGCCAGTAAACAGGTGAGAAACCAACAGCTCTCCAAGGAGCTTTTCCAACCAATAATAGAACCACTTGCATTTTCACCACCTCTCCCCTTTGTATTCTTACCACAGATTCCATATAAACCATCAAATAGTCTAATCTTGTTCCATCTGCAGTCTGTGAGTTTTTATCATGCCACCCTCAGATACTCAAAACTCACTCCTTGCCTCTCTCCTTCCATCACCACAGATCCTCTGCATTAAATCCAGGCTTTTTGCTGTAAATTCATGTGGCTTCAAAGGCCAACTGTATCTTATTTGGGCTAAAAAAGCATTGTGAGTCTCTACCACTGTAGGAAATGTTTAATTATTGTTCTTTTGTAAAGTCAAAACAAATGAAGCAATGATATTCCTCCCCATAAGCAGCTGAGTATCAGTGAGCAAACTGTTCTCAAAAATCCCTTTTTGGGAGTTAAAATCCACTTGCAGCTCCTGAAATCCTCAAATCCAAACTCTGCCTCAATGCAGCACTGACACATCTCCCTAAAATAAGTGTCCAGCATCTTAAAACCCTCTGTGATACAGCTCCAGCAATTTCAGAGAAGGAATGTTCTTCTTGGAAATGCAAACTACCAGAATGGAGCCCACTCAGCATCAGTCAGCTGCCACTTCAGTACCTGGGAAATGGTTAATGGCAGCAACATCAGGTCACCTGCTGGGTCCTTTCTGTCTCCAGCTGCTGCCACAGAAAAATGAGAGAAAGGGAGGTTTGACAACTCTGTGAGTCCTTCCCCTGTCCCACATAATAGAATCTGCAAAGCAAAAATAAGGTCAGACACTTTCAAATGGCTGCAATAGGAGAACTGGGAGATAATTTTATATCCAGTTCTGCAAAAGGCTAAAAATAAGCCTGATAGGAGGCAGAAGAAAGAGCCTGAAAATGGATTATTCTCATTTTTCCTGTAATGCAATTTGAAGATGTGCCATGTTTAAGACAGAAGGAGTGTCTGGACTAGGGATGGTTCTTTTTGTGGATTTTGCTATCTCCTCTGTAAAGAGGATTTTTTTTCCTAGTGTTTGTACACACCACTTTTAAAATGAAATGTCCATCAGCACTTCTACTCAGCTAGAGCTTCCACATCAGACCAAAGGTGTTAAGAGTAAAACGTTTTTTCTTATTAAATGTTTAATTTTCATTTTAGGAGAAAAGAAATACCTGCTTGAGTTCTTTAAATAACCTGATTCTTATTATGCAAACCAAGGGGTGAACGATTCAGGCTTGCAACTCTCAAGTGCTGAGTGGTCACTGGTTAAAGACTTGAATTCTTTTGTTCTCAACACTGCATCAGTGCAGCTGGTTGTTCCTGCTCTGGCTGCACCAGGGATCCACTCTGCAGTTGCATCCTGCTGCCTGATCTGCATTGCTGTGTCCTTGGCAAACATATCAGCCTCTATCATGCAGAGAGGGACTGAGCCAGTGTAAAACTTGGACACCCATCCTAAGCTCTTTTCATACTGCTGGAAAAAAGCAGATAATCTAATGTTTCCAGGTAAAACCAGGGATTAAGTTTAAAAAAATACCCAACAAACAAACGAGTTAAAACAACAAAATCCTTTGAGGAGTAGAGCATCCCACACCTGCACAGGGTGATTTTTCAGGAAGAATCCAGACGAATTTGGTTTTCCCTCAGCAGCAGCTGGGAGTGGCCATGGCTGGGGACAGGGCTGCAGGATCACTGCACTCACTGCTCAGGAGAGGACCCTGATACACACTAATTATGGTGATTTATATCCCTGGTACCCAAAAGTTGTCACAGCTTGGGAGAAGGACTGAATTCCTTTTTTGAATCCCTTTTCATAAAATTTTTTGAATTTTTAAAATCCATTTTCATTAAAAAAAAAACCAAAAACAACACATTTTTCCTAATTATTGATGGAGCTTCTATCAAGTACCCAACGTGGGCTTTTCTTCTGCAGCCCTCCAGGGTGAAGCTCTGTTTGTCCCAGTGCTCCACACTGGGAGTGAGGAAGGGATGGACACAAACCACAGACACAGCTCTCAGCAGTGCTGGGCTTTTACTTCCGTGGAGTGAAGAACCTGGACTGCTCCCAGCCTTGGAAGTGGCTCCTTGGCAGGGCTGCACAGGTACCTGGGGTGGAGCTTGAGGATAAAAGTGCAGTTTCCAGATTTCTGATCCACTCCAGAGGGCTCTGCCATGGCAAGACTGTATTGTCTTCCAGAGAGTCTAAAATCTAGCTTGGGTCTCACCAATATCCCTCAAGCAGGTAAGAGAATTATAGTTCAGAGTGCTGATGTTTGGAAATAAAATACAACTGCTTTAAATCTCCTCTGCAGAGGTGCAGAGCAGGAAAGAAACAACAACACAGTCAAGTGATATCACAGAAAGAATTGTAGTTGAGTGGCTTAAAAAACAATTGAGGTATTTATCATTGCTAGTGCCTAAGACCTCTTACAGAACCCATTCTTAACTGTTTTCTCTCTCTTATCACTTTGGAATGGTGGGATTAAATTTGTGTTATGGAACTAGTCCCCAGAATGATTGGGTTATTGGCACAGTGATGTGCTATCCTGTTCTCTGCTAGTACTGCATTTTCTAAAAGCCTCTTTAAGATGTCAGACTTCTGAAGCAGCATGAAAATGGTCATAAAAGAATTTTCCTTTAAAAAAAGAATTTCTATGGAAAGAATTTTTTTCATTTGTGTTTTGTGAGCAGCCTTGTTGACTGGAATTCCTGTGCTAAAAAAAATACAAACTATGCCAGGAATTGTGGCAATGATAAAAGTAGTGTGAAAGCCTGGAAATTCTTTTTTTGAAAGGAAGCATGGTGGAAACTGGAGGAAGCTTTACAGGAAAGAGTTGCTATCCTGGTATCTGCCCTGCCTGGAAGCAGAAATTATTTCTAAGCAAATGCCCAGAGACAGTTACACAAAGAAACAAACAAACTCGGAAATCCCAGCAATAAATCCCAGAACGACATTTCACAGAAGTGTGGCAGCTAAAGCAGGGACAGCTCAGTTTCCATAGGCTGTGAGAGCAGTGCTCCACTTCTCTGCTCCCGTGCTGGGTCACTGGAGGGGTGGTGACACTGCCCTGTGCCCTGGCCCTGGCAGTGATGGATGGCTTTCATCTCTGGCGCGTGACACCGGCGCTTGCCACTCCTGCAGGTTAATTGATTTCTTTTGGCAAAGCCAGTTTCCAGCTCCTGTTGTCTGAGCAGCAGGACTGACTGCACAGGGAAAACAAGGCATCCTGAAATAGAAATTCCTCTGTACCCAGCAAGTAATAGGTGGGATGGAGGGGAGGAGTGGCTGGGCAGAAAGCAGCCCCTGCCAAAGGTGTGTGATGCCAAGGGCAGATGGACTGACAGGTGGATCTGGGGTTTTTATCCACTAATAGCAAAATGCTGTTACCTTTCCTTTCACAGGCAAGCACGGAGATGCTAACAAATAAATCCTGACCCATAAATGCTGAGGAGCCACTGAAGCTGCTGGAGGGGGCAGATGGGACCTGGTTGGCAGCACAGACCCTGCTGCACAAGGGTCCCTCCACAGTCTCCAGCCTTACTTCTCTTACTTCACTCTCACTTCTCAGTAACTTGAGTGAAGCTGCACTCCAGGAATCTCACTGCAGGATGCCACAGTGTATTTTTAACATAGGAGTGGGCACACCCCAGAAAGAGTACCCTTCCTAGCAGTCACTTGAGAGAAATTATTTTGCTAACCATTATTTTTGACACTTGTTCTCCCCGGTTTGCAACACAAAATATCTGTGACTGACTAATAAAAAATTCACAAACAAATGTGAGTCAGGAAAGGGAATGATGCTGAAAGAGAAACAAAAACAGATTTGAAACCTGAATGTTTTTCTTCTAAAAATGGAGCAGTGGCTGTTTGGGAGGCTGGTTGCTCTGGACGTGGACAGAGTACAACCAAAGCTGCTAAGGGCAGACAGCAGCAGGGGAATAATCGCTTTTGTGCAGGAGCAATTAGAGGTGTGGATGTGATCTCCCTCCCACACTGACACTGCTGTGAAAGCTGGGGCTTTGGCAGAACAGCTGTGTAAGACACACCAGTGCTGGCAGCCAAGCAGAGTCACCCAGCTAGTAAGCAGCCCGTGACCTGTGGTGTCTCCTGAGTGAACCAAACCCTCTTCCTTGAGATCTCCCATGGAGCTGAGAACAGCTGGATGCCACAGTGCCCTGCTCAGAATAAAGGTCCAGGTGAGCTTGACGTGCTAAAAAATGGAGTGGCCTGGGACTCATCACTATCTGAATCCTGAGCCCCTCCTTCACCACCCAAGGTGTTATCATGCCACTGGCAGCACGTGTGATGCAAAGGGACACAAAGCACCACAGTTAGAAGTGGAATGAGCACGCTCCTCTCTGAGCACCAGCAAGACAAGCCCAGAAGCTTTCCTGTTATCAGGCGAGCACCTTGAGCAAAGGAAAATGCTACAGAGGGGGTTTCATCTGCTGCACTGGCACCAAGTAGGACTTTTGGCTCCTTGCAGCAAAAAAACCACCCTGAGCACCCAGAAACTTCTGTTCATTTTGCCATGTCTCCAGGTGGTCACTGCCTGGACTGGCTTGTACAGCTCATCTGCACAAGCACAGCACAAGAACAAAACAGGGCTGGAGAGCAGATCCCACCTTCCTGCCTCATGCCATGCCAGGGAGGCCATCAGAAACAAGGGACAGCTTTCATACCTTACCCAAATCATCTGCTGGAGGATTTACCTCTTTTTTCCCTTAGGAAGTCCTTCCTAGCACCTAATCTCCAACTTCCCTTCCTGCCATTTAAGACCCTTCTATGCAGATAACAAACCAGGCACACACATCCTGGCAAAACCAGGATGTGATGTCCCCAAAGCCACACTGAAGTTCAACTCTGTAGGACTTCCCATCCTTATGACATGAGGTCTTGTTTTCCCACAATATTTAAACATCTCATCATAGGGGAACTTCTCTTTTCTGTGGTATTTTTATGTATGCTAGTAAAAGGAGGGTGGAACTGCACTTGCAGGGCCACAGCACCATCTGTGGCACTGCTTCCAAATCTCTTTCATCCATCTGATAAGACAGTGTGAGCCAGAAAGCATCACCCAAACTGTTCACACACTGATGTCAACTCCAAGCACCTAATTTTCCTTCTGCCTCTACTACAGCTGGAGTGATATTCCAGGGCCCTTCTCCTTAAGGCAAATCAAGGCTTCCATTCTGCAGTAGGGGAAAAGCAAAGGCAACCTACAGTCAACACCAGACTAGTCACCTACCCACATATTCAGCATGACATTGCACATAGTAACTCTTATTTTTCAACAATGATGAGAAAGAGACTAACCCCAGAAGTTTGTATGTCATGTGGAAGCGTCTTCTGAATTACTGTAGTTGCCAACCGTGAGATGATCCGAATCGGTTTCTTTACTGAAAAACAGTAGCTTTCTTTTCATGAAGCTGCAAGAAGGGACTGGGAAAGACTCTTTATCATAGCAACCCTTGAGTGCACATGTGCCCACACACAGCTTGCTGCTTCCTTGCCTCATGTTCTTGACTGCCAGAGGTGGTCAGTGGGGCTCTGGGGATGGAGGCAGGTGGGTGCAGCCTTGACCACCAAGCTCTGGGGAGCACCTCCTGCTCCTGACCTCAAACTCCACTGGTTCCAGCACACAGCAGCCCCTCACCATGGGCAGCCTGGGCTGTGACATGCTCAGGCAAGGGTGTGAGGGGCCTGTGCTCCCCTCCGAGCCACGTGGCCAACAACTGAGATCCACCAGAGCAGAAGCGTGTAAAGGATGCCCAGCCAGCATGACCCAAGCCCCTGTGCTTCGTGCAGCCTCATGCACTCTGCTGAGCCCAGGTTCTGAACACACAACCCAACATCCTTTACCTGGAAGGGCCAAAGCCAGGGGAAGAGTACAAGCATAAGGGTCAAGAGAGCAAACAGGCTGTGGTGCCTCCCCGCTCGCAATTGCCAGGCTACTCACTGTTGCTCAGCTTTGGCTCGGTCACTGAGGAAGAAGAGGGCTGTGGCCAGGAAGAACATCCCTCCCAGGACAACCACGAACGGGCAGAGCATGAGAGCATAACCCAGGCTGAGGAACTCCCACACCGGGGACTCCTTTGTGCTTTGTCGTATCAGGTCGGAGATCTACGAGAGAGGGGTGAAAAAATGAATCACTCACATGGAAAACAGACACCATGATGAGAAGGGAACAGGATTCCTGAAACAACCACCCACCAACCATGTGTGAGCTTTAAAATGGAACAGCGTGTTCAGTACAAGCTGAATGTCCCTCACACCCTTCAGCCTTCCACACAGGAGCCTGGGCAATTTATGCTCTGAGGCTTGGCAGGGTTCTCCTCTGGCTGTCACTCTTCTGGCCTGATCCAATATTATTCCCACAGCCCTCTCCATGTTCTCCCAGGCTGTGTCAGTGGCAGCATCTGTGGGTGTCTGACCTTGCTGCACTGCCCAAACACCCTGGGGAGCCAGCAGGGCTGTGCTGGTGCTGCTCAGGGCTGAGGGAATGATCAATCTTCTGCAATCCCTGTCAAGTCCTGCTCACTCCCACACCTGATCTACCTTTCAGCAAAGGGAGGTATTACATTCCATTTCTGTGTACTGAGTGGGAAGGGGGGAAATGTTTTCCAAAGAACAAAAAAAACCAACAGAGATCCCATCTGATTTGGGGAAACAGAATTTGAACCTGGGGGGTTTATGGCCATGTCTGAAGTATATGGGGCTCATTCCTTCTTCCAACCTCCCAAGCTTGAAGTGTAATTGTGTGCAAGACATGGCTTTGTCCCAGGCTCAGACATGGGGCTGTGCTGGCACTGCACACCACCAAATTAATGGATCAAGGCAATCTGCACCTCCTGACAACCAAGAAGCATCATTACATGAAAGTAATCAAAATTATTTACATCTACACAAAGGAGCAGAGACATGCAACAGCACTATTTAGTTTGTTATGAAAAGCTTTTGCTAGAACTCAGTAGAATGCAATGCATGTCTGTAGCTAAAACTTCCACATTTTAATATTTACTGCCCAGCAAACAATTTTACTCTCCATAAATCCAACAGAGAGGTAGCAGCAGTTGGGGTGGGTCTCAAGGCACTGGGTATTTAAATGTCCAGCTCTGTTTTTATCCATGACCTTTTGTTGGGGGAGAAACACTAATTTATACCAAAAGACTGCAGGGAATTTGGAGCAAAAAATCCTGCTGCTGTGCACACACACAAATCAGCTCCAGAAATAATCAAAGCTTGTGCAGCAACTTCAAAACTGCCACATTACTGGCAATGGAAAAGTTGGAGTCAAACACAACCTACAAGCAAGTTCTGCCATTCAAGGCTTAAATCTTGACAGTGAAAAGAAGAACTGTCACATGCAGGAGAAATCACCAGCTCACACTCTGCAGTAATCTGGAAGGTAAATGTGTGTGAGGACATGCCCCAGCAGAGCCAAGCACAACAGAAGGTCCCAGGAGGACGATGCCCATGGGGGCTCCAAGGAACAGGTCCCAGGAGGACAATGCCCATGGGGGCTCCAAGGAACAGGTCAGGGTGTGTTTCAGCAGGGAGGCTCTGGAGCACTGCAGGTCTCAGTGTGTTGATGCCCCTCTCACAGCCCAGCCTGGATCCTGGGGAGGGATGGAAAGGAGGAGCTGCCAGCCCAGTGCTGGAGGTGACACTACTGCACCTGCTGGAGCTGAGGACTGCCCTACAGGATGGAGCCCCCTCAAATTAGGGAGAGTGAATCAACACTGGGAGAGCGTAATTACAGAAAGAATTGAAGGGTTTTAGCCTGATTTCTCTGTTTCATCCCCTGCCCTAGAAAGGATGAGGAGAACATTTCAGTGCTTGGGAGATAGAGTTCTAGTCCTCTCAAAAAGAACTTTATCCACAGTGTAAAACACACAAAGAAAAACAAGAGTGCTACAAACAATTCTCATCGGAGACTCGAGGAAAAGAAAGTGACCATTAGTCATAGAGACTTATTAAAAAACAGCAACAAGACTTGAATGTGAAAGGGATGCACCCACAGGAAAGTAGCAGAATGTGCTCTGCACTCAGGTGACAGGGACATCAGCTGGTCATTAATTCCCTTTTGTATCCACACAGCTTAATTCCAAACATTTTCCTTACTCTTCATTATGAACCAGAATTTGGCATCGAGTCAATGTCTCTGTCAGGCTGCAATAGCCAGAACTGAGGATATTCTACAACAGAAATCTAGACATTCTAACCACTTTTCATTTTTGGGAATGGATACAATTATTCTCTAAAAGGACCAGACAATAAATCACTTGACAAATTGACATGGTAAGTCAGCAGCAGAGGATGAAAAGCCATGCATGTGGTTCTGATTGCTTTCTCCATGGATGGCATGACATTCTAGGCTAAAAAACAGCTCTGAAAGTCTCCAAAAGATAAATCTCCCAATGCAGTCTTTCTCACACCTTCCCTTCTAATGCAACAAATTGTGTTGACCTTTTCTAGCAACAAATCATGTTATTATTAAATCTGCTGTATTCTTCATTTTTAACCAAACACATTCTGTAAATGCACAGTTTAGAAAAAATGCCTTTCCTCCCTTTCAAGGTATAATTCTTTCCACCAAGCCTGCTGGGCTTCCTCACCCAGGTTCCATATAATTCACTCCCAGTGTCTCCATTTCTAAACCCTATGATTTTATCAGGGTCTACATGTATTTTTTTGCTGTTAACAGTCACTGCTCTCTATTAGTTTGTTCCAAACCACCTGCTAAGGCTGGAACTTTGGCATCTCCTCTTAAGAGGACGCAGGACATAATTACAGACCTAGGCTCCAAGAATGACACACCGTTTGCCAAATGCTCTGCTCTGTACTGCCAATTTTGGGTTTTCCTTGCAATGACAGCAGCCTGAGCTGGCCAACTGTGATTTGGCAGGACCCAATCAAGCATAATTTTTGGTGTCTTCTCTCCACGATGAGTAACGAACTGCGGGGGCTGCGCGTGGCCGGTGCCAGCTCTGCAGCACGCACTCGTGTGTGGGATTCCTTCCTTTGTTCCTCCAGCTGGGAGGTGCCAAAAAGCTTCAAAACATCTATGCAGAACGTGGGGGTGGAAAATCAAGAGGGAAGTCCTGTTGCTGCTCTGCAGTCTAATCACAAGTCTTTGATACCAACTGTAAGAGCCTGAATGAGGGATGTGGGACTCCAGGTGGCTCTTTCAAAATGCAGTTTATTGGACCCAAGACATTACAGCAGCCCAGGGTGGTGGGTGACAGAGCTGTGCCCACAGCTGCCAGCTCCAGCTGCAGGCAGGCCTGCAGACCCT
>JAYDZK010000066.1:7489755-7522652 GCA_034509185.1 Euphonia xanthogaster | reverse complement strand
GCAGGGCCCTGCACTTGGCCCTTGGCAATAAACCCCAGGTTCCAAGCCCTGGCTCCAGAGATCTCTGCTCTCCATCCATCCCCACCGTGCTGCCCCCGATGCTCCTACACTCAACACCATCAGCCTTGCACTCAAGGACTGTGCTGTACCTGGGATATTTGGTTTATTCCATAACAAATGTTATTTTGTTTCCTCAACTACCAGCAATCCACATCAGTATGAAAGGTCATGGGCACACATCCTCCCTTCCCACTCCATCTCCAGCCACTTCACATTTTTCTCGAAAATTTGTGATTCCATTTGTGAAAAGTGACAAAGTCACCTTAGGAAAATTTTCCACAGCCAAGATGCTGTGTGTTTTGGCCTCCACTCCTCTAATAGGACATGACACCCTTAGCCAGGTCATGCAGAATCAGTCAGATTACACAGGAGCAGTGGAAAACACAAATTACTTCCCCATGAAGAGACTAGAGCTCACAGATAACAGAGCCTTAACCACAGAGGGGATGAAAAATTAAAAAATTGATGGGATGAAAAATTTAAAAATAAAAACCCCAGCAATCCACTGTCCTGTGGAATGACCTTAATTTTATAATACACTTTTTAGAGGCAGAAGAAAGTAATTGTCTCTGGCATAAATTGTTAAATACACTGGCTAAGGACATCTGCATCAAGCCTACATATCCCAGTTTATGAATTGATCCTGTCTTGATTTAAGGGCTGGAAGTAATGAAGAATTCAATAGGTCTCTGAATCCAAGTGAGTGTTGTTTCTGCCTGTAAGCACTTTTGCTGTGCCTCTGACAGGAATGGCTCTTGTTCAGCCCTTTGGAGACCATGATCCCTTTTATTTACCCACTTGCTCTCTGATGGGCTGCCTTCATCTTTCTTTAGAACTCCTGCCTTGCCAGGATCCTGCAATGCTTTCCCAAAGTAATTTATTAATTAAATGTGACATTTCAGGAGTGGCCCATCCCCAGCCAGAGATACACAGAGATCCTTTACCTGGACTCACTCAGGGCACAGGACTAAAGCACATGGCAGAGCTTGAACTATTCCTCACAGGGCAGGGGAGTTGCCCTGTCTGCAGTGGAAAGAATCACCAGAAAACCAGGAATAAAAGACAGAGCACTGAGAAAATCCACACTAAAAGAGAACTGATGCTTATTTAAAATTATCATCTCATTCCAAGCACAGACAATTCTGAATTATGGGTAAAATTAGATTAAATGCTTTTCCTTAGGGTTTACCATGTGTGATCAGATCACCTGGCAGTTCTTTCATCCCTGCTTTGACAAAGCTGCACATGCACACTGCTAATGCACTTTCATGCCATGTATTAAGCAGGCACCCTGTTCAACTCCTTTTGTGCAACAGAAGAGCAAGATATGTTCAGATCCAGAGCACCCACCCAGCTGTGGATGTCAGGCCCTGCCCTCCTTTTGCATCCAGGAACTCAGAACACGACTTGAAGGGAGAAATCCAAAGAGGAAAATTAGCTCTAAACTTCATTAGAGACACAGAAATGTGCTGAAGGTCAGGATGTGAACAGTAGGAGAGCCCCACAATTCATTCCCACTCCCCCAAGAGGCAGATAATGGATGCAACCTGGATAGACCAGACAGAAGAAAAAAATAAAACCAAGAGTGAGTTATTTTTGTTCTTCCCACCTGGCCCAGTTCACACAGGGGCAGTGGAGAAACATTCTGCAAGAGCTCTTTGGGAAAGGGCATCTGAGTAGATAAAGTGAAATTCTACCTAATTCAAGAGTTGTACATAAATGTGAAGCACAAAATTTAAAACCTAAAATATTTTTTCTTTCTGTAAAGTTTATGTTAACCAATCTGGAGAAAATAATCTGCCTCCTTCTGTATTCTATCAATTTTTGTAGCAAAAGGACAAAAAGAGATGGCACACTTATAAAAAATTTACCACTTTCAGGGAGTGGGAGTGAATTGATGCTAATTAGAGGAAGAAATCTTAATGATACCTGTATCATATGTGTGCATGCATGTATAAATATTTATACACATGAATACACACATATATTAGACATATATTACACATTTGCATGTGTAGCTATATTATGCAAACACAGTTTTGCAAGTAGGAGTACAGTTTCCAGCTTAACTGCAGAAGTTACTGCTGGTTGAAACACCACAAAGTGTGTGCTAAAACTTGGTATATTTGGTCTGGAACTCAAGAGACAAAACCCCCCTCAAAGCAAAAACCCAACATGTAGCAAGCAAATGAATATGATCTCCTTGAAAAACATATTGGAAAGGAAAAAAATAGCTTAAAGCAGCACCTCCAAAAAACAACAAAAAATACTCCACCCTATCCCGACTTAAAAAAACATTTTGTTCTGATGGACAGGAAGCAGTTGGTAGCAAACATCAACTGTTCTTGGAAGACAGAAGTAAATTATAACTCTAAATGGGCATTTCAATACTAAAATAGACTTCAATTCAAACCATGCACAGCCTGGTTTGGACATCCCACAGAAACTGGAGGTGGGAGAGCCACAGCAGCCAAGGAGGAAGGCTGTGGGATTGCCCTGGCTCATGCCTGATTCCAGGTTCAGAGGCAGCACAGAGGATGGGCAGGGTGGCTGACCAAGCAGCTCTGCTCTTTAAATAGAGGTTCAGAAAGGCCAGGGATTGCTGCTGACATCTCCTTCCTGTGATGAAACCAGCAGGAGATGGTCTGAGAAGAGATAAAGGGGAAAGCCAAGGAGAGATCACCCTTCTCCCAGGAAAAGGCCAGGTGCCAGAGAGGGAAGTTCTGATGTTTATGTCTAAGCTTGAATAGAAACTCTACTCTCTCAAGCACTCTGCTGCCCTTTCTGGGTCAGGACAATTCAAACTGGCCTCTTTCAGCACCAAAGACAAAGAAAACATGCACTAACACTGTTCAGCCACTGACAGAACCTGGAAATAGCCCAGTTGTCCCTGCTGCTCAGAAAAGGGGAAGGCTGGGATCCAGAGAGAGCCTCCACAAAAGCCAGGCAGGCACTGTCTAAAAAAAATGCTCCTAAATGAAGAGCAAGGAGGCTGCTGTGGTTTGCAGCTCCCAGCACCACGGAGCAGAGCACCTCCACCTGCAGCCCTTGCAAGGTTTGGGGTGAGCTGTGTTCCCTCATTCCCAGGCATTCCTTACCTGCCTTCAAATCTAACCTGCAGCACTTGGAGTGGAGACACAGAAAAACAACAAGAGGGACCTCTGGAAATGCAATTTATCTTTGGCTATAAAAATAGGGCAGCATTTTGTACTAAATAAATAACTGGGTTTTATTTTTAGGGAAGGTAATCAGAATAAAAGCACCATTCCTACACGCCTATGGCACAGCTGAGCACCAGTCTGCCTGTTTCAAGCCTAAAGGAAGACTTTGACTTTACAACAAAGCATCAAAGCAGCTTCTCCATGGCAGGTCATGACCATTGAGAAAGAACTACTGTTTTAAAAGAAACAGAAATATGCAGAGCAATTTTTTTTTGCATGAATGTCAGGACTATGAATAAACTGGAGGATGGCTTTTCTCAGCAAAGACCTAAAGAGACTGTGATTGAAATAGAGGCACTTTAAATTGCTTCATGGGTCTTACACAAAAATTCCAAGCCCCTGTCCATCATCTCTGTTTTTGAGATGTGGCATGGATGAAACCCTCACTATTAGCACCAGATTCCCACAAAGCCCCACACACTGCACTTGTCTCAGAGTGTTCCACACTTGCCTGCTGCACTGAAGCTCATTCATTGCTGCTGTTACGAGGCAGTTTTAATGCTACTTTGGGGTTCTGGTAATTGTAAGGCCAATTTGCAAAGATGGCTGATGAAATCTGTTTCATAATTAGCAAGCTCCATACAAAACATCCCCCTTTCCCCAGGCACCATCTGAGCATGTGCCTGGGAGGAGATATGGAGAGCTGGGCTCGGGAGAATCAGACCTGTTTTGTACAAATTTGCATTCAGAACAAATATCAGCCTTTCAGGATCTCAGGCAGGGCAGAGCTCTGCAGCACTGACAGCTTCTCAGAGCCAGCACTTGGCACCTTGGACTGCAGAAAAAACAGGAGCAGGGGATGCAATGCAAGCACAGAGCTAGGAAGAGCCAACAATTAAATTGGAAGATAATAAGCAAACATCCTTGTTTTGCCATGGAAATGAAACTTGCAAAACCTCTGGAGGTCCTTAACAACTTGCCCAATAGGATTCTTAAGCAGTCATGGGATCTGTAAAACTTGGGAAAGCTGTGAGAGACCATCTGGGAGGCAGTTTCCAAAAAGCCTCACTCCTGGCATAATGAAATCAGCAAGAACAGTGCTCAGGCAGTATTGAGAGCTTTTATCCATGAAAACAGGGTAATATTTATGTATAGAATGAAAGTGTTGTTAAGCTTACACTAATAATGCTTTTAAACTCCTTCCCAGCCTCAGGCAAGAACAGACACACTTCTGATTACACCAAATAAATACTAATCAGGGAAATTAATTTGCCAAACATATAAAGTGCATCTGCTAAAGCATTTCCACATCTTTCTCTGGCAAGGACTTCCCACCAAGCTGTCTGTCAAACGTGGCTGCAGCCTTGACTCTCACCTATTGTCAGTCTGAGCTCCCTCTCATCCCCTGTGGGATTTGTCTGCACTCCAGCCTGTCTGCTTCTAGCTCTGGCCTCATCTAAGTGATGTTTACATTTATTTCTTTAAAACTTTCACACATCCACTCATGCTGTTAATGCATCAAGCTGGGCATTATATACAACACTTAGTCCATTTTCCTAAACAGACCAGAGAACAGTGAGCTGAAAAGCTGGCAGCAATTACCAAAATCCATTTTTTCAACATGGCTTTAGTTTCTTTCCTGTGTTTTGGAAAATCGAGGTGCTATTTCCAATCATTTCTTATGGAACTCTTTTGCACTAAAGCAACATAAATAACTGCAAATGCATCCCTACAAAATGCAACTGACTATAGGATGCTGGTAGGACAGATGGCAAATCCTACAAAAGCTGTTAAAAAGCTACAGGATATGGAAGTCACATTGAAATCAACACAAAAAACCTCTGTAATTAAATGGGACAATGATGATAGCCCTAATACCCTTGACAGAACAGAGCAGTTGGTTGAAAATATCATTTGGGATTACCTTGAGAGAACACAGGTCAAATTTCAGGTCTGTCTCTGGCACAGATTTTCTGGAAGACCTTGAACATGTCTGACAGGATCCTCCCTCCTGGCAGCTGGGACCACCTCAGCTGAGCCCTTACCTGTGCCAGCCAATGTTAAGAAGGGAATAAACCAGCTGCTATTTAAACCTCTCCACTAATTCTGAGTGGAGAGAGCTGGGATTGCTCCTGGGAACACCACAGCCAGAGGCAGGATGCAACAGGAAGCTCTGGCAGGAGGCAGGAATGAGTAGCTAGACATATTGTAGTGTAACTTCTTCCTCAGCACAGCTGTCTCCAGGCTGCACATCTGTGTTGAGATCCCAATTATAAATGGCCACAGCAGCCTTGAACTCAGCACAAGCTGCAAAAGCCCATGGAAGTGCCAGGGAAGCCACAGAACTCTGTCCCACCACTGCTGACCTGGCAGGAGGAACCTTGGGCATTAAAAGCCACCCAAGGCTACCAGAGTACACTGACAACCTTTGTTTCTCTGAGCTTTACCCACACTGAGAGGAGTGGATTTAACCACCCCACCTCTCAAAGAGTTCCCTGCACAAAGGAGTGAAAGATGGGAAGTTCATCAGGCAGTGCAGGGACGGCAACAGCAGATCTACTTCAAAATATAAACACAACCTTGAACTTCAACATAAACACAGCTTAAGGACAGAGTCTTGAAGTTCTTTGCTGAATCAATACATCAACACCATTATCTTTACATCTCAGAATACTGAACCTGATTGTTTCCTTGCTGCTGTTTGCATAACCAGCAAATACAAGTCAAGGGAGTTTTCTATTGATGTCAGACTGATTATATTTTTAGTTCTGTCAACAAGCTGACAAAAGACCTCAGGAAAGTCCTGTAATGGTCCTGTGCCTTGGTGCCTTTCTTTTCATACAATTAGAAACACCTCCTTCACAACAGGGCTTCAACAGAAGTTATGTTTGATGGGCTCTGATGGAAAAACATGCAGAGCTCCTGAACAAATGTCCAGACTATTTCATGTGAAAATGGGGCTGCTGAGGTCAGCTTGCTGATTTGAAAGACTTAAAAAGCTCTGTGGTGGAGAAAGAATAGAAAATGAAGGACATGAGTTGAAAAGTCCCTGACAGTTTCCTCTTGGGCAAGGTGAACATGGTCCAGAAATTCTTTATACTTTCTTTTCCTCTCTGCTCTCCCAGAGGTGGGTTTCTATTGTGTATGTGTTGAATGGTAGGTAGATGGGCTGCCTTTGTGGCCAGGGGAGGGAGGGAAGGAGGGAGGGAGGGAAGGATTTCCTATTGCAGAACAAAGCTGAGCTGTTGATAACAAAGCCCACAAACGTGCTGACTTTTAGGAAATGCTGCCTGAATTTTCTGCATGTGGGGTTTTGCACAAACACTTAAAATTTTGGGAAATTATTTGAATTCAGAAATGTTGTCCTTTCTGGTCATCTCTCCCTGGTGCTCAGAACAAAGGACAAAAAGGATCTTTTTTCTCTCTTTCTCCCTATGTCACTTTTCAGTAAGCAAAAGTAATAATTATGAAAACCAGAATAGGCTAAAGTAGGCACTAGGATCTAGAAGAAATTGTGAACTTCAGGTTGCTCTTGCAAGTTGCCAAACTGCTCTGAGCACAGAAAGCTGCTGTTCCAAAGTGCACTCACCATTAGTATGTCTGCTGTGATAGCCCAGTTTGAGAAGAGAAGAGTTTCTCCGATAAAAATGCAAATCTGTTGTAACAAAACACACAAAAAGGAGAAGATTTATTCACTTGACATTAAGAGGAAAAATAACCTGCCACAAACTTTCTTTTTTTGCTTATTTTTCTCATACCTACACAGCACACTCCTTGTTGCTGTTGTGGTTTATCCTGACTATCAGGAAACCATAGACTTGTATCAGAGCTCTAGAGGGCTGAAATGTTGTTATTGTAAACTAAGTTTATGATCTACAGAGCAGCTAAACTAAAGGCTGACACATTTGATTTCAGAAGAACATGAAAAACCAGCATGAAGAGACAGCCCCAGGCTTGCACACTTAGAATCATAGAATTGCTGAGGTTGGAAAAGCCCTTTAAGGATCATCAAGTCCAACTTGCACTATTCTTTTCCAAAAAGCCAGTTAGAAAAGGCAAGAAAGCCACAGCTCCCCAAAGCACAGCTATTTCCATTCC
The DNA here is from genome assembly GCA_034509185.1 of Euphonia xanthogaster. Classification (NCBI taxonomy): domain Eukaryota; kingdom Metazoa; phylum Chordata; class Aves; order Passeriformes; family Fringillidae; genus Euphonia; species Euphonia xanthogaster. The sequence goes on along the minus strand of JAYDZK010000066.1, from coordinate 7,515,333 downwards.
TGGGAACCACGTTTTGTGTTCAGCTCTGCAAACCAGCTGAGGTTCTCTTCAGAGAGCTGTGGAGGATCCCTTCCCTCCCTGACAGCCTTAGCCAGGTGATATCTGCCCAGTGGAGACTGGAATGAACTCTGGGCTTTGCAACATCAGTGTCTGGTGGTGAAACACAATCCTTGGCTCTGTGGAGATGGTCAGCAAGAGACATTAAAAGCCACAGAACTGCAAGAGTGGCAGCTGTGCCATGATGTGACCACTGCCACTGTCTTTCCCACACACCAGCTGAGGTTGCCTGAACCCCTCAGACCACCCTGCCACTGCCAGGAATAATGTGCTTTATTTAGCAAGTCTTATGCACTGGCCTACAGAAGCTTCCTCTATTTGTTTCTAAAATTTTCTTTGTTTCCCAAATATTTTCCCTCCCTATCCCCTTTTTCTGTGACTGAATCTGCTTCCTCTGTGATGGTGTCCAAGGCAGTCACTACAGCCCAGCTGCAGTCAGGAAATCTCTGTTTCCATTTTCCCACTGCCCACAGGTCTGCCTTGAGACTGCCTCTCCCTGGAAATGACAACTGCCAGGGTAAGAACACATCCAATAAACCAAGGTGCTCTCAGGAGTTGAAGCCACATGCCCCATGGGTACCAGATACATACTCAGACCTGCTCTGAAATCTGTCCTGCTGCAGCTTTGCAGCTGCTGTTGCTGGGGTTCTGTGGCTGGAGAGACCAAACTGAGCTTGGAAACATGGAATCAAACTTCTCAATGCAGCATCAACATGCCCTGCCTGCTGCCAGCACTGCAAACAGGCAACTGCTTGCCTTCAGCTGGTATGAACTGCACACACTTGGATTGCTACAGGCAGCAAGAACTTGTCCCTTGTGCAGGAATTTAGCACAAGTCCTTTAAATAAATCACTGAAATCTGCAAACTTCAGAGCACACCAGTTCTGAGCTGATGAATGTGTGTTTCAACCAATCCATGAAACATGAGATTAATAGGTGGGTACTGGGAAAAGGAAAAGAGGAACAAGAGGAAGATCAAAAAGCAGGATAGAAGATACATTAAAAAATGTCTGTCCTCCAGCTGCTGATGGGGGCTTGTAAAAATGAGTTCAGCCACTGCAAAGGGCATGTGAGGATATGTGGCATTTCTGCAGAAGGGAGGCTCTAGGGAAGCTTACAGCAAATAGGGCAGCCCCAGAGCAGATAACAGCTCCTGAAATGCTCAGTTTTGACTCCTCACACACTTTTTGAAGCCTCATTTTACACTGAGACTTCACCTCTACATATACATCTGTTTCTGACTCCAGCTGTGCTGTGTAAGATCTCACCATGTCCATTTGGTGTCTGATTTCTCATCTGTGCTTTTGTGTTCAAGTGATCAGTTAGCCAATTCTGACTCCCCAAAATGATAAATAAAGCAGATTTCAGAGTGGACACACCAGCAGCTCTCACAGCAAGTTCTGAGCAGGTTACAGATGCCTTCCATGACTGTTTGCAAAGGGTGTATCTGTCAACATCTTCATTATTTGTATTTCTCTCTGCAATGGTGGGTAACACACCCCCATGTACTCCTGAACTTGGAGCAATTCTGTCTCCAGCTCAGTTCTGGGCAATATTGATGCCTCAGAAGCAGGCAGGTCACCAACAACATGACAACAGGAAATCCCTGGGGTTGAGACTAAGATGCTGTAAAAGCTCTCTGGCAAGGTTTTACCCTGGGATTTGCTGTTTCTGCAAGATCATAAAATGTCTTTGAGGAATTGAAATAGATGCTGAAATTGAGGAATTTGGAGCAGTGTCAAAGGAAGGCAAAGCAGAGCATCTCTCTCCAGTCACTTGGAGATTTAAACAAGCGTAAAATCTGCAGTTGAAATGTCTCAGCAGTGTGAGATGATGATGCCACACACATAATGGGTTTCCTGAGACAGGCTTGAAAGCCAAGTTTCAAAGAGTTTGTATTTCAGGAAAAGTGGGACTTACAGATATGCAAACTGGTGCTTTAAGGAGCTGGATTACAACACAGAAATCCACACACTGCAAGGCAAACTGAGTAAGAAGTGATTGGGCTATACAGCCAAGCAAGATAGTAAAAGAGAGAAATACAGGTGTCTGGGCAGCTAAATTACACAGAATTGTTGTGTTAGTCCACCTTGCCAGCCACTTTACCACTGCCAATAATTTGCTGGATCAGTATGAAAAGGCTGACTGGAAAAAAGTCACCTGCCTACCTGCCTCAGGTGGGAGTGGCTGCTACAGAATGGGAACAGCAACTGCCCCCAGGGACCAAAATCAATTGCAAGGAAGGGCTGAGCAAGAGAGAAATAGTACATGTGCTCAGGGAGGGAGAGAGCAGACAGTACACAGCTTGTAAGGGGCAGGGTGACTGTGTTAGTGGAAATGCAGGTCTTTTCCAAAAAGATAAAACTTACAAAACCAAGAAATGAAAAAGCAAGGGCTCTCCAGGCTCTTGCTGGAGTGCTGAACACTTCATTTAAGCTGATGCCTGTATCAGTCAGCAATAAAGCTCTCAACTGTTACCTAAAGCAGGGAGGGAGATGGTGATCCAGTGGCCACTGCAGCTCTCTCTCACAGTGAGAGAGAACATCATCTCATGGGAACCCACCTAATTGCTTGGAAGTGAGAACTTTAAGGCTCTGAGCCAAGGAGGGTTGCAAAAACATTCACTGTCAATTTTTGCACGGTGTGATCCATGACAGAAGCCTAAGGACAGCCACAGTACAGAAGGTTGGCAAATAGCACCATGCTGGGGGACAGACATTGCCCTGCCTTCCACAGACACAGAACTCAAGGATGTGAGCCAGCACAAGCTGTCAAGGAAAGCATCAGAGACAAGAAAATCAACCCATAAATTTGACTGTGTTGTTTCCAGAGGAGATTTCACCCTGGATTTTGAGATAAGGAAGGTAACCTAGCCCATCATTCTGCCCACCAGCCACAGAACACTCCTCTTCATTATGGACCAATGAGACTTAAAACAAACAGCAATGAGAAACTGCTACACCATGCAACCTGGCAATGCAGGTCTCCTACTCCTGTTCTCCTTGAAATACAAGGGAATTTGACTTTCTGGAAGTTTGCAAGACTGCAACAGCTCTTTGAATGGCATGGGAAAATATGAGTTTGTTTTAGAATCTTGCCTTGGAATGTCAATTCAGTGTGGCACTGCTACAATAATGAGACAGTGGCAGCTCCAACCCAGACCTGTCCCCTCTTTCTGGGCATCAGGTTTCCAGCAGCAGAGTATTTAGGGCTAAGGAGAGGCAGAGCTTCTTGCTTCACCCTAATAGATCACAAACAGGCTCATATTCCCTACACCCCCTCCATCTGCAGCTCTAACTTCCTTTGCAAATCATTGACTCTTTATTAGATTTACTGCTCATCCATAATAAAATAAATTGCTTCAAGGATTGTTTAAATGATACCATCTATATTTATATACTTAAACAATGCAGAATAGTCACACAGCTATTAAAAAAATAGAAAAAATAAAGATAAAAATGAGATTAATAGCCACCTCCTGCTGCACAATTTCTGAAAACAGTATTTCCAGCCTAGAAAGGGAGAAGTTTCTGTATAAAGAGACTGAACACCACAAATGAACATGTCTGTCACTAGGTCTGAGAAAGGAGAAAATCACAGCTCTGTCTGCACAAAGAGGTGGAGGGAGCAGGTGAGGGGTGTGATAGATCAATGAAAGGAGGGTTAATGATTCAGCAGCCAGTAACACTCTCTCACAGGCTGTCTGAAGTGATCATTTTCTGCCAGTTCAAATGTTAATTCATGGTCACAAACCAGAGACCTGAATCTTGAATAGCTAGAGCAGGTATTCTTGGCTGTGTCTTAATGATTTTGAACTTCCGCTCTTTCTGGTTGTGCTTCCCTGTGAGTGTGGCAGCTGCTGAGAGACTCAGCAAATAACCACGGCCAGGCCAGTGCTGGAAACACAGAGAGATGATGAACAGCACTTGGCTGGTCACTTGTGCAGGAATTCTCCTTGCTGGATGAGCAGGTGCTGCTGTGTGGAAGGGAAGGGGGGGCTTCCCTACTCCAAGCATCTCATACTTTCCCTTCACAAACTTCTCCCAGGTCCCAGGCTTCCCTCATTCTGACATTAAAAAGGAACCAGAGAATTGTTCAGTGCCTGGATTTTTACTCCCTACTGAAAGCAAGATTCTAGCCCAAGGCTGGATTATTACAGTTGAGCTTTTCTTTTTCCCTTTAGTCTAACTAAAAGAGGGTTGGTTTAGATGAGATGTAAGGAAGGAGTTTTTTAAAAGGTGGTAAAGCATTGGCACAGGGTGGCCAGGAGGTGGTGGATGCCTCATTCCTGGAAATATTCAAGGCCAGACTGGAGGGGGCTCTCAGCAGCAAGGTCTAGTGGAGGTGGGGGTTGGCTGACCTTCAAAAGTTCCTTCCAACCCAAACCATTCTATTTATCTGGATCTATTTGATATCTTTTCATATAATTCAATTATAAGCACTCAGGGAGGGGCCATATTTCAATCTGCATTTGTGCAGCATCAAGTACTGTAGGTTCCTGAGCTATGGTAATACAGATAACAAATTGAAATTACTGGGTTATTAATACTGGCCTGGTGCAATCCACCTGTTTATGGAAATGAATGGCACTGGAAGGGAGCCAGAAGCTTGCCCACAGACAAATTCCACTGTAATTGTCATCTGGTACCACTGCAGCTACATTACCCTCACTGCAAGGGAAGTGCTCAATTTTCCTGTACCAAAACATTGAGCAAGAGCAATAAAGGTGTGGATTGAGGTGCAGACAGAACAGCCCAAAGGCTGAGGGTTTCCATGGAGCTCTGAATTCTGATGGCATCAGGGATAAGCACTTGAGATTTCAGGCACACTTAGACAGTGCCAGAATGCCAAGAGGCAAAAAGGAGGACATTCAGAAGGGCAAAGAGAACATCCCAGGCTTCCTGCAGGGGACAATGCACACAGCCCTTAAGGGGCTTGGTAGGGGCTGGAATATGGGAAGGATTTTACTTACATAGGCTCCCACGATGCTGCTCTTGGCTGCCACGAAGATCAGACAGATGAAGATGGCTGATCCCAGCATTCCAACAGCACAGACAAGAGGATCAGCTCGCTGGGTCTTGGACCTGCACCATTTGGTGGCTCCTGCCCCTGTGATTACACCCAGGAAGCCAGTGAAGCACGTGATTGCTCCAAAGATCAAACTATCCAAAAATAAAAAACAGGAAAGAAAGAAAGAAAATAAGAGAAAGGTGGGAGGATTTTTTTTATTTTTTCCCCAAAATAGGCACAGTCTTTGGGTATTATTATTTTATTAGGTACTATTATTTTAAAAGGTATTCGAAATTATTATTATTATTATGTATTATTTTTTATTAATAATATCATTATTAGGGTAAATTGACTAATGGAAATTTGCACAATTTGAATAATGGCTTTGCAAATTTTAAATAAAATAAATGCTTGTGATTTTAGCCCTCTTCCCCTGCAATTAAGAAAAACACAGCTTATGAAATTTATCATTGTAAGCAGGTAGTGATCCATGGGCAAAGGGGTGCAAAGGGCTCATGCTGCTTCCTTGGGTGGAACTGAGATTCCTAGGAAGAGCCCTGACCAGCTAATTATGTATGCACAAAACTAATTAATAATCTGAACATTGATCATGTGAGGGGAAATCATGGACAGGCACCAGGAAGCTTCAGGGCAAGGAAACCTAACAAGACTCTTAAACACCAGTGATTTCCAACATACTTTGACTTTATAACTCCTTTCAGGCCACTTCAAAGAAGCTTTTTGCTGTTAGGTTACACATTTGAAATGAGTTAATTTCAATTGAAAGAGCCAGGAGGATTCTCCATGTGATATGTGCAGGACTTGGATTACAGGGTCTCGGGTGAGCACATTAGAGTAGCCTGAGGACAGTTCAAAATTGAGGTGTCATCAAGGAGAGGGAGCTTCTCCTTGTAAACAGCAGACAGGCAGGCAGGCTGGAGCTGTGTGCTTTGCTCACTGCATTATTATTGTGGAACAGCCTGAGCTTGCCTGCTGGACACTCTGGGTGTTGACTCCACACCACTAACTACTTTAATTGAGATGGGATTATGTCTGTTATGGCAAGAAGGTTTCCCTAATATTATTTTCCCTCATGAGCTAAAAAGCAAAAGATCTGACAAAAGGCTCTTTTAGCATCTTTTATTTACCTGGAGGAATGCTTTTATAGTTTGTGCCACCATTGTAAATCACAAAATGAAGAATTACTTTTCACAGTTTATGTGTTGCAAGTGATGCTCCATAACCAGGACTGAAAACAAAACCACTGTAAAACATCAAGAACTCCAGCCCAAAGTGTCCCAGATCTCTGGGACATTCTTCAGCAAAACTCAGCCCACACAGCATTTTACAGAGCAATAAAACAGGGAAGTCCTGCCTCAGACAGAAACAAAAGCCTACAGGATTAGTCCCTGCAGCTTTAGGGAAACCATTCCAACCTGTGAGTTACAGGCACCACTGGGGTTCCTAACCTGCCAGCTTATTCTGCTGCTATCACAGATGGGTCTTAAGGAACCAAATTTTCAGCTCTCCAAACATCCTCCTTAGAGGATTTCTCTTTTCTCTTTTCTGCTCTGCACCACAGCCTGGGAACTAAGGCAGAGCTGAGGTCATTGCTTCTCCCTTGGTTTGACTTCATGCAATGAAGAAGAGAAATAAAGCCTAGTTTACAATCCCAGCATTTCCTACCATTGTTACAAGGACCTAGAGGAAATTACAGACATTCTAGTACCCTGTCTCTGTGGGACTTGCCTGTTTCCTCTGGTAAATAACCCTCACCCCCTCCCCCTCTGTGCAAAGCAGCTGACTCTGGCTCTCACCTATCTTTGGTGCCACAGGGCTGGGAGCTGCAGGTCTCTGCTGTCTTCTGCACGACCTGTGCTCTGTGAAGATACAGAGGGATCCACATGCCAAGTGCCCCCGTGGCAAAGGAGACAGCTGAGGTGGCCAGGGATGAGAACACATAGCTGCGGCTGGGGAGACAAACCAAGAGAAGGTTTAGTGAAAAAAATGAAAAAGCAGGACCCCCCTGCAGGAGCCAGGGCTTCAGGGACAAAGCCCAGTGTCCCCCCACATCTGCCACCTCCCCTTGCCAAGGGGCAGAGGTAACACAAGGTACAAAGGAATGGAGAATAGGAGGCATGGAAGGTTCACATGTGATGCTCCACCGATAATAATGAACTGAACTCCTCAGAGATGCTACACAGGGGCTGTCTGAGAAAACAATCAGGACTTGGTCACGAGGACATGATATGTGACTTACAGGGCTTTCACCCTAATGTCACCTGTTTGCTTGGAGGAGCAGCTTCACTTCTCCCTCCCATCCATGCCACCATGTGGTTACTACTTACATAAACTACCAAAGGCAGTAACACAGAAATAATGACAAATTAGCTCACATCACTTTCCACAGTCCTTTGGCACTGGATGACAATAGCAGGGAGGTATTCTAGCCAGTAGTTCCATCACCAGTTCCCCATCAGAATTACAAGGTAACCCTGAATTCACAAGTGAAAGTATTTGCACATTCACAGGCCAGGTTTCTGGAAGGAAGTGCAGCTGCTGAAGCACTTGTGAGCATGTGAACCTTGATGCACACATAAAGTGCCCAAGCACATTCAATTCTCATGGATTCAGCCACATGTGGTTGTTCACATATATTTAAACTTGCCATACTGCAAGCTTCTGTGAGGTTTTTTATCCTAAATTGCTAAACCTCTCTTTTCCCCCTCAGCAGAATAGCTCTTTTAAAGAAGAAAAAGGATCTAAGTGTCTGAACAGCAGTGGCACAACAATTAATACAGGAGCACAGCAGTTTCTACACTTCAAAAGCCCTGATTTGTGTGAAGTATGAGCCAAACAAAGCAGCTTTTTCTTAGATGTCAGTCTTGGAAAGGTTGGAGCAAAACTTGGAATTCATCATTGTCACAGCAGTCAATACCTCATGTAACTGTGATTTTCTTCCCTAGGTCCACAGACTAAACTTCCTGCAACTCCCTGCATGTTGTCACTTTCCAGTCTCACTGTGCTAAATCCAGACCCCTGGATGTTCCAGTTAAGCATTAGAAGCAAAACATGGTTTTTACTCATGCTCTTACTTTCTAATCAATGCTTTCATGTCTCTCAACCATGAAGTCCGAGCCTTCAGCTGCCCCCCAAGCTGTTCAGCATTTCCTCTTTTAGCAGCAGGCACAAATATCAAGATGAGTGTCCCTGTTATCATTCCTAGGAGTGGAGATACCTGCAAGAAAGGAGCAGGGAATTAGCACAGGAGTCAGGAGGGTTTGCTTTGACTGGTCAGGAAGAAGCAGAATCCATCACTGGCTGCTCCTCACAGCCAGCCAGAACCTGCAAGCATCGAGGCATCTGCTCCTTTCCTTCCTCCATGTCATTCCCTGGACTCTCTTATCTCACTCTGGAAACATGCAGCTTTGAAAATACTCTGAGTAAGGCGGTCCATTGTGTTAATAAGTACCAAGATTCATCTAAACATGATTCTTGAGTGATGCTGAACTCGCTGGAAACCTACTCCCAGCTGGGATGAGAGACCAGCTGGTTTCTGGGTGAGTGCAGAGGCCTTTTAAAGGCAATTAGACCAGCTGAAAGATTTCTGGATGTAGGAAACATGCTGGCTTGGAAAACCCTTGCTTGATACACATCCCTCTTCCAGCTAACCCACAATGGCTTCCCGTTTTCAGGCATCTTCCTCAGTACAAGAGACCAAGAAACATTGAAAATTCAGGCTGGAAGATAGGGAAACAACACATCCAAGGGCTTGGTTTCACAATATCCAACCGTTCCTCCCAAGCATGAGGCAAAAATACAAAGATCCCACAGCATTTTGTAAGCTATAAGAACTATTTTTGTTTTGACACTGAAATACCATTATTGTTAGAATGGAAAATAGCTCCATCAGGAAAACAGGAACATGGATTTCACTGAACTATCATCTCATCTAGACATGCTATTTAAAAAATAATTCCTGTAAAAAAAAAAAAAATTCCATTATTAACCTGAGTATGGCCTTTACACATGGAGCAGTGTTTCATGTCCAAAAATGACAAACTCACAATCCTTCTAGGGAAGGAAAGACAAAAGTATTTCAGAACTTAAAAGTCAGGAAAATCACTCATCCAGGAATACATTGAAGCCTGATATGCTATCCTTATGACAGCTGAACAGAAGACACAGAACTGGTAAAAAATATTGGAAATGCTGTTTTTTCTACAGCCAGATGCTTGCAAGTGTCTTTGATTTTTATCTAAAAGCTGAAGTGCCCATCAGGACAATATCCATGGGCACTCAGTAATGCTGCAGTGAAACACTTGCTTTATTGTTAGATCCAGAGACAAAGCTGCCACTTGTCCACGTGCCCTTCTGTCTTTTTCAGCCCACTGAAGTGTGGATTATTCCTGACCTCTTCTGTATCTGGAGCCCACAGGAGATCACAGAGGGAAGCATCATCCTGGGGAATCATTCCCATCTTGCAAGAGCACAGTAATTGCCATAGGGATGGAAGCTGCTTTACACTGATGTCTGGATGTTTTTTATATGTGCTGTGTGACTACAAAGACTGAGCAATGGTGTCCAAAGCAGCCCCCAGAGATGTGTGCAGCTCATCAGACTTCCCAACTTTCGTACAGCCAGGGAATCCTGCACCAATGGGTCATTTATAGTGGGAATCATGACCTGTAAGGAATACAGTCTTGCAGATAGGCTGGATTTCTCAGAATAACTATGAAGACACCACCTGAAAAGTCCTAGTGATGCTCTCTTTTCAAGGATTAGCCATTTGGGTTTTACAGACAGATTTGGGTTTTCCAAGAGTGCTCCAGTTAAAGCCCACTGACCAGAGGACAGGCTTTGGGGTTTTCACTCCTTGTGTTTACCTCTGCTCAAAAGTCCATGTAACTCTCAAATATTTCTGCTAATGAGGCAGCATCCTCCTGGTGGGAAGCTTTAGGCTGCTCCACTTTCCACTCCAGGTGCACAGCTGGAAACTGCTCTCCACTCTCCCAGATGGACAGTTCATGGTGATGCTCCTGGCTTTGCTTACCCTGGGCATGGCCTGTGTCACAGAGGGCATATTTGCTTCAGCTGGGAACCCTTGCATTTCATCACCAACTGTTCTAAACAGTGCTGGCCTGAGCTTCATGAGATGCATGGTCTCCATGAAGTGCAAGAGCCAGAGAATGCATCTCACACGCCACCCACAGCACCAAAGGTCAGAAACCAGCTCTGCTGGGCCACTTCCTCTCAGCTCCTTCAAGACATCTTTGTGTGCAGAAGCTGTTTGTGAGCATGTGATTGGAGTGGATTATCTTTTCTGCCCATTTATCAGGGTCCCAAGAGGTTAAAATAGAAGGAAATGGAGTGTCTCAGGGCAGAAAAACAAGCGGAAACTGGAACAAAGTGTTTTTTCCTCAAAGCCGGAAGCCATTCTCAGAGTTTCTTGACAGCAGGAGACTGAAAGACTGTGGAGTTGATTTAAGGCCAATGCCTCGTCTTCCTGTCCCCACCAAGAAGTCATGATTGATTGATTGATTGATTGATAACAAAGTGATTGGAAGATTCTTGCTCCCAAGCAGGGAAAACTCCAAGTCCCCCAAGCCAAGCCCACATACCTCTGCTTAGAGAGTGCATCTGCCATGCACTCAACACCCACAGATGTCATTTCCAATCCTTCACCTCTCAGATACAATAACAGGCTGAGCCATTGTGTGATGGAACTCTTCCCAACACTAATCCACCAACCAACTCTCATTAAGAGGGACTTACCCGCAGTGCCCAGTGCCAGTCTCCAGCAACCTGCTTCACACTCGAGCCAGTGATGTACCCCAAGCCACTGCAAGAAAGGCCAAGAGAGAGCTGGTCAGAGCTCTAAGTGTGCCACACTCACAGCTGTTCTTAGACAAAGGCAAAGAGAGGCACAGCCAACTGTGCGTCCTCAGCACTCTTGTCCTACAGGAAGACACATGGGGATTGAAGCAGATGGTGGCTAGGATGTGACTCTACCCAGCACTGCTGATCTAAAAATGTCCAAATCTAATGGAGGCTTGGAAGTTTATAGCTGACCTTTCAATCTACAGTAGATGGAAAGGAAGACTTAAAAAGAATTTATTTCCCAATTTCACTTCTACATCAGGCCTTGCTCTGTACTAATATGAATATTAAACAATTTTATGTTCAAGCTTTCAGTTAAAAAGTGCTCTTCAAGGACAGGTCATATTCTGTCATTAGATTTTTTTTCTTCTTGCCACTAAATAGAACTTGGCTCTAATTAAGCAGGAAGAGTCTATTTTCCATTAGCTTGGAAGAAAAACCAAGAAGAACATGCAAGAAGTTTAACAGGAGACCTTCAGCCACATGTATGACAAAAGGTGCATCACAAGAGACTAAAGGGGAACATAGCCACATTTCTCTCAATGTGAACTGAAGGTAAACACTGTTTTTCAAAACTGCTGCATTTTTTGCTGAGATTGCCTCGGCTAAAAGTCGCCAGGACTGCAGTGGAGCCACTGGGATCCCCCCTCTCCAACCCCCCCTTCCTTTATAGAAGAGGCTGCTAAGCTTTGGAGGTTGTCAACCATAACCTCCCTAGAACTGGCCATCTTACCCAGACAGGGCCCAAAATCAAACCATGAATCATCACAGACTGGTTTGGTTTGCAAGAAACCTTAAAATCCATCCAGTTCTACCCCTTGCCATGGGCAGGGACACCTTCCACTGTACCAGGTTGCTCCAAGCCCTGTCCAACCTTGGGCACTTCCAGGGATCCAGAGCAGCCACAGCTTCTCTGTGCCAGGGCTTTACCACCTTCACAGGGAAGAATTTTTTCCTAATATCCAATCAAAACCTCTTTCAGTTTACAGCCCTTGTTCTATCCTCCATGGCTTTGTAATCCACACTGCTGCTGGATATTGGGACATTGAGATATGGAAGTCCCAAAATCAGGCTCAACAGGATGAATATTTGTAATTTTTTTTAGTTCGCTGAATTTTCTATGTGAATACTTGGGATCCTTGGTCCTCTTGGCAAAATATTCTTTCCACCAGTTAAGGATCTGTTTCTCTCTTTTTCCTCAAGAACAAAAGGATGTTGATGAGTTTTATCTCACAGGTAAGTGCTCCAGCTTGTAAGATGCACCAGCAGAAGTTTTTCTCTGTTTTGGACTATGTTGCCCATGTATTCCCTGCTGGAAATGAACCCATATTGCCCCTTTTTCCCAGGATGTTGTCCAGCTCTGGGAAATGGTATGCAAACTATGCAAAGCCACCTTGCTGACAATCTCACAATAGAGGGTCAGCAACTATTTTAAAAAATAAAAATAATGACAGATTCCCTCCTGTCCCAACAATCAGATACTGCGTTGGGCTGATAAAGAAATTCCACTGAAAGAAAAAGTCAGCTAAAACATTTTTATTCCATTTCCACCCCATTGCTGTAAAGAATTAGGAAAAAAACTAAATAAAACAACAACAAACTTCCCATTAGTTCCCAAAAGTCACACATGAACCAGTAACAGGGCCAAAAAAGAATCTATTTCCTGCAACTAATTAGTCACTGCTTATAATATTTTCCCGTCTGCATTCCAGCCAAAGTCAAGAACTATTATCATTAGCAATTTCAGATCTATGTGATTTTATTTAAGAGAAAAGCCATAAGCAGATAGAAGAACCTTTGTGTCACTTACCTGCCCAGAGGAATTGCAAAGTAGAAAACAGAGAGCATCAGGGTCCTTGTGTTTTTGGTGAACAGGTCTCCAATGATGGTTGGTGCAATAGTAGAGTAACTGGCTTCACCAATGCCAACCAAACCCCGGGAGAGCACAAGGAGCCAGAAATACTGAGAAAAGAATTAGAAACATTAGCGGGTCCCCCCTTGGCTTCTTCAATTCAGGATGGATAGCAGTCAGGGAAATACAAACTCATGTGACTGGAAAATGATCCTCCTGTATGCATTTATTTTTAGAACTTCAGAGCTGTTTCACTTGTCTTTTGCCCAGAAGAAAGGGACGGTATTTTTCGTGAAGGTTTACAGGCATGAAAGAAAAGTAATAATAAAACATTTACTCAGACATTCAAGAATATATCCTAAAAGAGGCAGAAGACCCCCAGCTTGTTCCCAGATCCCAGCTCACTCTTGCTGAGTTGGGAAGGCCTGGGGAGGAGGGTGAGTGTAACAAACCCTGCCCTGGGATCCAGGAACAGCAACTCCTGCTGAGCACAACCCATCCTCCCCAGTGTGCCAAGGACAGGTTCTACTGGGAAATCCTAAAGGACCTTCAAAGTTGGGAAAGAGTGGAACCTGAAATCCCTCAAACTAAATGTCCTTCTTTACTAAAGTTATGGAGTAACAGAATCTTTCAAAGGTGCTAAGCAGCCATCTCACTCCACTTGCCTTGAACAACAGCAGACACCTCCCCAAAACTGTCAGAGGAGACCTGAGCTTTACTGGGAACCCAGGAACATCCGTGTCTTCTGTAAGCAGGACCTGCAGGGAATGACCCAGAGCCACACAGGGCAGGGGCATGCAGGAGGCACTCAGCTGCCCAGGGAGCACCTGCCTCTCTGGGTGAAGGGCAATGCCACAGGATGAGGATATATTGAAAAACAGGCAACCCCAACATCTGGGAGTGATTGGTGCACGCATCTGACTCCATTGATTCAGAGTGCTGAACAACTGCTTTATTAAAACTATATTATATTATACTATACCCTATTAAAGAATACTAAAAGGATATGATATGATATGATACTATACAAAGATACATACTAAAGAAAACTCATTTCTGTCTCCAGACAGTCAGTACACAGCTTTTTCCAATTGGCCAAGGAAACAAAACAATCCTCACTAGAATCCAATTGACAAATCACTTCAGGTAAACAATCTTCCTAACATATTCCACATGTGCAAAAACAACAGGAGCAGCAAGTAAAGATAAGAATTGTTTTCTCTTTCTTCTCTCTGTTCAGAGAATGTTAATGCCACAAGGATCCACTTCACATTCAGCACAACACAATCTAAAATGGTCAAAAAGGAATTGCTTATCCAATAGAATTTTTTAATGGCCCATTTCAATCAACACTTTCATGAACTGTGAGGACCTGATTTTCAACCTAAGCTTGCACTGCCCCTGCAGTTTTCTGGGTGCTGCTGGGTGCAGGCTAAGACACAATGCTTTGATGCCTGAATACCAGATACATGAGAACAGGCAAAGTCTCAGCCATCTAAGCAGCTTGAGCTACACCCAGAAATAATTGCAGGGACAGAAATGAAGCAGTCAATGCAGAAAGTTGTAAGCACAGGGAAATCTATTTCTACAAATTTAACCTCCACAAATCCTCAATTTGCTGTCATTATTCTGTAGATCATTTGTGAAAAGAACAGCAGGGATTTAAACTGAAGGAAGGCAGGTTTAAATTAGATATTAGGAAGAAATTCTTCCCTGAGGGTGGTGAAGCCTTGGCACAGGGTGCCCAGAGCAGCTGTGGCTGCCCCATCCCTGGAATTGTCCAAGGCCAGGCTGGATGGGGCTTGGAGCAACCTGGGATACTGGAAGGTGTCCCTGCCATGGCAGGGGTGGGATGGGATGGGCTTTAAGTTCCTTCCCAGCCCAAACCAGTCTGTGATTCTATGCTTATGATATGTCCTTAACCATGAAAGCACTTTGGGAAAAATGAGCAATTACCAATTCTCCTTCTTCAGATAGGAAAAAGTCAAGGGAAATGACTGATTTTGTGCCCTACAGCAAAGCCAAGCTAGAGTACAAGTCTCATTCACAAACAGAAAATGGCATGCAGACTCCAGGCCACGTGCCTCAGCCATAAATATATCCACCAGCAGACAAAAATCTACCACTGACACGTTTGCATTGTTTTCCTCACTGTAATCCCTGGTTGAGAAGAATATTTTGAGGATTCCAACAGCCACAAAAACAAAGTACTTTCGTGTACTCTTCACTTCCTCATATTTTGGTGTGAATTCTGAAGCAATGTGCATTTTCTGCAGGAATACAAGTTCCTTGTTTGCTGGCAGGGTGTGTGCAGTGCTGCTCACATTCATCCATCTCCCACAAGCTGCACACACGTAACTCACACACGTGGGTGTGAGCAGAAAGGGCAATACTGTGACTCAAGTGATTTAATTTCTGTCAATTTCCCAATGCTCAATCACTCCACTGCAGAAATATGCTGGCAGAAATATGCACAGGTAACAAATGTATTCTGAATGAGCAACAGTATTTATAACATGCTGAAAGGCTTAGTCATGCAGAATTAGAAAGCAGGGAACTGCAGGCTGGCTGTGGCTTCTCAGGAAGTTTAGATCTGGATCACAGAGAGGGTGACAGGCAAAGTAGTCACCAGCCTGGGATGAGCATGGACAGTGTTACCTGCAACTGAGGAATGACAAGTTTGTAAATGCTCCTCAAATTTGAAATACCTACAGAAAAATGACAACAGTTTTGTGCTCACCAGCCTGGATTGCCCCCAGTGGATGCACGGGGTAGGAATTTCCTCCAAACAATGCTGTGAGAATGCTGTTTCCTCTTACAACCCTCGTGCAAAGCAGGAAAACAGTACCAAGTATTCCTTTTGCAGTGGAGTGACTCAGTTTCATCAATAGCATGGAATCAGATGCCCAAAACCATGAAATCATCTGCAACAAGTAACACCTCCACTCTTCTCTCTCAGTTCCTCTGCAAATCCTTCTTCCTGGCTTATCCCATGCTGACACACCTCAAATTTCTGTTTAATATTTAAACTATGTTTTTTGAAGCAGTGGTATTCAAACTGAAGTAATAAGATTTTTACTTCATCTGGGAATAAAAGCAGCCTTAAAAAGCATAATCCACATAAAGACCTGGATGGTATTGCCTTTCTGAGATTGGATATTCAAGACTACAGACCATCCAGCCATTAAGTTGTGACAACTAGATTAAACATACAAAAATCTAAAACAATTTAGGAAATTATTTATAGTTGGTTCTATACTGTGCCTGGTTTTGGAGCTCTGTGTCTAGGATTAAAGAGCTAATTCCTCTTCTTACCAGTTCTTTGGGATCTTGGGCTAGCATGCATCCTGTTGGAATTCATATGATAAAATTAATTTGCTAAAATGAGCTGGGACCCCCATCTTCCATCTCTAATCAGTCACTCAAAACTTATGTTTTAGTTGTCTCTGAAGAGGGACAGCTGGGGAGCTCCCCAAGTCAAAAAGTGGTCCCCTCCATGACAGGCCTCATCTTTTTGTTTTCTATATAAGAAGAAAAAAATACAAACAACAAAACAACTCTAAAATTCTTATGCTGGTGCTCATTTGAACCACAGGCATTCCATGAACCACTCAGAAATTGGTCCCCAAACCACTCCATATGCAATACAGACAACTGCTATTTTTTGTGTACATTTATACACATACAGCCATGGAGCATCCCTTTTCCTCTCCAAGTGTATGTGGACATGACAACCTGGCCAAGTCAGATATTCCATATGCTGAGGGCAATTCTGCTCTCCTCCACAGCTGTAGCAGAACACCTCTGCCATTTCCTCTGCACTGGATTTTCCCCCCACTGCTTTTCCATTTATGTCCTACCTCAGGGTTCTCAGGAGTTTAATGAAAGAAAAAGGGCTGACACCAGCTCAATTCTGCCAGTGCTCAAAAGCAGAACAGGCAGCTCAGACTTTAACTGAATTTCACTGTTCCCCAAGCAGAAATTGATATATATTGAAGAAGCTAGTTTCTTTCTATATGACTTGGTAGCTCTGCTGTAATTTGTTCATCTGTGCAAGTAGGTTTCTGGCAGGAAAGCTGAAAATATCTGAGTCAGTTTTCAGGACCTGAACTAATTCCTTCCCCATAGGTCAAGCCCAGCAACCTCAACACTTATCAGCAGTGTTTTCCTAAAATGAAATGCCTGATACTGAAGTGATTTTGAAACAAGGCACTATTAAGGCAAGCAATTAATTTGTCTTTAATTTTGGAAAGCAGTCATATCAGAGACTGTCTGCACCTCCACGAGAGCTGCCAACATCTCCTGGTTTGGAGAGATGCAGAGGGTTTTTTGGAATGAGTTCATAGCCTCAATCCCCCTCCTTGCCTGTGAGTCAGCCCAAGGTGCAGCTCCCTGGTGTGCTGGAATTCTGCAGCCACAGAGCAGCTCTGTGGCACCAGCCTGGCTGTGGCACTGGGAAGGGACACCTGGGCCCCACAACCTGCCTGCTACGAGTTCCAGGATTCAGGGTGCAAAATTTGCTCCTGGAACTCACAGCTGGCAGGTTGTGTGGCCCAGGGCTTCCAGTCCCCTTCTCCAGCTTGTGTGGCTGGTGAGACACAAGGCAGGGAAGATTCCAGTACACAATAAACCATCAACATATGGAAAGAATGTTGGCTGCAGAGACCCAGAAGTGCCACAGCCTTCCTGGGAATTTCCCTTCGAGAGATGACATCAGCAGAAATTAATGCATGGAGAAAGCACTCACACCTATGAATGGGAGGTACAAAGGGTCAATGGATGTGCTCTCTTCTTCCCATCTCCCAGATATATAGAAGGAAAAACAGCCTCTAGCCATAAAGCCAAAGAAACCCAGTTCCTCAAAATGGGAGTGAGTTTCAGAAGGGATACAAATCCTTATGCCTTGGGGATGTGCCAATAAGGAATAGAAAATTCTTCCTACAAACTTCTGCATTTCTTGAACTATCAGCAAGCACAGACAACAAGGGTGACAGATCATGGGGTCCAAGGGACCGGGTCTCATCACCGTCACCAGTGTCACCAGCACTAGGAGCTATGGATGTGACACTCCTTCCAGAATTTACATCTGTAAAAAAGCTTTCATGGTTGGAGTTAAATATTTATAATACAGAATTGTTTAGGTTAGAAAAGACCTCTAAGAACATCAGGTCCAACAGATAAAATGTACAATGTGGTTTCTGTTCACACCTTCATATTGACTTTACTCTCAATCTCCTGCACACATAAACGTTTGATAGCCTAGGACACATGACTGGCTTTAATCATGTTTGGTGAAACCTCCTAATTATACATTTATCCTAGTTGTATAGACCATTCAGGGAGTAATATGTGTTTTAAGAGGTGTAATTACAGCTTGAAGTTCTTTCTCCTTTTTTAATTAGTTAACAAAAGGAGTAAAGCCACTGGTTCTTTAAAAGATTATCTGCCAGTGGTAAACCTATAATCTGCCAAATACGTGTACAACTCTGAGCCACCAGATTTACTGTCTAAAGAATCATATGATCCTTAAGCTTTGTTTATTAAGTATTTGCATTTGAATGTGGAATAGCTTGTAAGGGTCTCAAAAGAAGCTGAACACATGCTCCTTTCAGATGAGGGACACATGGACTGAGGAGATCCCACAGACAGAGGCACTCCAGAGTCATGAACTCCTGTATGTGCACAGCACCAATGCAAACCATGTTTAAAACTGCTGTTGCTGGTCTAAAGGAAGGATCTTTTATACTGCTACAGCACCTGCACCTGCACCCTTCCCTAGGTGAGGATATTGAGTAACTCCTGTGATAATGCATGTAGCTGATGTAAAAGAGGACTCAGTACCATTAAATTCCTCTTTGAGCTGAGTTTTGCCATATTTTCTTTCTTTGATTTTATACACATTATGCAAAAACCAAGAATATAGGATCAGGGTTTGCATCCTTTGAAAGAAGATGTGCATGAAGTCATTCCTACCACAGGCAGCTGGGGTTGCCACACAGAGCCTAAAATGTGCTGAAATGACAATAAACTAAGGAGAAAGCATTGGGATTGACCTAATTTCCCTGAGTTACACTCCTGTATTTCTCCAGCTGGCTGAGCCTTGCACCAGGCAGCTAGGGTAGCACAGCAGTCACAAGTGATCAGTTGGATCAACCTGAGACACTGCAGGAGCTGTTTGAACAAAGTCAAGCCCAGAGGGCTCAAGTATCAATTCAAGGGCTGCACAACAGTGGTTCCCTTTGACAGCTGCACTCACATGCAAGAATTTGCCCTCCTTGAGCAGACCCAGTATTTTCTGGCCAGGCAAACACCACTTCCTCCTCTGCTCCAGTAAGTTTTCCCAGCACTCTGCAAGATTTAAATGGTTAATGATGACACACCACACCTTTTGCCCAAAGATGCACCATTAACTATGAGGTAAGCCCAACCAGGAACCTGCTCTGAGTATCGGGGTGGTGACTCAGAGCATTGCCTCCTGCACAGTCACAGCTCAAATTCCAGCTCATTAGCTGAGAGTCGCTGAAGAGCTGAGCACTGGAAGGACATTACATATTTGCTTAAACACTAAAAGCTCCAATTCTCTCAGCCCTCCCAGGAATGAGGCCTCACCTTGAAAAATATGAGAGTTTCTAAGTCAAACAAGGACACTGACATAGCACGAGAGACAAGGTGACATTAAACAATGAGGTTGATATTTCAAATTCCATTCTGTGCCTGGATGGATGACAAAGGCCACAGCAGAACAGATAAGCTTAAATACACCTTCCAGCACTGTGCACCCCTAAAGCTTTATGAATTTTGCATATATATCAGCAAGGCACCTAGCTTCCATTGCTGGATACAAGTTCTGGGCACAAATACTTGATGGGAATGCTATGTCAAATCTAGATGTGAAACTCAAAGTTACATGCCTCAGCTTCTCAAACATCAATGGTTCTAACTCTTCTCTAATAAAAGCAGAATAAATATTGTAAAGAGCCAGAGAGGGACTGCACAGTACTGGTGAATTGTTCCATGCCAATCCTGAAGAACATGTCCTCCTGTCGAGTTCAGCCCAGATTTTTAAGTAACTGAATATTCATTCCAAATTTTGGCCATCTGATGTCTTACCATCCGGGAGATCTTTGAGCAGGAACAAAGGAAGATGAATTTCTTTTTCTTTATTGACAAGTAATCTTACCTAATCTCTCACGGGAAATGCCAGCCAAGAGACCAAAATACAAACCAGCATGAAGGCAAAACTGTGCACTGAGATGTTTTGTTGCTCAGTACTTTCCTCCCCTGTTCAGGGGTTGGCTAAGCACTGGTTTCAGGATTCCCTACAACCAAAGGGAGTGGGTTATGCTCAGTCTCTGGGTGGTACAAAGGGACCAGCAGGGCACATGCTCAGGTTATCAGCCCTGAGTCACTGCTGAGAGTTATCAGTGTTTATCTGCTTGCTGTAGAGATACTCAGTGCACTGAGAAGCTCATGCTAGAGCTACCTGTCAGATAAATCTAATTGTGAACCACCCTTCTCACCTCCACCAAGAGTTGTCCCCTTATCATCCCTGAGTCCTGCACCCAGGGCAGCCCAGGGCAGATGCTCAGCAGCTTGCTTCTTCTGCCATTTGTCCCACTGCAGGGAAGGGATTTGGTTTAGATTCCTCTTTTCTTCCCTCACTGTGTGTGTTGTCACTCACCCATGCCTACTTCTCACTCCCCATCTCTTCCATCACAACTACTCTGTAAGTCATTACTGCACACAACATTTCCCAGAACTTCCATCACCACTGGATTCTATTTAAGTTCCACAGTTTCCTCCCTTCAAACAGAGCCCTTGATGCTAAGTCCATCATCCATCACTATTTTTTAACTGCTCTTCTCCTTTGCAAGCACTCAGAGAATAAGAGAATACCTGAAACTGGAAGGAGTTTTGGAGATAGTCTGGTCCCTGCCCCCTGGTCACAGCAGGATCAACATCAGGCTGGTCAGGATAATGTCCAATTGAGCTTTGAGCATCTCCAAAGATGGAGGAGCCACAGCCATGCTGGACAACCTGTTGCAGTGTTGGACCATCTTCAAAAATGGCTTCTTCTTATGTTTAAGTGAAATTTCTGTATTTTAGTTTGTGCCCCTTGCCTCACCTTTCACTGGGGACCTTTGAGAACAGTCTGGCTGCATCTTTACAGCTCCCATCAGGTATCAATACACACCAAAGCAGCACTATGGGCTCTGTGGGGACAGGAGCACTTCTAGAGTTAGGATGCCACTCTGACAAAGGTAAAGTATTTAACTTCAGTTAAATCCATATGGCAGACACCATCTCACATTTGCTGTCTCTGCCACATTCACACTAGCCAGGTTTTTCTTCACTCCTTTTCCCTTAAGGCTGCTTGGCATAAAAAGTATACTAGTTTAAATATTTATGTCTGGCAAAGGATGCTTCTCTTACCCAAAGATCCTCCCCTCAACTCTCACAAGCAGGTCACTAAAATTCAAGTGCAAATGCCCCAGGCTTCCTTCCTTCAAGTGTTCACAGGTTTTATTCCCACATTCACATTAGTTTTAGTGTATTTATTCCACATATGCTGGCTGGAGGTTATAACTGTGTTACAGATGAGACACACCAAGATTCAACAGCAAGCTACGGATTTACTGAAACCTTAATGCATTTGATTAATTATTTGCTCAAGGGTCAATACTGAAACCCTTTGCATTTAGGATGGGCTTATACAACAGCTTCTAAAGCAGGTATGATTCCTCTGCAGCATCCATTTACACTTTGTCAAACACTTCCAAACTTCAGCTCATTTGGATGCATTAAGTGTCTCACTGATTCTCAGCTCTGAACACCTCACCTTTGAACAATTCCCTTTTGGGAAAATTCAGCTGCTACTCAGAGCCCTGCAAGGAGAAAAAAGACTACAGCAAGCAGAAAGAGATCAAAATACATATTTAAATATAAAAATGAGCAAGGGAGATGAAGCAAAGTCCACTCACCTTTCCTTTGATTGTCTCTAGTATTTGTTAATGGCTTTAGTTCTCCCAGGCAGCCTGTTCAGGCACACTTAATAGATTGTGGAAAGTTTTATTTGGGAATGCATTCAAGATTCTGGCTGATTAAAGCATCCCTATTTTATGAGATTTATATTATTATTTAGTATATAAAAATAACCAATAAGGACAGTAAGATACTCCTTTTTCAACTCATCACACCCTTCAATCAGCAACTGAAGTGTTTAACAACTGCATACCTATAGGCAGGCTCTAAAGTGAAACACCCAATTAAGTGTTCTGGAGATAAAATACAAACCCAAAGGACCCTGGAAGCAGCAAGACTCCCACAGCACTTCTTCCACAGAGCTGCTTTGTGCTTCACAGGGACAAAAACACCGTGGCAAGGTTTTCTGAGCTATTTGCAAATGTTGAATGTGAAAATCCCTTTCAACACTAAAATTGCAGCATCTGAAATCCAGGCTCCCATCACCCTCCTCCAAAGCTGTGGCAGTCCTAAGGGAATCCTCTGTTGCTTTTCAGTCATTTTTGGGCAGAACAAAAGTAAAAAAAAAAAAAAGAAAAAAAAAAAAAAAAAAAAAAAAAAAAAAAAAAAAACAAAAAACAAAAAACAGAAATCCCTAAATTTCAGTTTTGGGTTTCCCAATAAATGAACCAGCAAAAATAAACAGGCAAAAAGAATATGTAAAAATACAAATTCAGGGAAGGAAATAGATCAGTTGCTCAGACCTCTTAATACCAGGGATAAAACTATAAAAATGGCAGATCACTGAAGACTTCCCTCTAAATCCCAAACTCACATCATAAAAAAGATTCGTTGCAGCAGCAAAAGGAAAGGTTCCTTTTCAGCAGACAAAGAAAAAGTTTCTTAATTATTTCTCAAAGGAAAAGGACCCAAGTCTGCCAGACCCCTCTCAGCTGGGTCAAAATCACCTTAAAAAGGCATCTTCTAAGGAGGGGGAATAAGATGTATGTGTGGGAATAAAAGCAAATAAAAGAAATTTTAAGGGGTGTGTGGGAATAAATTAATAATAATAAATAAAATGAATAAATTTATGAGGTGCTTGTTGAATACATGGGTTCTGTTGCCAAATTACAATTAAGAATATTCACAGGCTCACAGGCCATTTGTTTATTTTGTTTTAACACAAGCATCTAAATACTCATTTCATACTAATTCATACTAAATACCCATTTCAACTAACAAAGACTTTTTTGGGGGGTTTTTTTTGGGTCCATGGAAACTTCCAACAGTTGTTCTCCAGGACTTTGGTGAGTCTGACAAAGAAAAGAAGAGCTTGGGAGGATCTGCTGGATTTCCATGACCAGAGGATGACTCTGACACAACCAGGGAAAGCTGCTCCATCTGGGATGGAACATTCCCTCCAGGTGCTGAGGTTGTTCTGTAACGTGGTTATTCACTATAAAACAAACCCCTCACCCAAATTTTTATTTCTGCTGCCCTGCAAAAACTCAGTTTTGGACTCACCTGTGGCTGGCACTGCCCGGGGGTGGCACTTGGACCATGTCCTTGTCATCAGCACCCAGGTTCTCTCCTCTGGAGCGAGCAGCATCGCGGGCAGGCAGGACCCAAGGCTCCTAAGGACCAACTTCTCCTGTTCAAAAGCAACAAAAAATCCCCAAAATGCAGTTACCAGGTCTGTCAAAGCTGCATTTATACACAAAACTCATTTCTAGCCCCCCCTCATTTGGCTCCTCCAGTCCAGCAATCCCTACCCCAAGGCCAGATGGGGAAGTCCATCCTGCCAGGGAAGGGGTGATAACTCTCTTGTGAGGAATTTTGGAAGGAATTTTATCATTGTTGTTGCTTTGAATGAAGGGATGGGACTATTTTCAGGCTAGGAACAATTTATTGCTCAGATAAACATCAGTCTCAGAGGCTGTGAGACTTTAGAGGAGCAAGCCATAGCTCAGAGTAGTCGATTTCTTTATTACAAGACAACACAGAACTTTCTAAGCTAACAGACAGTTGTCACGGGTTTATTTTGCTTTTCTAACCCATTACCTTTACTCACTTCTACTACACTGTGGATATTTTTATTCAATGGGCTTTTGTCTCACATGCATAAACATATTTCTGTTATAACTTCTAAACTCTAAGCTCACTCCACACAACCCCATCCCTACATTATAACCCCTTCACCATCTTACTGATATAATTTCTCACTTATTTAAAGCCCATTCTTTCTTACAACTGTAGAAACGCAAGTTTATGATTTTTCTACTCAATACCTTTGTATTATATTTTTACATCAATCCAAGCTTCTTCCAAAGCTATGGATCAAATCCTTCAGTGTCCATAGAAATTTCTCTTTTTTTCAATTCCCACAGAATTTGAGACAGGACTTTTGAATTGGTTTTGATGATGTGGTTTGTTTTCCTTATCTTTTGCATAGATAGGAAGGGTGAGCTTGGTTTACACCTTTACTGTATGGTTCAGAAGGTTACAAGACTCTTAGTTACCAAACTTCTGAAGGAGTTATTGACCAATAACACACTGCTAACAAGGACATTTATGTTTTTAACTTAAATGCATGAATCAGAAATGCAGGGAGCCCTCAGAACTTTGGGCCTGGAAGCCAAAGCTAAGAATTAAACCCAGGATTTGATCTGAGACCTTGGAAAAGGCTTCCCAGCTGAGGTGCTAGAAGGGAGAATGTGGATTTATAGTTTAAAGCAGAGACATGTTAAGCTAAGTAGAGGAAAGTTTAGAGTTTTAAAGTTTAAGATATAGAAAAAATAAAAGTAGTTACAGAGGTAAACAAGGAGTTCAGGGTGAAGCACTGTGGGTTTGTGTGTTCTAACACGATTGGCTAAGAAAGCTCACGCTGTGGCATGGGTCCATAAGATGAAATATTTAAAGATTAAATCAAAAAACATAAATATCCTTGGCATAAATATCCTATTGCCAGTGTTTTATTGGTCAACAACTCCTTAAAAAGTCTTGTAACTAAGGGTCTGGTGACTTTCTGAACTGTGCAGTAAGAACATGAGCCGAGCTCACCCTTCCTGCCTATGCAGAAGAAAATAAACTGCACCATCAAACTCAATCATTGTATTCAAATACAATTACTCAAATAGATAATCAAATACATCTCAAATTCCTTCCAAAATTCCCCACAAGTGAATTCTCAGCGTCAGGCATTGGAGCAGGATGGCAGGGAAGGGGTGGAATCCCCCACCATCGTCACTGGTGGAATCATCACCAGTGCTCAAAAGGCATCTGAAGGTGACACGTGGGGACAGGGCTGGACTCAGTGACCTGAGAGGTCTTTTCCAACCTGAACAATTCCCTGCTCCCAACAGCACTCCAGGTGGAATGTTCTGATCCCAAAATCCCTCCACTTTGACCCATTACAGCACAACCTCCCTGTTAAGGGACTGTCCAGCTGTGGCTGTCCCCTGCCACACGTGTGACACTTGTCAGGACACAGCGATGTCCCAGGTGAGAGAATCAACACCCTGCACAAACCTGAGGCTTCATTTTCACTGAACTTCACTCAAAGCTTTGTGGCAGTGCAGCTTTTGTCATTAAGATAAATCAGGACAAATTTCACAGCAGACACGTTATGATGAATCCTCCAAAGCTGACAAAGCAGCTGCTCCTGTCCTGAAGGAAGGAGATGAGGTCAGACTGCTGGAGCCCTGGCTGCTGAGAATTTCAGACTTTCTGTGCTGCCAGGCCCTGACCCCCAAGAGAACACTGCACTGACCTGAGGCCATGGAGAAGCTTCCAAAATGGAATGAGAGAACTGGGATTGT
>JAYDZK010000066.1:7432930-7489655 GCA_034509185.1 Euphonia xanthogaster | reverse complement strand
TGTGTTGCTTTATAAGGGTTTAGTAATTTAGGACCAGCTGACATGCTGAGCATAGTAACTGTATCTTACACAAGGTAATACTTTTGGGCCCAGAATACTCCTCCTAGGTCAGCAGACCAGATGCTTTTTCCAGTGTAAACTAATTAAAGAGCCTGGACTCTTTATCTTCTCCAGCTGAATTAAATGCACCATTCCATAGTAGGCCAAATTCTGGACTTGGTTAAAGTGACAGAATTGAAATTAATTCATGTTGATATTTTGTTCAGATTTGAACGGTGACAACTAAAGCAGTTAACCCTCAAAACTCCAACTTCCGATTTCAATATTATTCATATTTGTTATAATAATGACTGAAACTAACCAAAAATGAAGTTCCATTGTGCTGACCTTACAGAAACCTTATTCCACTTTTCCTCCTATGTCTTGTATTCCCAACAAATTATAAAAACCAGTGTAGTAATTGTCTTTTATTTCCTCATATCTTTGAACAGGAAACTAGTCTCATCACCAGCCATGAAATGTCTCTTTTCTCTCACTTTCATTCATAAACCCCACAAAATCCCACAGTCAAATGCTCCTGCAGGATTACACCCACACGAAACCAGATGAGGAATTTAGACTCCTACTGACCCAGAATTAAACATGCAAGCGGGTTCATATCTAGGGATTTAAATCCAAACTCCTTTCCATAGAAATTCAAAGAGGATCAGATCTGAGGTTCTGGTTTTGCAACATTTCTAATCCTAATAATTTTAACTTAATCCAAACCTCAGCTACAGGACTGTACAATTTTAACCAGGACACTACTGACAAATTTGAAAGTGAAAATAGGAAGCAAAGAGTGACATTTGCAGCTACTGCCACCCGTTAGTAACACTCAAGTAGACATTAAAAGAACCTCATTTTTCCCTCAGTCTGCTTCTGCACTATTATGAGTACTAATTTCAGTGGAGTTATCACTAACTCACCCCCATATAAGTGGAAAAAGGTTCCATCTTCAAAAGGGGAACCAACATGGCCTTATGTAGGCAGCATTAATTTTCATTTGCTCTCTGTTCTTTGAAAGAAAGGTACTTTTTATTTCTTCCCAAGCTTTATCCTAAAATAATTATTTGCCCAAGTCATCCTCAATGAGGACTGTGTTTTTGGTTACTGAGTACGTTTTCTGGTTTATATTTACCATCATAAGGCATTTTGGTTTTGTTTTTACTAGGAAATGAAATGGGATTACCATCAGAACTTTTAGACATTGCCCTGATTCAGTTTGAAATTGGGCACATTTTTAAGTTCACTAAATAAAGCTTTTTTCATCCACAAACAGGTCCAATGTGACTCTGCAGCCAGCCACAGCACGTGGGCAATTAGAAGTGCCACGTCAGATCTCAAGGCCATCTGACTCAGGTAGGTGGATTTACAGCTGGGGTGCCTGGCTTGGTCTGCTGTGAGGGCAGGCTACAAACCTGCACAGCTTATGGACAGAGAGGTAAGGAGGTTGAGATGTTTGCCATATCAACATCAATCCTTACATTTAAAAATCGTACTGCATCACATCAACAGATGCATTTCAAAACAGTAATTTAAACCCAGGCACAAAGCAGTAACTTTTCAGTTCCACTTGGGTTTACCGTGTAGTTCTGCTACACCTGGGGAGGAAGCAGTTCTCTGACTTTGTACCTAGGTAAAACCTCCAGGCTTGCCTGAGAGCAGCATAATTGGGAATTTTTCCCATACCAAGCAGGAAACTCACCTTTTGTTTTGCTAAGATGCAAACTGATTTCCTTGACAGGAATTCAGGCTTTCTATGTTTACAACATTGCTGTTATTGACACAAAGGCTTGGTGCCCTCACACTGCCAGTGTGTTCTAGGTGCCTCCTGGCAACAGTGAGTTACCCTTTGTGGGAAAGGACTGTCTTTGGTGTGCACCAGAAGAGGCTGCTTGGTCTTTCCACAGCTCGCATTTAAAGGTGGGGTACTTTTTTTGACCAATTTTCTGATCCCAGAAAATTTTTTGCCCTTAAGCTTTTTGAGAGAGAAGTTGTCTTACACACAAGAGAGAAGAGACGACCCAGTAGAATTATTAAGGCTGGAGAAGACCTCCAAGGCCCTTGGTTACAGCTATTAACCTAACACTGCCAGGTCCACCATGAAAACATCTCCCTAAGCATAACATTTGCATGTTTTTTGAATGCTTCTAGGGATGGAAATCCTACTCTGGGCATCCTTTTTCAATGGTAGACTACCCTTTGGGGGAAGAAACTTTCCTGATATCCAACATAAACCCCTCTGGTGCAATGTCCTCTCATTCTGTCTTGTTGTTACTTGGGAGAAGAGTCTGAGCTCCACCTGGCTACAGCCTCCTTTCAGGTGCTTGTAGGAAGTGACAAGTTCTCCCCTGAGCTTCCTTTTCTACAGGGTAAACAGCTCCCCTCAGCTATTTCTCATCAGATTTGTGCCCCAGAGCCTTCTCCAGCTCCGTTTCCCTTCTTTGGACACCCTCCAGCACTGCAATGCCTTTCTTGCGGTGAGGGCCAGAACTGGACACAGGACTCAAGGTGTGGCCTCACCAGTGCCCACTACAGGGGGACAATCCCTGCCCTGGTCCTGCTGGCCGCACCACTGCTGACACAGGCCAGGATGCCCTTGGCCTTCTTGGCCCCCTGGGCACACCCTGGCTCATGTTCAGCCAGCTGGAAGGTCAGGTTTGTCACAGAATTCCTGTCGGTATGGAGACAGCTCAGCGCCGGAGGGCCAGCGGCAGGGCTTTCGTGTGCAGGAGAAATGAGCAGCTGCGGCTCGGCGCCGCGGCTGTGTGGGCTGCCCGACCCCGGCGGCCCCTCAGCCTCGCCCTCCCTGCTGGGGGCCCCGCGCAGGCCCCGCGGCTCTCCCGGGCATGGCCGCAAGAGGGCGCTCCGGCCCGGCGCTCCTCCCTGGCGCCCGGCGCTCATCCCTGGCTCCCGGCGCTCATCCCTCCGCTCCGAGCAGCTCCGGCGGCCGCGAACGCCCCGCGGGAGGGCCCGGGGGAGCCGAGCGCGCTGCCGATGGGAGGGGGAAGGCGGTGCGACAGGCGGGGGCGGCGCGACTCCGGCTCCCGCGGGCGGGGTCGTCCCCCGAGGCGCCTCATCCGTGCCCGTGCCGGCGGCGCCGCGGGGAGCGCTCGTCCCCTGCCGCAGTGCCCCTGCAGCCCGCCGAAGCCATCTTCCCCGGGCGCTCCGTTCCGCCTTCCCGGGGTGTGCGGGGCAGCGGGGCCCCCTGCGCTCACAGCCGGCAGCGGGAGGCGGCGGCAGGTGACATTGGAGCCCTCCCTGGGGATGCTGCGGATCCGAGCGCTCCGCGGGCACCGGCGGGCCTCGGTGCCACGTCCCGCCCGGGCTCCGCGCTGGGGCGCCGGCAGCGCCTGGCTCTGAGGCACGGGAGTCCTTCTCGTGGGCTGGGCTGTGCTGGCTCACTTCGCGAGCTTGGCAATGTGGCGGTGGAGTGACAAGGCCGGAGCGGTGCCGCTCGGTTTCCCCGCGCTCAGCCCCAGCGCATCGGTCTGCCCCGATCAAGCGTCACCCCCTGCTTCTGGGCAGAGAGCGAAGGTGACAAAAACTAAGGCATCCTTTTAGTAAAATGTTCGACCGGCAAAATATCCACTATAGATGTGTAATGGGAATTTTTTAGACAGGCTCAGGTGCTTTTGAAAATGCTGTGGCTTTTGTTTCTTTTGTTTAGGTTGTACCAACCCATCATACACTGTCCCCTTACAGGAGAGCCAGGAGTTGTTCCAAATGGCAGTAACACGTCATATCTGTCCATCTATCCATTCATCCAACCAACCAGTAGGATGCCTTTGCTCACAGAAGAGTTTCAGTGCCAACAGCTGTCGCTTGGGTTTTCCCAGAGAGGTTATACCAACAATACCACTGGACATGGCCAGCTGGACATCAGGCCCAGCCAAACACCTTCTCTGGGGTTTGTGGTCTGGGTTAGGTCACTAGTGACAAGCCCAAGCTGATGTCATTGACTATACTAAGAAACTCTCAAATAATTAAGGCCAGGTATTTTTCAACACCATGTATTTGCCCAGGATTTTAATGGCTGTTTCTCTGCAGCTTGGAATAATAGTTTAAATATTTCTCAGCTTTTCCCATATGAGCAGGGGTGGCATTTAACTAGTGAAGAGTGGTGATTGGGTAATGGTTTGGATACAGTTTCAGAAAAATATGAGTACAAAAGAGTTAGAGCAAAAGCAGGTATTCTGCCTAATGCCCTCAGCTACCATTAAGAAACATGAAAATCTAATTGTACTGAATGGAAACGTACATCTTCATCACTGATTATGACACGGAAGAAAATTACTATATGATTGGCATCATAATGGCCAATGTTGAAATGTGATGACATGCCAATATGATGTACATCTCCATTAGGAATGATAAATCAAAGGTTATTCATTTGTGCTTGATTTATGCCTGGGAAATGCTACCAAGGGAAATCTTGATTTAAATCTCTCAAGTCATAAAAAAAAAAAAAAAAAAAAAAAAAAAAAAAAAAAAAAAAAAAAAAAAAGCAAGCCAAATTCCCATTCTCCATCCCATTAGGGAGTGTAATTACAAGACATGGGGTGATGAAGCAGCACCACCAGATCCTGACTATAACCTGAGTAAAGACAAAGCAGCATTTCAACTCCCTAACTGAAGGGCTTTTCATTTGATTGACCTGCCCATGGTAAAAATACTACAACATGCAAATGGTGGGGTTTACATTCTCCTCAGTTTAGTTTCTTGGTCATTAATATTGGATTAATGACAGGGACCTGGGATGAAATGAGGAGGGAGGTACCAGGTTACTCACACACCAAACCCCATGGAGCAGATGCAATGTTGCTGTAAAACAGACCTTAAAGAAAAAGGCTGAAGTTCAAATAAATCACAGTGTTCACAAAAAGCCCCATGTTCCCAGTGCCTGGTAGAAGACAGAGTTAAAACATTTCTGTTCATCCTTGGCTGTGGTGTAAGGCCCAGAGGAGCCCATGGCCCTTCACATGGCTGAAATAGGGGTCATTTATCCCTGTTACAAAACCATTACTCCAGAATGTATCTTCCAAAACTGTTCCCCTAAGAACATTGATAGTTCTGGGTCGGAAGCAAACAGCTGCTTTTTGTTCCAGATCTGTCAGGTGGGACACACTCACCAGCACTTGCCTCAAATATCTCTGGCACTAGGCACTGTCACAGTTCCCTTCCTGAGATGTGCAAACACAGCCATAATCACTAAAATAGGGACTGGAAGAAATACAATGTATTTTTGCAACTGTGGAAACACTGCAAGGTTTTTGACAGCCTCAGGCTCCCAAATGCAGCTGGAATATGGGGGGGCATTCACTGAACCAAAGGATGTTCACAGGCAGTAATGGGCTACTGTGTTCCAGCCACAGATGAGCCACAAGCAAAGCCCAAATCCAAGAGATTAAAGCCTAAATCTCCAAAAAAGAGATGCCAGATTTTTTAGAACAAACATTTTGAGGCACTGATACCTAGCACTAAGATCTCCACCTCCAGTGATGTCTACAGAAATGTGTGAGACCCAACCTCTTTAACACGATGGGCTGTCTTGGCTCAAACTCTTTGTTTTGGACAAATTCTTAAGCAAAAATTTAGTCAAATCCATCAGGTTGGATTGGAGATTCTTGGAGAGCACAACCCCATGTTCCTATCCCCGAAACCATTGCAGAAACTGATTTCTCAGCACCCTTTGAAAAAAGCTTCATCCAACTGACTGAGACACCCAGGTGTGAACACTCTGCCTGCACTAGACACATTTTCAAGTGTAGAACAAGTTTTGAGAGGGCATGAAGGACACATTTTAAGGGAATCCTTCAAGGTTTAAATTAAACTAGCACGAAGTTACAGTCCCTGCAACTTCTCCCATACTGTTGGTTCAGCTGATTCTTGGCATAGTTTGCTTTGCATATGCTAAAAATCAAGCACGCCAGCAGGTCAGCTCTTGCAGCAACTTTGCTGAAGAACCATTTAAATCATTCCAAACTCTGATTTTTGCTCCTGCTTTCTGTTTTCACGCTTCTCTGGGCTTGCTGACTCAGTCAAGATCCAGAGCTGTGCAGAAGGCTGACCTTGCAGTATGTTTGGCCCATATCTGAGAGATGCCTCTCTTCTAGCATCAGATTTCCAGAGAGAAAGTGGTGCATCTACCAATTCCTTCTACTTCAGAGTTGCTTCTTATTCATGATCTTCCTTGAACAGTTGTCATGTTCCTTTTTGAAGTGTTATTAATTGACAAGGTTTTGTCGTGCTGTAGCTTAATTTCATTCTTTAAATCCAGCCCATCTGACAAAATGACAGCCTATTAAATGACACTAAACACATTTGGATGTTTTGTGACTATCTTCTCATGAGGCTTCATCACTCATGTTTTCAGATTTGATGATCAGCACCACTCCCAGGGATTTCCAGCTCAAAATCTATTAAGGAGGGTTGAGATTAGTACTCTAATTTGACTTATCTGAATTGCAAATGCAGTGTTTTGTGTAGCCTGGGAACTTTATACATTTAAAAGAAATGTCAACACTTCAAAAGACTAATTTAGCACCTGGTACTGTAAAACATTTCCATTTTCCCCACTATTTGCACATGACTTAGAACATAATGGTCCTTTTCTCAGCCTTTATGCACAACCCAGGAGGCCAAGAGTGTGTGGCCATTGAGGAAGCACTTACACTTCCCAAGGAGTGACTGATGCATTTGGATCAGCAGGCAACCAGGAGCTCAACCAAAGAAAGGCTCAGATCCATACTTTTGCATCTGAACAGAAGCCACAGCCTGAGTAACACATTCTCCCTCTCCTGCATCCTGTTTTTCAGGACAATACACACAACCTTCAAGAGCCATCCTGCTAATAGAAAGTTCAGATTTGTTTCCAGGCCTCCTAATGAGCCTAAACCTGGGATGAATGGATTGTTTTCTTTGTGAGGCATCATTAACCAAACTCTGCTGAAACATTGTGCTTCCTCCCAAGGCATAGGCTCCAAGAACTCCATCCATAAGCTGTCTCACATATATCCATGCTAACCACACATCAGTTTACAGCCTTCAAAAATGGCATCATTTCTCCAGACCCATATCTGACCATCCCAGTGGATCATGAAGGCACACATTCTACACCACCAACTTGGCATTCTCTCTGTACCCTCAATACACAGCCAGTTGGGAAGCTAATTCCCAGGATAACAGGACCACCCAGGCACTGCAGCAGTGACTTGCTTTGCCTTCTGATCTTGTCTGACCAAGCCAGGCATCCCCCTCTGGAAGCCCAGCATGCAGCCATGGACCTCACACCAGGAATACTTGTGTCCCTCAGGCCACAGCACTACTGCAAGGATCCTGCCAGGCTGATAGGAAATTCAACAATTCCTTTATATTTGAATATTTGCTTGTAAACTTACATGCAGCACTACTACTTTTTTTCCCTTTTTTTTTTTTCCACATCAACTGATTAAACCCCAGTCTATTTAAGGAGCATTTTCCCTTTCTTCCATTTCTTCAATGTTTTGAACAAGGTTGAGCTTAAGATACTGTCATAATTATTTATAAAACATAATGCTAAGGCATTATAGAGATTTCCACTTACACAGAGTTAAGAAATAAGACATTATTTGTGTTCCATCAGCATGCCCTGGGGTCAGGCCTCTGCTGCAGCATGACGAGCAGAATATACATTTTAACAGACAACACAAGAAGAAGGAATGTTTCCAAGACACACACAGCCTGGAAATAAAACAATCATGCCTTCTTCCCTCTGCCTCCTCAGCAAATAACTGGCCCAGGTGAGATTTCCTGCTCAGGCACAACAAAAGCAGGACAGGTGGAATGTCACATTGCTTCCACACCACCCATCAGCTGACACAGCAGATTAACTTTCCTACTCTTCAACCTAGAGACTATGAATTCAGCTTTCTGAAAAAAATGGGACAAACCTGTAAAGGTCTTTGACCTGCAAAAATCTTTCATGCACCATGCTGCTGTGTCTAAGCCTTTCCATGATCCAGTGAAACAGCACCAAGGATGTAGGGTCTGACTCAATTGCCACAGACACACAAAAGGTTCCCACTGACTTCCAAAGAAAGAGCTGAATCAGAGCCACAATCACAGACCCTGTGATAAAGGTTTCAACATCTTCCAGTAACCCAGATAACAAAGAGTGCTCTGAAACAGGACAGGCAATCACAGAGGGCCCTGACTGAGACTCTGTGCACACCAGCACTGAGCTTTGTGCCTGTTCCTGGGTGCTCTCCCAGCACAAACCTCTGTCCACCTGCTCTAGGAAATGCCCGAGCTCAGAGGGGCAGCTCTGACATGTCAGTGCAAGTAACTGCCCTCATTCCACTGAACTGGAATCACAGCCTCTGCTGCAGCACCCAGTGAGTGAGCTCTGAGGCTAAGCCAGGGAAATATGTCTTCTTTCATAGCCACAGTGTTTGATTCAGATTCTGTGTGATTTCAGACCAATTCATGACCTAAAAGGGAGCGCCAGGGTGCAGGAGGCACATTTGTGGATGCACAGCTGCACACAGCTGGGGTGACTGGAGAAATCTGAATAGGACATGGTGCCAGACTGACCCTACCTGGGGAGGGTGGGACTTGGGGGGTGCATCTTGATTGCTCACAGGTCCCAGAAGGGAGAGCAAAATCATTCCTGTTCCAGACACTCTGCAGATGGGAAATGCAATGTGTGGTAGAGACATTCCTTATGATAGTTACTTGGAGTTCATTTTTCTCATCACAGGAATAAGCTTTCTGAGTAGGCTTTGGAGCTGTGCTGTGCCTCTCTCCTGGCAACCATCACCAGCTGTGTTTTCAATAACTCTCCCCAAATGCTTCACAGATACATGGACACAGATACTGGATGGAAAAACCCCAACACTGAGCAGAAAATACACTTCAATTTCTGATAACACCTTTGAAAAGTTTCCTGCTCTCATAGATTGGCTTTTTTGGGTCTGATGCTCTGAGAACACCTTAATCTGGTTTTCATTTATAGTTTCCCTTGGAAGAGTGACAGGTACAAAGGGACAAGGTAAGAACATAAAATCACCAGGAGACAAACACATGACAGTAATTCTACACTCTACAACTATTTCATTTATATAAATCTTTTCCCAATGCTTCCATCCTTGGTTAGCAAAATCTGAGGGAACAGTGAGGACCCAAGATTCAAGAGTTCAAATCATTGCACTTGTCTGTTCAAGAGAAGATGTTCTTACAGAAAAACAGTTTCTCATACAGTATTTGGAATCAGCTGTGCTGAAGATGATAGCAGACTTGACAGATACCCAGAATACCTCAAGACCAGCTCAGTCAGTGCTCCATTATTAAAGGAATAAGAAATAGTGTATTTTTTTCCTACAGTACACCTCATATAATCCATATGAAAAGAAGTGAGACAGTAAAACGTACAAGAGCACTGGGAACAGCACTTGGAAGGACCAGCAGGTGCCTTCTTGCTGGTGAGGGGTCAAAGAAATGGTCCTTTTCAATTTCCACATGGTGGTGATGCTGGGTTAATGGCTGGACTCCATGATCTCAAAGGACTTTTCCAGCCTTAACAATTCTACAATTCTAAAAGGGGCTGTGGGAACTATCTCTCTTTAAATTACCTCCTTTCACACATACAAGAGAGGGACAGTGGGGCAGAATCAGTCCATACAGAACTCCACTCTGCAGTGTAAAGCAGAGATGAGAGCCCTTATCCTTTCCCTCTCTTACTGGGACTTCTGAGCCACCTAAGCCCAGCACCTTCTGCACCTGGCACCCAGTGACCCCAGTGCCCCTGGCACAGCAGCTCCACTGTGGGGACAGCTGCAAGGAGAGGAGATGCACAGACTGCCACATCTCACTTTAGAGAGCAGAGGCCACGCAGGAGGCTGAGGGCATCTTGTGGTGCAGGGGCACTGGGGCAGCACAAAGGGACAGAACTGCAGCTCAGAGGGATTTGGGAGCTGACACCACCCACACAGAGAGCACCAGCACCCACCTGATGCTGGTAACAGAGTCCACAGCAGGTAGCACTTCTCCTGAGCAGTCTAGCAAAGGCCAGCTGTGCAGAAATCCAAATGTCGACAGCACTTGCTTGTCTGCAGGGCTCCTGTGCCACAGCAGAGCTGGCAAAACCCAGCAGAGCCAGCCAGGAGCACTGGCCATGACCCTCTGTAGCCAGCCCAGCATCACCTGGGTGACAGCCACAGGGACTGCTGGGAGCTGCCTGGGAGGGAGGGGACTGAATGCACAGGAGCTGACTTCCCAAAGCTGCTGGAGAATCCCTTCTGCCTTTTTTTCTACAAGAGAGTTCTGCTCAAAAATAATAGGCCGGAACAGTAGGATATAATAGTATAACAGCAATAATAACAGAATAACAGTAATTCATGGGGACTTCAAAGACAACACTCAGTCTCCTTACATATCAAATGTTGGCTTGGAGATTTCAGTTTCGTTTGTTTATGTTTTTCAGGCTGTGTATTTATTTTGCACAGTGGAACCACAGGCACAGGAGCTGTATGTTTTACATTACAACTTCTGCTGGAGCACTTAAAACTAAGGCTTTTTTTTTTCCCTATAGTGAGTCATCATGTGTAGGGGGTGGTTGGATTATGTTTATGTTTTTAAAATTAATCCAGCTAACCATTTGTTCCATACTGCACACAATTTGTTGTTTCTCTTTTAGAAACTCCTTGAAAGACAAGTTTTGGCAAGCCTGAAAGACAGGACTTGAGCAACTGGAACTCCACCGTGGACAATTTGCTTCCTCTTCCAGATATAAATCAAAATAAAAGGAAAAGAAAACAACACTAAGAGAAATACCTGTCCAGAGGTAAATTGCAGTGGGAGCAAAAAGGTTTTATCATGATATCTGTATCAAAATCTGAACAGAAATATTTACCAAGAACTGGAGGATTCAAAAGCACATTCCT
Organism: Euphonia xanthogaster; assembly: GCA_034509185.1. Taxonomy (NCBI): domain Eukaryota; kingdom Metazoa; phylum Chordata; class Aves; order Passeriformes; family Fringillidae; genus Euphonia; species Euphonia xanthogaster. The sequence continues at coordinate 7,478,691 of JAYDZK010000066.1, read as the reverse complement.
GGTTTACCTTGTCAATGCTTTGCTTTTCCTTTTCCCAATTTTCTGGCTGGTGTCTCCCAGCCAACCCACATGAGCACAGCCTGCCCTGGCTGCTTATGAGGCACTGCTGGTCTCCCAGCCTGCTGGAGCAGGTTCATTTCTAAGCCAGCAGCCTTTTACACAGAAATATTCTTTATACAAGATATTTACATGGACATAGCAGTATTTTAGAAGAACAGAGAACAGTCTGCAGATTTTCACCTCCAAGCTCTTTCTTGCTTTAAGATAGAGGTGCCTGCCCACGAGGCAGAGGGGTCCTGATGTCCCAGAGGGCTGTGCTGAGAGGGGCAGGAAGTTCAGCACCAAACCCCAGAGCTCACCTTAGACAATCTGCTGCTCAGACAAACCAGCTGAGAACATTTAGCATGACTAATAGATGTGGCTATCCAAGCAGCCAGAAACAAACTCTCCTGATAACTCTCCTGATATCACTGCTGATAACCAGGTTGCTTCATATTAAACTGTTCAGAAAGAGAGAAATGGTGCAATTGGGATTACAGACCCTTCCCAATGACATCTTGGAATATAAACCACCTCAGGGTGATCAGCTACCACAGGCAATCAGGCACTGTGCTCATGAAAATGCTACCTAGGGAAATAAACTGGTTACTTCTTAAATCAGAGTTTATATGGATACAGAGGAAGACAAACATATATTTAGCTTTTTGTGTGGCTGGAAACACATCTGGGTAAAGGAACTCTACAATGATTGTGCCCTTGGTGCATTACTTTGGGATGTGACTCTATGCCACACAAAAGCCTACTGATTTCTTGTTGATTTATTAGAGTTCATGAACCAACAGCCAGCAAGTGTTTTCCCCAAATGCCTGGCAAAAGCCAAAAACAACAAAAGAAAGGGTTTTGCAGGTGAAAGTGCCAAAAGTTGTGCTGGTAGGTGCAGACCTGATTTAAAGTCAGGTTTAAAAGGGGAAAGTCTCTAAGCAGGTGTTTGTACTTAAAAAATAAAAATTAGGACACATACATTATTTACTGAAGCTTCTATAAATGGAGTTAATCTAGAGGTATGTCTAAATATGTACCAGCTTTACATAATTTTAGATCACTGAAGAAGTTTGTTAATGATTTCTTAATGGAACTTTTCTTTTAGCAAGTGCTAAACAGTGTTATAGAGCAGAAATGTGCAAGTAACAAAGCAGAGGAGGCCTCATGTCTTATCTTTCCATAGAGAAATTCTGTGCTAACATAAATCATCAAACAACATGAAAAAGTGAGCTTATCAATGTTATCTCAGTCTTACTACTTCTGATGATTTTTCTTTAGTTAAATTTATCATTAGCTATTTTTATCCATGGAAATAGGTGTATTTATGGAATCAATCTGTGACACAGTATTTATTTGGTTTCTTACTATGATTTGTTTCAAAATTAATTTAAGATCTCATGAACAGTAAACAAAGTTTTGAGTTGTCCTGTTTCTATTTTGCTATGTGTGGAATTCATGCATTGCTCTTTTCTATCACCCCCTATATGCACTGCAACTACCCCCAGATTTTGGCCTGATTTTCTTTTTTATTGTGAGAGCCTATTAGCTACCTATTTGGTAGCTACCAGCAGATAAGACATCAATTCTTCATTTATTTGACAGTCATTATTCCATTTTAGGAACCCAGAGATACTTGATAATAAATAACTAATGATATTTTAAAAAGGCAGAGCTCTCTAACAACTCTCTGCATGAGACATGTATCCAATTCCTAATTTATCTGCTGATTTTCAGTTACGTTTTTTAACCCAAGCAGAATAAAATAGCATTTAGACAGTATCTTAGATGAGCTGTTTACTGCACTCCAATCCTCTTGTGCTGCTTTTGGCTGGGACAGAGTTAATTTTCTTCCCAGTAGCTGGTATGGGACCAAGTTTTAGATTTGTGCTGAGAACAGAGCTGATAACACAGGGATGTTTTCATTGCTGCTGAGCAAGTGCTTATACAGAGTCAAGGTCTTTCCTGCTCCTCAGCCCCCAGAGAAGGGCTGGGGGACACAGGAACTGGGGGGACACAGCTGACCCCAGGGATATCCCAGACCACAGGGCATCATGCTCAGCAGATGAAGCTGTGGCAAGGCAGCAGGACAAATAAGAATGAACATGTCTCCTTCTGTAATCTGTTTGCTCAATAATCTAGCCATGGACTCCAACAACAGCATTCTTCATGGCTTCCTTTAGATGTTCAGATTTTAGCCAGGAACTGACACACTATCAAAGAGCTTTACAAACTGGGTGCTTTCAGAGTTCCCCAGCTCTGTAGCTGCTTTTGGCCTTTGTCAAGCTGTCTCTTTCGTTTGCACTCCAGATTTGAGCTGTGTGGCTGTGCATTCTATTTAATTTCACAGTGACAGGATGCATGAGGCAGTAGGCCCCATCAAGCTTTGAAGAAAGGCAATCCCTGAAGACAGGGATTCTGCTATTCCTCCTGAAAGGCTGCTATTTCTCACCTAATTCAGGATCCTTGGTGCTGCCACATAAAGGAGTTCTCTACCAGGCTCAGCCTGTGTCAGCTTGCTCCTTCCAGCCCTGTGTTCTCATGTCAACTTGGATGTGAGAACTTCTCTACTCACAGTAGTTTTACTACTGCTTTTATTTGTGCCAGCAAAGAGTTTTTGGTATTTCAGCTCTCTGTCCTCCTTCCCAACAAATACATATACTGTCTTAAAAGGAAAAAAAAAAAAAAAGTTGAGAGGAAAAGCAACATTTTACTCCTCAAATGAATCCTAGACAACAAAGATCAGGAAAATGCCTACACAAAAAAGAAAGCAAGCTCTGGCCCTTTTAGCATGCCAGGAATTCACCTTGCTCAGTGTGGCATGTCTTCCCCATTCGGGATCAGGGATCCAAGATGGGCACCAAAGTGGGAGGGATAACATGGGAAGCTGGATTATTCTTAGGACCTTGCTCAGCTGCTGCAGCCACTGGGTAGAGAACATCCTTACAGCAGCTGCAACATTTTCCATTTCCTCCTGGAGCCAGTAACAGGAGCTGGGCATGAGAACTCTGGATTAATAGCTAAGTCTTCTGCTGGAGTTGAGGATTGCAGGAAAATCAGGACAGGGGATTTGTCTAAGTATTAGGGTGGTTTTTGTCAAGATGCTCTTTGGAGCCCAGAGTTAGCACTGATGCATATCCAGGATGATTTAATACAGGTCTGGTTATTTTGATCTTGTCTCTCTTATGACTTCCAAAACATTGGGGTTTGGATTCCAAACATATGCTACTGCCACCCTGAGCCCCTGTGTACAAATAACCACATATATTAATCCCTGAACTACTTCAGCTAATAAGCCCCAAATCCTTAAACTGAAATTCAAGTCTGAAAGCATCAGTCCAGTTCCAGTGTTCTCCTACTTCCAGCTGTGGGACCCAGTTGCAGGGAGATCAATGAGAACCTAAGCATAAATACATGTCTGTAACACAGGAAGTGTTTATAAGAAGGTCACTGGTTCTCTCTAAAATGCTTCTGTCTTTGGGCTCTGATCAAAGCTGCTTTTGCAGAATGTTATAAGAAACATTTAAAGAAAAAAATTAAAGAGAAAACAAAACAAAAAAAAATCTGTCTTTATTTTAGATGAGAGACATTCTTTCTCTGGAAAAGGTGCTTCCTGGCCAAGGGTAACCCAGAACAATTTCCTGAGTTACAGGCTTCCACATTTGGCCATATGCATCTTGCTTTAGAAATGCAGCAACAACCAATCCTGGTGAAAGCCACACTGACATGAGTGCCACTGCCTGCTTTAAGTGGAAAATCTCTTTTTTTAAAAACTGAAGAGCATGTGGGTGGGCAGGATGGAGAAGGGTGGAGAGGTTTAGTCCCTGGTTGTCATTCTTTAGGCGTGACCACAATGCTGCAATCTCTGGAACGCAGCTGGACAGAGAGGATGAGGAATGCCCCTGCCTCCCTTGGGGAAATCAGGCTGATGATGCCAGGAGCTGTGATTTGCCTCTGCAGGAATGTTGCCACCTGCAGCAATTAAATCTCTGCTATAATATGATTTAAACAAGAGGATAGTCCCCCCCAGAAACTGCCAGATCATTGTTTCCTCCAAATGCCTCTGACAAGAAAATTAATGCAGTGAGGAGTGCTCAGAATGGGGCACTGCAGCTGTCCTGGGAGCAGGAGAGGGATGCAGAGCCTGATAAAATTAGGTGAGCCTGACAACTCCATCAGCAGTTTCCCCAGACAAATCCATTGACAAGTTCAAGGAGCTGAAACTGTGTCTGATCTCTGTGTTATCATCCACTTTCTCTGCCTTGGTGGACAGAAACCAAGGTGTACCTGTAAAATCACTGCTGGATGCATTTTGTTATTCCACATACCACGAGCAGACTTCCCAACAAAATCCAATGGCTTCAGTTACATATCCAAAGACAAAAGAACCATTGTGTAGCCATGGATTCATGTTCCCAAGACTTTTGTAAAGCCTTTCAAAGCTTCTTTAGGATCTCCCTCAAAACAAAGCCCTTATGTCAACAGAAACTCTTGCTTAGATATGCTTCATCTGTTACTTTTTATGAATATGCACGATCAAAGGGTGACAGCTTTCACAGTTAAGCAAACACAGTTACACAGAGCACACTTCTCCCACAAAAGGTCAGACAATACAACATGCTAAATGTTAAATACCCACAGGAGGGATCCGTCCCCCTTGAGTACACTGCAATGGGGAGCTACTTAGGAAAATATTGTCCATCTTTTCTGGACAACCTGCGAAGTGTCTTTGCAAAGATCTTACCTGTTCAGTGATGAAGGAGCTTGAAAAGGTGACAGCTGACCAAAAGAAGATGCCACAGCTGAGAATGATCTTTCTGTTGAACCGGTCACCAAGGTAACCAAAGATCGGCGCCGCGACCATGAAACTACAGATAAAAACTGCAAAGGAGAGAAAAAGGAAAGAAATGCTTAATGAACATCAGACCAAGAACAGGAAGACTAATTTTCTGCAAGCCAAATCCTCTAGAGAACAATTCCAAATAATTAGACATTCTGCAGCCCTGCCTTGCAGAGCTGTGAAGGCCAATAGGCTTTCTGAAGTCAGTGCTTCCTTAATCAAACAGATTTTTCACTCCCAGAGAAACTTCAGACCAGGGAACTCATATTACTTGAAAGCACCAGCCCCTCACAGTCAGCTGAGCTCACATCTGGGGATGGGCAAAACCAGAACAGAATAAATTGAGAGCTTCTGATTAAATATTACTGAGAAGGTGAAGTGGAGGTTGGAAGGAGTTTCAAGCAAACAGAAAACAAGGCAAGGGCTCCTTGTTGGCTCTGCAGCAGAGACCTGAGAGAAATGGGCCACAGAAGCTGAGGTTCTTTCATCCTCCCATCCTTTCAATTTTAAAGAAATTATGAAACAGTGAGGAACACCAGTAAACACCACTCATCCTACTGACACCAGCCCTGTGTCCCCAATAGGTCCTTTCACCATCACTAAACTCGTGTTTAAACCCATCACTGAGCAACTGTTTCAGTAGAACAAAGAGTTTTAAGTTACGAAGTCCAAACAGGCCAGGATTGTCCTCATCTGAAAGAGTTCAAGCTGACCCTTTGTTCCCTCCAAAACCCCCAAAGCATTAACCTAAGAGCTCCTGTCATGTAGGAATGAGGCTCTTGACAGAGTAACTTCTGCAAAATCACCTCGATTCAGAGTTCACTCCTCTGCCCATCTCAAAACAACCTGGCCTGTGAACCCCCTGAGAACACCTGAAATGGGACAGTCACACCATGTTCCTTATTAATTTGAATTTTGGCAGAAATTGCCATGTTTTAAGCTGATTTATACCTGGCTTTTGTCTGTCCACATTAGAGAATTGGATAAGGGCAACTACATGGATTTCACTGGTGTGTAGTGTGAACTCTGACTATAACTGGCTGTCTGGGATTCAGCAAATCCAGAAGGATTTGGGTAGAACACCAGAATACCTGGAGGTCTCTCTTTAGTCACACAGTCCTGACACTCATTTGTTATCAGGTAGGTCTTGGAGGGCACTGTGGGCTTCTGGCACAGCCTAACCCCAGCTGTCTACTTTTCATTGTATAAAATAGGGTGGGGGGGATAGAATAGATTAAAAAAAAAAACCAACCAAAAATGACAAGAGCAGAGCACACACTCCCTTTTTGGTGAAATGTGTATATAAAATTAAAATAAAGTTAAGACCCAAATAATGAATTTTTCACAGGTGATGATATAAGATCAAAAATGTGCAGAATGCTGAACTATGACTGTCTTTTTTTTAGTATATTAAGATGTCAAAACTGCTTTATAAATAATACACATTCATGTGCATCTGTGCTTTGTGACCCATGTGAGTGTGTATGTATTTTGCACTGTGATATTTGAACTAAATGACAGGATTTCTCTTTTTACATTTAGAGTAAAATAAATCAAGATAACAGAGAAATGTTAAGGCCTGAAATGCAGCACATGTACCATATCACACATACTTCAGTAGTAATGCTCTGAACAATTTTGCTGTTTAGCTCACACATAAACCCTACAGATAGAACTCAGTCCCTGTGTCTATCCCAAAATCCATGTGCAAACAAAACCTACAAATAAAACTACCAGCAGTGTTTTCATCTCTGTTTCACAGCGAAACTAGACCAGCAGTAGCTCACAAATCTCTGCTCAGCAAGGGCACATCTGCACTGGCCCCACTCCAACAAGGCACTTAAGCACATGCTTATATTAGGCACTTTAGAGTCATCAATTCCATGATTAAGTGCTTTCCTGAATTAACACCAAGGGCTTGGCACCTTGCAAAGCTGGTGCAACAACCTGACACGAAGGATACGTGGCTGTTCATTGGGAATGAGAAGCAGAAAATGACTGTGACTCGTCCAGACCAGTGTGACCACTGCAATTTCATCTTTCTCTTGGAAGGACACTACAATTCATTCATCTCAGAATCCCATTTTCTGCCATTTTTACGATGTAAAAAGACACAAAACTGAAAAAGCTTCCAAGGGAAAATTAGAAACATCCAAGTCAGCATCCCACCATTTCAAATATCAAATAATATGGTTAATTCAACTTTGAGACATGCAGGGTGTGATTCAGAACTCATATTAATCAGTGGGATTATTAGCTTCAGTGACCTCTGGAACATAAATGAAAAGTCTAATTCTGGAATCTGGGCAAAATGGACAAAGCTACTCTTTCAAATAAAACAAACAAACAAACAAAAAAAAAAAGATTGTCCAATGACTTTCCAACAATATACATCCTTCTGCTGCTCAAATCCCTTTAGAAGATTTATTTTTGGAAGACTCTGATCTGTGAGCTTTGTCAGTGGTAAGCAGCTGACTTGACAGCTCCACAAGGTGTAAAATAAAAGGACAACAGAGCCAAATAAATAATAGGTAATGGAACACAGCTGTCACAAGAATAAATGCAATTTATATTAAAGTATTTATGACCCAAATATGCATCAGAGCATTGATTGACTCAAATAAATGCAGAGTATGATGGCTGTGTGGTCTGTCAAAAGGATTTTCCTGTTAGAGGCATTTCCCATGAATCAATTTTTGCAATTACTCCTGCCAGTAACAGCCGAAACTCCTGAACCCAGCCTGGGCTGGCAGAACAGAGCTGAACAAAAGTAGGGCCCATCCCCAGGTGGGATGGAAACCTGAGTTACTCTAGAACAGGAGGTTCTGTGACAACTAAACACCACAAAGGAGAGACCTCATCCAGAAGACACAAACCTGCAGCACATTCAGTGGGAGAGAGGGGCAGCAGAAACATGTTTGATCTGTAGGCAAGAAGGCTGAGCATAAGGCAGAGGGATGCATTCCAGTAAAGGAGCCTGGCACTCGTGCCAGCTTCTTCCTCTCTGGCTTCTCTCCCTTCTTCCACAGCATTTTCTGTTCCTTGCACTCACTCACTCCCAAATTAATAAAACTGAAGTGACACCACAGCAGCTGCTGCTTCAGCTCAACCACAGCCACAAATCTTTTCTATTAGGGCAGCAGTGGGACAGAGGTTGGCATTGCACTTTCCTCTTCCCAATCAACAGCTCCTCTTCCCATTTTCACTTCAAGACATCACAGAATATTACAGCTCTTGAAGAGACATAGAGAGCAAGTCAGGGCAGAGTCAGAAACCCACTGGGATTTAAGATGAGCTTCTGTGAAGGCAGTGATGGCACTGGGAGCAGCTGTGGGCAGGTACAGCTCTGGCAGTTCCATTATGGATGTGTACAGCTCATTTCTCCTGGTAAATGATCTCCAGCAGTGCCAGCAAAAGTGGCTCAGTCCCAGCACAGGGTGGAGCTGAGACACATTTCTGCAGGAGTAAATTATCATGCGAGCAAAGGATGAATAAACATTCACACAGTGACTGCCATCAAGGAGGGAGGTTCTCTTAAGTACAGGTATTTTCAAAAGGAGAACCCATTTGTCTTTATTCCTCCCCTTGTGGCTTAGCCACTGAAACACTGCCTGTGGTGAGAAGGCAGGAAGAGTGTAATTGCCCAAACAGGATGGCTTGGTGTCTATTTCTGCCTGTGGATGCCTGTCCCACCCTGTACAGGTGCACAAGCACTTTCTCAGTCAGCACTGCCCAGCTTTTTCTGTGCATGGCTGGAATTACAACAATGTGCAGCATAAAAAGTCTTACACGTCCCACCCAAACCTCCAGCAGACAAGGAAATCATCCTCCCAAGCCTCTATTGCTGCTGCATGTGCTGCAGCTGCAGTCCTATTTCAGGATTATGGCCAGGAGCTGCTATTCAGACACACTTTCTCCTCTCAGGAGCTGCCTGTGTACCCAGGGGAAAAGTAAATCCAACAGTGGAAGCAAAGGAGATGAGAGAAGAGGAAGGAACTGTAATTTTTATATTTAAGAGTCACAAAAACCTCCTGCCTCCTGGAACTAGATGCCATCACTTTTATTTTTCTCTTCTTTCTCTCCAAACAAAACTTTACCAGCTTGACTTTACAGCTATTCCCTGAAAAGGCTCTGACCTGCCAGCTCTCCACCCTGTCAAAGACACTTGCCTCCATCTCAACTGCTCTTTTCTTTAGTGGACTTTTGTGTAGTGGACTTAGCAACCCAGAGATAACCTCAGAGAGGGGCTTCTCCTGCCAGCAGGTCATCCACAGAGTAGAATCAAGAAGGAAGAGAGGCAGTGACAGAGGCACACACAGGGGCTGCTGTTCCTCAGTTGCTGGAAGTTTGAGCAGATCACAGGCACCTCTGAAAAAAGGTTCCTTCTTTTGGTTTTGACTTTAAGCACACAGGGCTTATTTTTTCCTATCAGGAATAATGCTAGAAAGGTTCAGGGTCAGGTGAAAATAGTTTTCTCTATACAAGGATGCTCAACAAAAAAACCCTAGTGGGTATCTTTGAGTCAGCACAAATCATGTGTACACATCTAATTGAGTGCTGACAGTGAGCTTGGCTCTGTGGAAGGCAAACCCAGACAGCCTCTGCCTCAAGGGACTGGCATCAGCTGAGACAGTGCTGAGAACTGTGTGCTGAGAGGTTGATAACATCTTCCCAACAACAAATTTCCAAACAATGAGAACACCTAAACAGGCAGCTTGCCCTGGATGGGATGCTTTATGGGTGTGTGCAAGGACAACCCTGGGATTTGGTCGAGTCACTTCTACCCCAGGGACTTTCAGTCATGAGTGCACGTGTTCCTCAAGCTGCTTGTGACACCAGTTACCATCTGCCTGCAATGGTGAATAAAACTCTCCAACATCCCAACTAGCTCCTCTCCAAAGACATGTTTGTGAAATGCTTCCCTCTTTTAATTTTTATTTTCTCTATGATTTGATGCTATAATAATAGCATAAACTCAGCAAATACAACACAGCACATTTAATCACAGTGAGGCATGGGACAATTTAGAAAGAAAGTTAAAAATTAATTTCTACTTTATGGCTAAGGAAATGAAGACACAGGAAAGTGACCTGTGCATGATGAACTACAGACATTTGGAACCCACATGGGTCTTCCAGCTTCAGCAGTGTCTTCTTTATATGATCCTCTCTATGCCGGAAGGATTTCTGAAGGTCTACAGCCACAATTTAGTGATGATTTTTTTCCAGCACCATTTAAGCTAAGAGAGAACAAAGATCCTTTCATGCTCCTTAACCATTGAACCTGAACTGTGCCACAATTCAGGCACGATGTGGTGATGGTCAAGCACTGGAACAAGCTGCCCAGGGCACCAGTGGAATCACCATCCCTGGAGTGCTCAAAAACTGTGTAGTTGTGGCATTGAGGGGCATGGATTAGTGGTGGAGTTGGCAGTGCTGCATCAATGGTTGGACCTGATGATCTTAGACGTCTTCAACCTTATTTGTATGATTCAACCAGGATTCTATGATATGATCAAGGTAAAATTGATCCCCAATGGTGGGGCAGTCCAAGGCCCCAGGAGCCTCAGCAACATGATTTAAAATATTCGTCCTTTGAAGGAGGATGAATTAATACAACACAATTGATTTCAGAAAATACCACCCTGAAAACCACTCCTGCCACAGACATCATTCTAGGTACTCTGTTACATCCCTCTGCACATGGGCTTTGTTTTACTTCATTGCCAATTCAACAGCCAGCAGATGGATCGTGTTACTGCGCTTTGCCAGGCGCAAAACACGAGGCCACCGGGTTCCAGACTCATGCAGACAAGAAGCTTCTGACAAGTGTGAGGAGCTTTGAGACACCATCAGTTCCATATGCCATGCAAAGCTGTCACACACTGACAATGTCGAACACAGGAGCATTAAAAAAGAAATAAAAAGCTTGAGAATGTATCAAATCAATCGGAGTAAGGTATATGAAGGTTTGGGTTGGATGTGGTCTGAAATGTTCTCCCAGAACAGACCACAGGACCAAATGGAGAATTTTATAAATGTGTCATTGTGTCCTTGTGCTTGTTCAGCAAGGCAAAGTGAAAAGTCCTGCACTTCAGTCACAGCCCAAGACAGTGCCAGAGGCTGGGGGCAGAGCAGCTAGAAAGGTGCCCAGAGGGAGAGGATCTGGGTGTGCTGGTCAACAGGGGCTGCAGATGAGCCCAGGTGTGCCCAGGTGGCCAAGAGGCCAATGGCATCCAGGAAAAGTGGCCAGCAGGAGCAGGGACACACTGTCCACTACAGAGTGAGCATGGGTGAGGCCACACCTTGAGCACTGCATCCAGATCTGGGTCCCTCAGTGCAAGAACAGCATTGAGGGACTGGAGCATGCCCAGGGAAGGGCAGCAGAGCTGGACAAGCGTCTGCAGCACGAGGATGACAAGAAGCAGCTGAGGGAGCTGGGGGAGGGCTCAGCCTGGAGAAAAGGAGGTTCAGGGGGGACCTCCTGGTTCTCTACAACTCCCTGACAGGGTGCAGCCCATGGTGTTTGGATTGTGCTCCCAGGGAACAAGGGACAGGACATGAAGAAACAGCCCCAAGCTGTGCCAGGGAAGACTCAGACTGGACTTCAGGAGGAATTTCTTCACTGAAAGGGTGGTCAGGCCTTGGAAGGGGCTTCTCAGGGAGGTGGAGGAGTCCCCATCCCTGCAGATGTTCAAGGATCAACTGGATGTGGCACTCAGTGCTCTAGGCTGGGTGACAAGGTGGGAATGGGTCAGAAGTTGGAAAGAGAGGAGAATGTGTTTTGAAGGTGTGGCTCTAACTATTCACACAGTCTGTGTTTTCCAGTGTGTGTTTCTGTTTCCCAGGACACTCTAACCATGTTTCCCTCACTGCAAATGCCACTCATCAGTATTCAAGCTCCAGTCTTGTCTTTTCCATAGGGAGAACACTGCACCATGAGGTGCCAGTTTTTTCCTTAGCACAAGCTGATACAAAATGTAAACAACATGTTTAGGATGAGTATGTGCACACACAGTTGACACACACATTTACACAGAGAAGGAGGCTGTGGTACAACACCCCTCAGTTCCATTTGCTGAGACAGGGTCAGAACCTGGTTACAAAAACACCACTTCAGAAGCCAGACAAGGCCTGAACACAGCTTGTCTGGCAAGTTCACAATTCCCTCAATAATACACAAGATGCAGTGCTTGGAAGAGTTCAGTTCTGATAATTCTCCTCCTTTTCCTCACTGCAGAAACCAGATTCTTCCAAGGGTTAGCCCCTATGTTCCCACCAAAGGATATCCTGAAGTTTGCTTTGTTCACCTTAACTAACAAGAATAATTGCTTCAGTGGGAATTGCTGGGAAATCCACTCCTTGGAAACAGAAAGTAAGATAAGACTATCCAGAAACCCAGCACTCAAATTTTTAACTGCTTTTTTATTCATTTCCTACATTATGTCCATTGAAGCTGCACTTAAAGATTCAGCCATTCATCTCTTCCTCATTGCTGAAGTCATAAGGACATAGTCACAGTTATCAATTCACAACCCTTTTATACATCTGAGGTTCAATTCCATCCTGCTGTACTTCAAAATTTTTACCTAAGTGTACAGTGGAAAAGCCAGAATTCTACTGTACTGTTTTATCTCTCTGGATGTCCAGCAAATTTACTTGGAGCAGGAGCTAACATGCTACAAGACTAAATTTTGAACAGCTGTACAGAGACAGCATCATTTAAATAGAAAAGAGGAAACCCCCTACTTCTGCTTTTCATTGTGGGAATTACAGTGATCACATTAGCACTGTTTTAAAGGGATTTGGGCAACCTGAACATCAATAAAACTGTCACCTCAAGGGATGGTTCCAGCATCCAGCTCCCAGTCCATCACTTTCCTTGTGCCTGAGCTGGTGCTTGACTGACCCTGCAGTGGGAGAGCAGCAGCCATCCAGCCCTGAGCAGCAGCTTTTCCAATGAAATAATAGCAGCAGAATGTCTTCTGTGGCTATGAGAACACTTGAGGAGGAGCAGACACCACCTCTCCTCATCAATTAAAAAAATAATATTCACACTGGGGTCAGTTCCACAATCTGGTTCATTCCATGAAGGGGGAAGAGGAGGCTGTGGCACAGCTGGGTTTCCATGGCAGTGCCATGCAAAGCCAAGCAGATTATTGCCTAAACCAGCATTAGATTGCTGGCCCTTGACAGCAGAGCCCAGAAAACGTGCTTTCCTGGCTGTGTTTAAACTCTGCTTTTGCATTTCTTACTGTTCAGAAGTGATGGATTAAATAAGCCAAGGCCAATTCTGTTTTACAGCTACTTCCACTTTGAGTTGTTTTCCTGCAAAATGCTTTCAGTGTGGTTTCATTTAGACTCCTGACCAAAGCTGATGGAAGACTCCTTGATTCCGTGGGCATTACAGCTGAGAATTTTATTTAGATAGAGCTGCTTATGGCTTCTAATGGCAGCAGAGATCAGAACCTCTGTGCCAATAAAAACACTTCTGCACTAGTAAGTTTACTGCATCCCTGTAATATTTAAGGTTATTACTGAGAAAGGCACAGTAGGCATCAAAAAGAATTGCCAAAAGGGCAAAACAAGTCCTTTTACAGTAAAACATTAAACAACTGGAAAAGGAACAACCAGTGTGGGATATGGAGGAGATCTAACACCATGAGTGGCAAGGAAAAGAGGAAAACTGAATCACATCCTATCTTAGAAGACTGACCAGCCAGTTGGTATCAAATAAGACTGGCAGCTGAAAAATGCAAATCAAAGGAGATCTTAATTCACAAAAGTTAACTTAACACGGGAATTTTATCACAGGATGCCCAAGAGCTAAGAGTTTATGTTTTTACAAAACAGGATGGAACAAAACCCTGTAGGAACACTAACTGAAAGTCTGCTAAAGGTAGCTCCTCTTGCTCAGGACATCCTCAGCTAGCCAGTTGATTTGGTATACCCAGGAACTGCCACCATAATCTTGTCCTGTTCATCTTTTTCTTCCCTACATATGTGATCACAACCAAAGACTGGCTAATACACCAAAAGGACGTGTGGTCGTGGAAATTACAACTATTCCCACAGTATTCTGAAAAAAAAACAAAACAAAACAACTTAGGAAGACAAAACTGCATCTGCATCATTTCCACACGCTTGATCAGAAAATAACTTATTAACAGATCTCTGAACTGCACCCAACTTATTTCTAGAAGCTGGGATGTGGCTCACAGTCACATTTCTAAAAACAGAAGTTACTTTGACCCTGCATATACACAGTTATGAAGTTCCCAATCAGAGCTTTGTCCTGTTGCAGTTTCTCCTCCATTTGACTTAACCAGCTGTGAGTGTTTGAGAACTTTCTGGTGGCACAGGGCAGCAGGATGTGGCAGCCCTGCCCAGCTGCAGTGCTCACACAGTGCGTGACAGGGTCGGTTTGCCATTGTGCAATCAGCTGCAGGGAAAGTTCATTAACTTAGTTAGCCAATTAGGATGGATTTGTATCCATTCTGGTCAATCCTGAATTAGACATGAGATCCCAGAGGTGCAGAGACTGGTCAATAGCTGTGCAGCACTGTAGCATCATGAGTGACACAGCTCCAACATGACCAAAATATACCTAAACCAGTCTTGGCTGCTGTTACACACACAGCCAGCAATCACTCTAGCACTCATGAAAGTCTGCTCTGAACAAACAGCAGTTTTGCTTTTCCCTTTCTGTGCAGTTTTCCAGGATGTTCTGCCCGTTTTCCATCCCTCTGAGAGCTGCAGTCACAAATAACCCTCCAGCTGGGAAGAGGCTGCTCCTATTTGCCAGGAGGATGAAACACCTACACCCAGGGCTCGCAGCCAGAGAAAGGTGTCTTAAAAAAGCATTTAAATAACCACAAACCCCAAAGGAGCTTTATTTTGTTCTGTTCCCTTCCTCTACTTGAAGAGCTCTTTCCTCTGCCATTGCAGTTATGACTGTAGGCACACGCACAGCGCCACATCCGCAGGAGCCTTCGGAAGCAAAGGTGAGATCTCCTCAAGGAACTGCTCAGACTTTCCCTTGTGCCAGTACAGAGCTCGTGTGACCATCTGGAGAGCAAAATCTGGGGCCTGCTGAGGGCTGAAAACTAATCTTGTCTCTTTTCTGGCAAGTTCCCTGGTCCAAGAGAGGCAGCATGAGCTGGTGGCTGGAAGTACAGCGAGTCCCTTGGGGCAGGGACAGGGGTGTGCACCTTCGCCCTCAAAGCCTTTTCAAGCACAGCAGACACTTAAACACATCAAGACATGACAGCCTAAAGCTGGTAATGCAGGATAATCTAAATCCCCTGATCCTTGAAATCTGCATTGAGTACCATGAATTAGATTTAACTAGCAATAAAATACTTTAAATCTGTTATTCTCATAATAGAATGATGCTTCATTTGTCTCTGGTATAAAAAGAAATAATGTTCCTGGTTCCTAATTTGAGATAGAGAGGGAAGACTGTTTTCATACTAAAATGAGCTTTGCCATCCTTCTTTACAACAGCACTACTAATCCTGCATCCTTCCTCAACGAACATTTTAATTTCAAATAATTAACTAGGATGCTATAGGAATTATTCTGTCTCAATCTCAAAACCTACTTCCTGCAGCAAGAGAGAACAGGATAGAGAGGAGACACTTTTACTGGGTATAACTAATAAATTCCTTGCTACATGTTATTTACCAACAACAGCAGTTTCCTCAGGAAAAAAGAAAAGAAAAACAAGGCAACAGGAAGGGCTTCCCTTCTCTTTAGAGTGGAATCCAGAGCTCCTCATGTACTTGTGACAACTTACTAAGGAAGATCATCTGACATATTCTCATCCCACATCTTTCAGGCTTAAGGTTTGTTTGGGTTTGTTTTTTAAATGAAAACCCTAAATAAATGACTATTCCACAGTGGGAATGCCTCACTGACCTCCACACACAGCTCTCAATATCTGCTGGTTTCATTACAAAGAGTTACAAACCCTGCAGGAACCAAACCTTCTCTTCCCAAACAGGCCCCGTGCAGCCGGGGCACAGGAGCTCACTGGTCCCTCGGGGCCGAGGGATTTGGGCAAGGCTGGGACAGGATGCTGCTTTTGCCAGCAGTCTTGGCCAGAAAGAGACCCCCAGCCCTTGCCTTCCACCAGGTCCACAAGCCCAGGGGATCTTGGAGCTACCAGTCCTGATGGCTACACTGCTGGGAGCCAAGCAAATGCTGAGAGTAGTGAGGAAAAGCTGCCTCAACATCCAGAAATGCACAGGGCTCTGCTTTGGGAATGGGGAGGGGGACACAGCTCTTTGCTGACATTCTCCCCAGGCTGGCAGTGGCACCAGTTGATTTCTTTTTAATTATTTTTACAATTCTTTAGGGGGCTGTTGTACCATCTATTGTGGGCTTGGCAAAACACATGCTCCCTCTTTGGAAGGGAAAATGGCCATAGGTGCATTTTAATGATGGAATTGGCTGTCAACTACCAGAGCACCCACAGCCTTGGGACAGCATCTAATCTGGCAGGACACAAGGAGTCAATGAGAGTTTCCTCTCAACTTTAATGTCTATCATTGGCACCCACCAAAGCTGTCCTACTTAGAGTTGCAACTGGAGACATTTCTGCAGGTGATGTGCTTCAGAAATCACTCAGGAAAGCACATAAGCACAGGCAAATGGGCAGGAAATGCTCTGGGGTGAATGAGAGACATGCAGGACACCCCAGATCTTGTTTCAGTGTTATCACCAAGGCACAGGAGCAAAGCACTGCTGTCCAGAGAGGGAAGGACAAGGAATCACATTCACAGTGTGTGTTTGTGCATGTGCAGATCAAAGTGTGCCAGAGCTTGGTAGCAAACTCCTTCCACACCATTTTTCACAAACCTGTTCCCTTTCCAACTCAAGCCATACATCTTCAAGAGTGCTTATCAGTGAAATGCCATCTTTTAAAATCAGTAAAACTCAATAACTAAGGAAATTATCAATCTGAGGGGAAAAATACAGATTCATCTCTGTATTAGAGCTGACTTCCTTCACAGGGGTCAGTTCACATCTTTCTGAATTTCTAAACACACTGACTTCACCCTGGTCTCACACTGCCTGCCTCTAGATATCTGGAGGAAGGCAAACATTTGTCAAATTAAACTGGATTCTAAGGGATGAAAATACATTATTTCTCATCATGAGAACTTCAAGAGGACATCTAAAATATCTGATTTTTATTCACTTGCTCTAAGATGCAGGCGGTGCCAGCAAGGGGTACTGCTCTTTAAATCCTGCCATCTGCAGCCTTATGCTAATTCACTTGTTTCAGGAACAGAAATCACTGTGGAATGAGAATATGCTAAAATTCACACAAGATATGGATATAAAAGCCATTGAGGGTAATTGCTTTGGTTTGATGCTTATCCAACAACTCAGAATCTCTCATTTTCCTCAAAGATTTCCCTCCTCCCAGGGCCATTAGTGCTATTGATAGCTTCACCTTTATTTGCAGAGGAAACACACACATTTCATAACACTGCCCAGCCAATCCTTGCTTCTAAAGAGCTGTTTGCTGGTCACAGAGGGAATTTCAGTATTTTGTCCTGCTCAATCACCTACTTTTTTCTGGGTTGCCTGTAAAGTGCAAAGTATCTTGTGCAATGACAGCTTTCTATATAAGCTACCACCCATTAGGGACTGGCCCAAAACCACACTAACTTTACAGGGGAAATGTCTGCAGTGCTGAGTGGGTTTCAATTCAAAGCACCAACACAGAAAGAGGAAAAAAAAATCATCTCCCTGTGGAATCTCACAGTTTCTCCCTAGCAGCCGTGTCCATCTTTCTGCCTGAGGCATTGTCAGTGAATAAATAAGTCCCCCAGTAAGATATCTTTCATTTAACCTCAGGAGACCACTTCATAAGAACACAAGAACAATGACAACAGATCAGAAAACCATGTAGTCTTGCATCCTGTCCGTGGCAGGGACAGCAATCAGATCCTTCCGAGGAAAGTACACAGAATTCCTACACAGGCAGCTGCACTACCCAGAGGCTGCCTTCAGCACTCCCAAGAATTATAATGTGTTATCCACACAAAGATCTGATCTTTTAAGCTCAGGTCCTGACAATATTCCTCGTGACATTCATTTCCACAAGCTTTCCACTCTTCCTTGAGACGTTTTTGGAATGCTTTCCAGCAAGCTGACCCCTCAGAAAAACATACACCCCACATCCTTTTCAGGACATTCATTATGTTATGTAATTTTACATTACCCCCCCTCTTATTTTTGAGGACAAGCAAAACAGAACTAATGATTTTTGAAACTTCTCGTGTCAGAAGGAAGTGGACAGTGTACGTGAGAGAGGGTACAGCAGGGGCCAGGGCTAGCTGCTCTGGACCAGACATGCTGGCCCAAAGTGTGGTTTGTGTGTTAAATGTACTCACTGTCTGGTTTCATTATGAATCACAAATCCTTTACAAGGCAAGGAAGAAACCATTTGCTCTCGCTTACCCTGAACCCTGAGCTGATTCTCATTTATTACCCCCCATTAAACTCACCCAGCCACAGAAACCATGTGCTGGGACACAACAACCAGCACCAGCTGCAAGAGACAGGTAACAAAATGCTGAACCATCTCCGAGTCTGATTAGCAGCATTGTGAGGGTCAGGGAGGATTCCGAGCCACCAGACAGCAAGATCTACTTTTGGCAGAAACAAGGCTCCAGCCCCTCAGCAGTTGGCAAGCTGCTATCTCCTGTGTCAAAGCACACCAGGTAACTCAACCTGTTCTCCTCTGAGAGTCTGGCACCTAAACTACAACACAGATATAAAAAACTATCCACTGATTCATCTATCTAGATCTAGATATAGAAATACAGATATTTATTTTAAAATATAACAGGCTTTCCAGACAACCACCAAACCCCAAGTAACAAGATCCACAAGCGAGCCAGAGGCATTTTGAAGATGACCTTAAGACATCCAGAATACCCTCATCTCCCACAGTTTTTTATGTCCAATAAGCTTTAGAGAGACTCAGCATTCAAGAACCAGTGGTCTGAGACCAGCTCAGGGACCACAAATATTTCCTGCTTCCTATCCAGTGCCACACGATGCCCATCAGCACTTCCATGGGCTGATCCATCTATTATTCCAGATGCCAGTAACATTTCAAAAGGCTTTTGCATCACAAAGTAAATTCAAAGAAATATCATCACTGACTGCCATTTGCAACTGTATATTGAGGACTAGGACAAGAGCTGAACAACCAGCAGGCCACAAATAAACACCCACAGGGACAGCAGCCTTCATCCCACAGTGAAGAGACATCCCAGGATGCAGGGAAGCCTCTCACACCACTGTAGGTGCTATGCCACAGAATTATTTGCTAAGTCAATGTTCTGTGCAGTATTTAGGAAAGCTCCTGCCTCTTGCTGTTATAAATGACAATTCAGACAAAGAGCAAGTGTTTCACAGTGGCTGGGGGGCCTTCAAAAAGGGACAAATTAGTTTAAGGAAATTGTTGAAATACTGGCATGTCCCAGTGTTTAACTTGCCACAGTTTGGAAAAGGATCACAGCTACACTGGAGAATGAATCTCTGTGAGTCTTACAGAATCTCTGTTTCACAGCTGTTACTTCTAGGATTATCACCCATGTGTCATTCCTGACTTGGAAGAATATTCCAATGCCAAACTGAGCTGCAGTTCCAGAAGTGAGCTTTGCAACTGAACTTGCTCCTATGGATAAAAGAACATGACATCTGTCGAAGACTCCAGGGTTAATCACATTGTGAACAGCCGTGGAGTGTGACTGGACCCTGTTTTAAATAATCTCTCAGTTTAAATTTCTTTGGACCAGGATCTTTCTGGGAGAACAAGTACCACTGAAAAAAAAACCATCCTGAAACAAATACTGCAATGTGCAAGGTTTGCAAATGTGATTCCTTCATGCATCATCAATTACATTAATGGAAAAAAGGAAAGGCAATATTGGGTAAATCCAGGGATTGTCAAGTATTAAAGAAGCCCATTTCAATTAGGTCTAAAAATGTAGAAGATGGGCCTGAGGAGTGACCAGTGGCCCATCTGGTGTTGGTTTGTGTTCAGTGCCTGTTCCATTCCCCTCCCAGGAGACCAGAAATGCCCCGAGGCACCAGCTGAGCTCTGCTATCACAGTCCTATTCAGCTGGAACTGAAACTGGACTTGGGGGAAAACTTGGCATGCCTGAAGTTTATTGGTCTGGTGACTAGACAAGAAACCAGTTTCTGGATTGTGAATCAAGAATAAATTCAGTATGTACAAATGAGACAATTTAACACATCTTTTATATACAATGCAAATATTTTCTCTGCTCAGTGTGTCATACACTGTCCAAGTCTCTGGAAGGTGCAACATTAGCAGCTGGTACAAATATCTCACTGGGGAACTTTTAGTGAAAATTCAATATCCATTGTATAGTATCCTATATTATACCTCTTCTGCCATGAAACATCCTCTATGAGAACAAGAACAACTTTGGACAATTTGCTTTCAAGGAAAGCATTTGCTCTCTTCATGTTTTTGTTGTTTTTTTTTTTCCCCCGGAGATATTTTATTTTAATATTTTCTCTTTGTTTTGCCACCCTCCCCCTCAATATGACATATTTGCTGTCACACTTGCTAATACTTTTCCCCATTATCACATCCATGGGTTTCAAAGCAGTTGGCAGACAGCAGGGCTGCTACATCAGCCAAAAGCTAGAAGTCACTGAAAGCTCTGAGGGGGTGAAGCAGGAATGAATCCACCTACATTTTTATAAGAATTTTATAAGAAATGCAACCCAATAACCTTTAGAGACAGAGCCTCTTTCCAGCCCCCATGACTAAGCCACAGAGCTGAGGCAGACTCAGCTCCCTGAGCTATAACAGCAGTGGTACCTCACTGGTGCTCCAACGTGATGGTGGGAGATGCCAATTTAAAAAGAAAGCAGGAGATGGTGAGAACTAAGCCAGCAAAAATCATGAGACATTTTCATGCTCCTGTTCTGTAGTTTTATTTTCAAGAAGACAGATAAAAGAGATGGATTTATCTAGTGAAATATTGCATGGTTCTCACTGTAAAAACTGTTTACATCAGCTCTTCTGAACTAATATCTATTTTTAGTATCAGGCTTTTAAAAGATTCTTAGCTCAATCACTAATTTTGAGCTTTTAATTTACCCTGGGAGCAATTTTTCAGGTGGAATTAGTGCCACTTCACTTTGATTTGTGGGCACAATTAGTAAGTTAAGCACTTCTATATCCTAAACTACACCTGGAAAATGGAAGGCTGCTTTTCAAAAAAGCCCATATGGTTAAATTAAATGCAACTCAGTAAAGACTTTTTTTTCTTTTTCTGTTCTTTCCTTTTTTGAATTGGTGGTGAAGTTATTCTTTAACTCACCCATCTTTCTTAACATGATTCATTCAATAACAAAGGCTCTCATGAAATAATTCCTTTATTTATCAGACTTTGTCAATGATTTCTAGTGCTCAAGAGGTGTGGCTAAGGGCACTACAATAATTTTATTGTTATTTGTACTGCCAGGTAGGTTGGACAAAACCACAGGATGCTGAAGACACAAACACAGGGCTGACAACTGATACCATCAATTGCTGAGGTGACCAGGACCACTCACATCCCAGGGTGAGGCAGAGCCAAGGAAAAATACAGTGATTGTGACTAAGGTAGAATTAAAAACAAAGAATTCAGAACATATTTCAAACATCCTTCAAGGAAAACAAAACAAATGCAACCCAACCCCAGGCAGACAAATCCTCTGCTGAAAATGTCACTGTGTAACTCTTAGCAAGGTCAGTTTTAACAGGCATTCATCAGAGGCTGACAGGGCACCATCCTGCCTCCACAAACTGATGATCCAGACAAAGAAGGAAACAGGCAAATGACACAGAGAAGAAAGAGAGCACCTTGGCCACCACTGTCACTGGAATGATCTCAGACACAGGGTGGGATTGCTGGGGTGTCCTGTGCAGGGCCGGGAGTTGGGCTTCATGATCCTTTTGGGTCTCTGCCAACCCAGAACTCTCTATGATTCTTTGAATTGTAAATCCATAGAATTTACAATAAAGAAGGCAAAGCTCAAACTGTTTTACCTGTACTGCCTCCCTAATTCACTTCCAGGTCTGCCCCAACAGTAATTGATTGTAACCATCCATTTAAAGTTAGTGCAGCTCCAAATAAGCATGTTTTTGTAATTCCTTGGCTCTTTAGGGCAACTCTTTGCAGGAAAGGTGTATCACTGTTAATGTTCTCACTTCAACACCACTGTCCCACAGGGAAACAGAGGTGCCTCATCTCCAACTCAGCTCACCTTCAAAGAACAAGGGGAATGATGCAGTAGGGGAATATGTAAAGTAAGTCTTCTGTAAACATTAGTGGATGAAAAGTTTGGAAGGAGCAAATGGTTAAAACTGTTCAAATGTTTAATTGCTAATAACCTAATGTATAACTGAGTGGGGGAATAAAAGACATCAGAACTGAACTTTCCCTAGAAATGTCCTTCCCACTGAAAACCAGAGCACTTCCCTGCTTGCAGCAGCAAAGACCACAAGAATGTGTGTGAACCCCTCCTTCTACTACTCATCCCATCAAAGAACTGTTTGTTTTTTACCTGTGATTTAAAAACCTGAGCCTTCCACAGTCATTTGACTACCTTGAAAACAACTAAGGAGAGTTTTAGCAAAAAATGTTTCTAAACATTTACATAACTGTAAATGTACAGAGAATTAGGGTAAGTAATGGTATATGATCAGCAATATTTTCTCTCCAAAACTAGGTTCCCCACATAATTTAAGCAGAAAATCTTTGCTCTATAATCTTACACCAGCATACAGGAAACATCCCCAAATATGTGCATGTACTGGGGGCAAGGGGAGAGCATGGGGAGATTGACACAACAATACACCATTCATGCAAGTCAGGCTTACTTGTGTTAATTGGAATCTAGTCCTGCAGGCTGCTAACACTACCCCATACCACAAGGAATGTTCACTTTTTACATAAGTGATGCCCTGGAATTCATTTTCAAAGCCAGGTACAAGTGCCTATGAATGAGTCACTCCTCCTCAGGTGCATTTGGGTCTTTTCATGGGAATCACTGCAGCCCTGCTGACCTGTTCTTGCTTCTGCCATGGCTGCAGTTCCCAAAATTGTGGCCCACAACCTAACAGCATGTTCTTTCCAGCCAGACATGTAGCAATGCTACTTTTATAGTGATAAATCACTATAAAAGTGATGGATTATTTATAGATAAATCACACAGAAGTGATTTGATTGTAAGGATGGAGAGTGGTGTGGTACACAGCCCAGAAGGTTTGAGAAGACTGGTTTGGAGGAAAAGTCACCTGGAACTCCAGAAAGGACATTAGAGAAGCAAAACAATTGCATGGACTGGTCCAGGACCCCAACATTCCCAGTATTGCAAACACAGCCCTGCACTTCCAGGGTCTTCTGGATGCCTGCTGTGTTGCAGGAACCAGCCTCAGTGCTCTTCATTCCCAAACAGCACCTTCAGTGCCCCAGAGTCATTCACACTCTGTCAAGAGTATTTGGCTTATCCAAGTGATCTCTCTCTCAAAACCAACTCCACCTCCAAGAGTACTGTATCACCCTGGGGATCTCCCCGTGGGCACAGACCAAGCCTGACCTCTTTACCACCTGATCTCTCCCTGCTGTTCACATCCTCACTACACCATACCTGCAGAACTGCAGACCTGCTGCCCTGCAGAACTGCAGGTCTGTGCTCTAAAAAAAGTGAGAGTTCTCCAGGTGTGGGAGACAAGACAAAACCAAAACAACCTTAAAATAAATCTTTTCAGAGAGAGCACTTGAGGGTCCCCTGGGATGAAGCATGTTAAATATATAAAATGTACTATAAATATATAAAATGTACTATAAAAATTAGGTCTATTTTCTGGCTCTCAGTTAATAGAAGACCCTGATCCAACTTGGCTTAAGGTCAAGGCAAAAAACCCTTTCCCTTCTGAGTTAACACTTACCTTTACATTGGGCCCAAGATGTATCAACAGCAACTGATACCACTCAGGCCACACACTAACACTCCCCTGGTCACCACACTTGAAAATTAAATTTAGAGGCAGAGTGAAAGCAAGAATTAAAGATAAGCAGCTTTTCCACTCACTACCAAAAGCTTTTAGTGCCGCTGAAGAAGGGGAGGGAAAAACGTAACCTACTTATAAGGTTTTGGAATATAAGTCCATGCTTCCCTTCCAGCAACTGGTAGCCATTAAATACAGAATAACTGATAATGTAAATGTTCATCTCCCTCTTTCCTAATTACAGCTATGGTGGTAATGAAAAATGCAAGGGAGCCAGACCAGCCCTTCTGAACTATTTGTGCACAAAACAGTGCAGATACCAGTTAGATGAGACTGCACTGCTGGTACTAAGAGGAAAATGTTGTTTGAAAGCATTACATGATACCAACAAAAATCCTGTCTTCCACTATACAGTGCTTGAATGAAATTCTGAGGTCCGAGGAACATACAGGGGTGGATGGGCAGGCTGTGTAAAAGCTGTGGGGACTTTGGGTGGAATAATAACTACTTCTCTAAAATCTGTGGGAAATCTTTCCCCTCATTATTATAATAAATTGCAGAAGAGAAGACAACCTTGGCAAGAGGTGTCTGAACTACAGCCTGAGGGAAAACAGGCCAAGTTCTACTAATAGAACAGATGTGCCACAGGCAGCAAAAGTGCAAGTTTCCCTTGCAACACCCAGCCCAAGTACCTGAAAGGCCAATAGTGAGGACAAACTTTCCTTGAGCAAAGCAGAAAGACAGGGTGGGGGAATGAATCGTTATCTTGTGCTACTGGCCATGCATGATCATAAAGTGAAGATATTAATGAAGACAAGGCAGTCTGGAGAGTTTCCCTGCTCTAGTAGCCTGCGCTCACTTGCTGACATGAACAACAGAAAGACAAAATAAAACACCAGCTGAAGCACTTCCCTCCTCTCAGCAGGAAGCAAGGACACCTTCCCTTCCCACCCTGACCATTTCATCCCTCCCAAAGAAGATTTACTTTGCAATCCAGGGCTGTCCAGTGAGAGCACAGGCTGTAAATGGCATTTTTATACTTTGGTGCTTGGTGCGTGGGCACTGGGCCAGGGCACAACCACGTTTTCCTCTAAGCTGCTCACTGATTCAAGACAATACTCTCCTTCTTGATTGCAGAGGCATTTCCAAAGAGGTTTAAGTGCTTTCATGAATCAGACCCCCAGACTGCCGTGACTTCTCAGGAAATCAGACTGTTCTAGCACACAGGAAAAAAAGACTGTCTGAGCAAAGGATGTAGGTAGGAAATAATCAAGCTCTGGACTTTGTCAACTCAGTCCAGTAAAATAAGACCAACCCTTGTCACAACATTAATCAAGGCATATTGAAAGTGCCCTGCTTTTCCCTCTTCATTGCTTAAACTGACCTTGCTTAATCCCTACATCAGCAGAATCCTACAGAAGGTGGAAAAATGTCAGAGAAAAGGACACAAAGTCAGGTATGGAGGGGGAAATGGGAAGAAAGGTTTTGCTCGTTGTTGAAAGGCCTTGGAGGAGCTCCTGGCAGAAAGAGAGGTCCACCTTGTCCTGGCTTGGACACCTGAGGAACCACCTCCTTGGGAAGTGCTCAGGTGCAGGAAGCCATTCACCCAAAAGAAAAGCCCATCAACTTGAAACAGAAAACAGAGTGTTTAGATTATGATTTTCTCTGTTCTAGCAAGAACAGTTATGTGGTGGAGTAGGAAGCAAAAAGTGAAGATGTAGCTCAATTCTGCAGAGCACAGCTGAGGAGAAAGACAGTGTCCATTTAGGGAGAAGCAGATGGCAGAAAAGAAACAAGCAGCACCTGCAACTCCTGTAATATACACATATTCAGGGGTAGCACCTGGAGAATGTGGTTTCTGCATGGAATAAATAAAAATGTTAGAGAGGTACAGCTGCCACCATAAGCCAATGACAAGAAGATGGGAGTCAAAGGGAACTGAATTTCATCAAGTCTGTTTGATCCCAGCATTTTGCTGCATCCACTGCGTCAAGACCCCTTCTCAGTGCATGTGTTTATAGCTTGGTGGGAACAATCACAGCACAAGAGAGCTGACTGTGTATTTGTAAGGTTGCAACCTACTGAAAGGTTACACTATGTCAGCTCAAGAGGTAGGGCAACACAGGTAGATAAAAGTTCCACTTTTCAAATGAACAGAGACTGCAGCTGGGATTGACCCTTACAGAAAAAGTGAGCTCACAACAAGCTTTACAAAAAAAGTACCTGGTATTGTTTGGCTTTCTGGGAAACCAGGGGCTGAAAGGCATCTGGGGGAATGCCCATCCCTCTGCACATGAGGAAAGATAAGTTCCTTCAGAGCCCCAGTTGTGTATGATTATTCACCTTTAATGAGTCCTTGCTGATCTCTCACCTCCTTACATTTCCTGGCTTGTGGCCTTACACCATTCACTTCTGCCTGCCAGGGTTTCCTCTAATGACATCTCTGTGCTCTTCCTGCAGACAGACACTTTCCCCCTGCATTTCCATGGAACCCTTGCAATAACCTCCATCTGATACCTCTCAGTTTCCACCTGCAGAAATCCCTGAGCTGGAGCTGTCTGGCTTGGAGGATTCAGGTGCCCAGTAACAAGGACCAAATCTCTGGGTCTAAACATTAACCTCATTAATTAATTCCTTCATAACACTAATGCTGCATGTTCAGGAACTGAACTGTAGCTCTCATCCTGGCTCTGATGTGCTACTTTGGGCAGGTAATTTTTCCCATTTGGCTTTCTTGGTTTCTCCATCTATAAGGCCCAGCCTTATAAGCCCTCCTGATATAAAACATCCTGAGATCTTTGGACAGCAAACTGTATCATGAGCCAACCACTGCTGTTATTAGAGCTCTTGTGTGCTGCAGAGACACTGGCAAGAGACACAAAAGCAAAATAAATTCAAGGGCAGAAAGAGCAGACAGAGCAATAAAGCACAAAAATTGTAGAAGGAAGAGAAAATAATCTAGTCAAAACCAGAGCACAGCACTGGGGCATAACTCCCATGGTATAGTGTATATGGAAGGATAACAGTATTTTGAAGCAGTTTAAAATCCAGCTGAAGCAGTACAAATCCAGTTGTCCACCTTCTTAGTCTTTGTGTTCCTGGTGGCCTGCAGTTCTGTAGCTGCTCCTACCTAATTCCACACATAGATAAGACTTTCTGTATGGTTTTGTGTATAAATATATTGACTGGCTACAGCTGTGCAGCTCAAGTAGGCACAAGATGCTCTACCACCTTCTGAGTTCAGCCAGGTTTATCCTTTCTCTGGCTGGGAAAAGCAGCCTGGAAGAACTGAAATGCACAAGAAAGCTTGGATGCAGACCTGTGGGATGGTCAACTAAATCAATATTTACACAACTGCATAAGTAGTGCTTTAAAAGGGAAGATCAGCAGACAGTTCCAGCATCATCTGGAGATAAGTGAAGCTCAGCTCACCAGTTTTATGTGTGCTACTCTAGAATGCTACTGAGCAAGCAGCAGTTGTGCTCCATCTGTCTCTGTGTCCTCTGCTGTCACAGGATGCTTGCTGCAGAGCAGACCATGGTCTGCTACTTTCCATTATGGATGAGGCTGGATTGTCCTGTGCTTTTTCTGTAGAGGGAGTTACAGTGTCCCTCTAACCAGTTTACATTTCCTCTTGATTGAAGAGCAGCTTGTATGTCAGGATTAATATAAATGAAGACAAAAATTCTATTTGTGTCTGCAATTCCTAAGGAACAAGTCACCTTTGCCTTCCAGACAGCATCAGAAGCTGAGAGTATGGACTGGCTTGGAAGTGACCAGAGGGAGAGAGATACCAGATCTCTCCCTGCCTGCAAAGAGCGGGGTGTGGGATGAACACAGGGTCAAACATTATCCTTGCTAGATTTCTTTTCCCCGCTTTCTTTTTCAACCATTTCCTCCTAAAAATTTCTGCAACCTTGTTTCTCAGTTAAAAGACTTTCAAAATTTTTACAAGTTTTTTATTTTATTGCCTTTTTGATGAGTGAGATGAACTGCATATATACCACATTTCGCTCCCTCTCATTAATGTTGTAAATTAATTTAGGACTGATTTAGATGCAGGATTAACAACCTGAGGACTAATCCACTCTTTATTCACAGGACATAATCAGGATGAACATTCTTTCGTCTCACATCACTCAATTAGTTAGCAGGACCATCTCATGGGAAGCAAACAATATTTGTATGTCTGCTGGCAAAGGAACTGTTCAGGGTTAGGGCAGAAGAGTGGGAGACACCTGGCCTGGCCCCAGCTTTGCTCCAGGTTTCTTCTGCACCCTGGGCAAGTGCTTTTACACTGCACCATTGCCCCTGATTTTAACATTGAGAAGTCTGGTTTAGAGAAAAGACAGAAGATTAGAAACAATGCTTGTGGTGGTTTAAGGCAGAACCTTTATTTAAGCAGGATTAAGGATACCTGGGCCATGGGCCACCTGCCAACACAGAAACTTGGTAAGCTGGAGGAATAGATTTAATAAGCCTTCAGTTACATGCCTCTATCCTTATTTACATGAAATGGTGTTTTATTTTCTGAGCACCCTTTACTCTGATAGCATTGTGATTAGTACATTATTATCTATATTGCAGAAGCAAAGTCAAGTCCTCAGTTTTCAGATAATAAAAAAAAAACAAGAGAAAATGCTGCTTTTCTAAAAGCAACAATTACCTGTTAGAAAACTTGACACACTCAAGAGAAATCCTGCAATATCTCACTGATGCTGCTTTCAGATGCCCTGTTTGTTTGCTAGAGAAATAAATAACATATCTTGCAATTAACAAATGAATATCCTGCTGAAGTTAGCTTTTACTTGCTGTCAATGAATAATCTTCAGAAGGATTTCATCCACTGAAGTGAATGAAGATTAAATACATGCTTTGGCAAGTGTCCTTTTCCACCAGAATATTTTATTGAAAGCACTTAGTGTCTAATGATACATTGAGGACCTGTTCCCCTGAGTACAATAAATAAATACAAATAATTGCTGTAGAAGAGAGTCTGACAGACAGGCAGTGCCATTTTGGGCATAACTGATTGATGCTGTGTATAATCAGTGACACTTGTAAAGCTGAAACCTTCTGTTCTGGACACATGCTGTTCACATCAGATGAGCTGAGCTCTGCTGTCCCACAAGGACAGCATTTTTTAAACATTTAATACAAATTGTTATTAATTGTTTGCATTACAACATTCCCAAAAAGCTGCAACCACAGATGAGGACCTTGCTGTGCCATGGGCTGCAGGAAATAAAAAAAGATGGGATATTGCAGTGGTTCACATCATTTGAAATCAAAGACCAATTGATGGAGCTCTAGAACAGTCTCACCTTTAGTGACATCATAAAGAATGAATGATTTTATACAATTCAGTGTTGGCCACAATTTCACAGACAAGCTCCTGACAGGTGTTTGGTACCCACCATGGTAGCGTAGGAAAACATGTCATGCTGGCACACTATTTCAAAACCTAGCAGAATTCTCACTTTTTCAGAGATATAATTGTTCCAGCGTGGCTCCTTCAGGCAGATGACAGTGACAAGACAGCTACAGCACCACAAATCCCTGACTCTAATTGATAGTTCTGTAGGAACTTTTCAAAGCAGACTGTTTTCTTAAAATACTGCATTTCTTAAAATCCTGCTACTCCTTTCTACTCTCCACGAGGACCAAAGTGTGCTGTGGTGTCTGCATGAGACTGGCACTCCATGTCACCCTGTGCAGCTCACTGATACAGGCCCTGCTCTAAGGCCCCTCAGGACTACAGGCCAGAGAAGCTGAGGCTCTCCTGGGGGTGTTCAGCTCTGCCTAAAGATGTCTGAGACATGAAAATGCCTGCTCCATTAAAAGGACATCAGAATTGCAATAATCCTTCCTTACACAACAAGAGAAATGCTGGAAGCTAACAGCAGAACTCCAGGGCTGTTGTTAATCCATGAGTTCTCATGGATGCAGTGGCTGTTAGCCTTGCCTACAGCCTTCATCCTCAGCTTCTTGCCCCAGTGAGTTTTACATTTTCATGCCACACCATGCTCCCAGGGACTGTCCATTCAGCAGATTCTCTATCAAGCACTTGAAGGGCAAAGTACATCACACTTATTACCAACTTAAAGAAGTGAACTGGGTCCTGGTGTTGGTTTATCATGAGTTTTCTAATCTAGGGAAAGGAACCATCTCCTGTTTGAATTTAGTTCTTGTAAATAAAATAATTATTGGTCCATTCTACACTCAAGCCATTCTGAGACCCAGCCTCCTGCCCAACAGCAAATCAAGGCCAAAAAAAGACCCCCTCACGTTCATTTAGCTTCCCAGTAGGAGTGTGTTTATCCACCTTTCTAAGAGTAGATTTCACAACCAGTATGCATCAGAATGAAGAAATCTGTAGGCACCCATCAGACAAATGGAATGTTACAAAGACCAGTGAGAGAAGAAACACTTTCTTACCTGTCTGCAGCAAGCCAGCCCCACTGTCTTTGACTCCAAAGTGCTGCTGGATGTCTAGTAACACACCTACAAGGAAAACAGAGGATATGCTCAGTGCCTTCAGCCTTTGACAAGCATTCAACTCAAACCTTTTGTGATGCATCAGCAAAGCTTCAAATTCCAGTTTAAACACATAACTTCTAAAGGCTGTACTTTTTTTTTCCCTATACATGCACTCTCAGTAATTTTGGGCTACTATAACAAAAGCAGAGGTGGGCAGATGCAATACCATACAATGAGCCTGGGAATTAAATCCTCATGAATGGAAACTGGTCTTTTCTTTCTACTTAAATAAGATCAGGCTTTTCTTTTTGTGTGTGTTTTTTTTTTTTTTTAATAATCCAGACCTCTTACTTCTGTTATTTCACAGAAATACAGGGAAACTGATTCTGCACCTAAGGTGCTTCAAATGGTTTGACAAGACAGATTGAATCCAAGACAAGTTTTAACAAATCTCTGCTGGGAGGAGATACAACAGATTGATAGCAATGATGAAAGGTTTCATATTTAACTAGTTCTGGGGAGTTTCTACTTTCAAAGCCAATATAACAAGTATATTTAAAATACCTTAGTAAAGGTGGGTAAGTGACCAGATGCTCAGATTTAAAGCAACTACAAGCAGAACCAAACCAAATCCTCTGTCTTCCTTGAACCCCAATATGTTAATTGGCACAAGAAAAATTACCAGGTTTTGAAGTATTTGCACATTCAACTAGATTTAACACTTTTGTACCAAACATTTTGACACATGTAATATCAGGTATATGGAACAGCCATGTTTTTGTAACAAACAAACCAATATGAAAACCCAAAGCAGAGCTTTAATAGCTCATTTGGGGGCACAGAGGTGTGCCAAGCTCTACACGGTCCAATGGTCTCAGATGCAAATCCATAGGCCTGAATATTTGTCAGTGGTCCAAATAATCAGCATCTGACTTCCTGGGTCTGGAATTGAGGCTGTTGCTCTCTTTAGATCTGGGACTTCCCTATTTCGACCACTGTCTTCCCCAAACCTGAGGATATGCAAGTTTATTTTCTAAAAACAAGAAAACCATTCTCTAACCGCACTGAACATCCACAGAAGTTCACCTCCAGCTCAAACTCTGATCCAAGGCTTTATCCAAAGTGATTCTTCTCACCCCTGCAGGTTACAGAAATCAGCTGAGCACCAACCTGAATCACTCACCATAAAGGTCCCAGCTTTTGGGACTGCCAAGATCACACTAAATGACAAACACAGAGAGATAAAAGACCCAGAGATAACTATTCCCAGAAGACATCTGGGACAATGCCAAGGGAACAGTCATAAATTAAAGATACTAAAGGAAAAGAAGAAAATGGAGAGAAGGAAAGAAAATGCAAGAAAGCTCATTTGAGCTATTCTGTACTATTTGTATATCACTGTTTACTCAGAGCAGCATTCAGGTGGGCTTTAGGCCTGACTATCTGCCCAGAAACATTAGTTCAACCTCCTGCAACAACCCCCACTTCCCTATTCTCTCATCAATCTGTTTAGCCCCAAACAAGAAGGCTGAGGGTGGGGAAGGGTGTGAACCTAATTAATGTATGTCATTACTGATAAAAGTGGGTAGATGCAGAGCCAGGCTCTTCACACTGGCTCCCAGTTAAAGAGGCAAAGGACAACAACTGAAATCTGGGAAAGTCCATTTAAACATAAGGAAATGAACTTTTACTGTCAGGGAGGTCAAGTTTGGATGTGCAGAGAGGCTGTGAGGTCCCCATCCCTGGAGGTATTCAAAACCCAACAGGACACACTCCTGTGCAACCTGCTCTAGCTGACCCTGCCTTTAGCAGTGGGCTTGGATTAGTTGATCTCCAGAGGTCACTTCTGACCTCAATTATTCTGTGATTCTATACTTCTATAATACTTCTATGAAGTATTAAGTGCCTGATTACACCCATCCTGACACAGTGTTCCCCTGGCCTTTCTTTTCCTTTGGAACATTGCTGTCTACTACAATTTCAATTTGTAGTAGGAATTTCTTTACTTTTCCTTGGATGGTAGATTTACCTCTATTTACAAAGTGCCCTGGCATTTCTTGACTGTGCTGCCCTAGTTTGCTCCATTAACAACTGAGATACCATTATCCAGGCAGCAACTGATGAGCAAAAACAAATTTGCATTTGCCTAGCAAGCCCCTCTGTGGTGTAGCTGACTTACCTGCTCCCCTTGGTGTTCCATCCTTCCACAAAAAAAATGTTTCTCATGCCACCCAACTTAGAAACCTCACTGAGCTTAACCAGCTCTGAGCACTTGGAGCTGCTTGGTCCCAGACTGCCACATCAGGCAAAGCTCAACAAGTCAAAACAACTCCTGGGCACTATAATCCCAATTTTAGAGACACTGAACTCATCAACATCCCCAAGAACAATGTGGAAGAAGAGAGGAAATGCCAAGTACGATATTTTCTCATGCTCTCCTGTCATCACTCAGTTGTGCTGCATAGAAATCAAATATCCTACTCATTGCTTGCAGCTGAGCAGGGGTTGGACTAGATGGAATATATTCCACGAGGGAATACACTCACATGTCAAGGGCTCCATCCAGCACCCTGGAAGGTGGCTCTCCTACCTTCAGCAACATATTCCCAGCCATGACAGAATGGCAAAGAGGCACATTAAACTTCTAAAAGCTAGGAGAAGCAGGAGCCTGGAATGTGATGGAAAACAGACTTCTGTGGATTTGCATGAAAAACCAGAACAGAAAGTAGAGGGGAATATAATGGTGACTACACAGAAAAGCAGAGGAGAGTTTCCAGTTTGTCACAAGTTATTTGTCCAGTGACAGTGGTTTCACCATCCTACAGACCATAATGAGTTTTACAAGCTTGAACTCCTGGAGCCACAAATTAAATACATTTTGGACACAGATGTGCAGACACTTGGATTAATCCTACAATTTTATCCTGGTAGTGGAAAGTGGGTTCTGTGGAGACTCAGTGCAACAGAACAATGCAGAACCACAATTATAAGCCCTGTGTGACCTTGGAAGAAGGTCTCAGATGATTAAGAGAGATCTGCATGTCTAAATGGCATGGATTTCCTACTCCAAGTTATTTTATATTCTCTTTGGACTACAGGTGTTTTGATTTGGGTTTAGAGCATTAAATTAGAGGCAACAGCGGGCAGATGATGCAACACACCTGTGAAGTGATAGTAGCTGTCTGCTGTGGGAGTTTTCCTGCTCAGCCACTCACCTGGGAAGACACTCCCCCTCTCTTGAATTCACTTAGCTCTGTTTCCACCTCACTGTGGCAATGACTCACCTCAGAATTTAATAAGATTTAGGGATACAATTAAGCGATGATAGACCAGGGGAGAATACAGGAAAATGACAGAGCTTTTGACTTTCCCTTCTGCTTCTAGATGATGGGAAGGGAGAGAGCTGGAGCCAGGCTCCAGACAATGACCACATTGCTTGCAGTGCTGTGTCTCACAGCACCTGATGCAATCCAAGAGGTGAAGCCACCACACGTGGCTGGCAAGGTCTTCCTTGGATTAAAGCTCATACCTATGACCCAGGAGGATCTCAAAATAGCCAAGAGCAGCCAGCAGGCACCAGTCTTCCTGAGAACCTCTCGGGAGGGCTGCTGGCCATTTGGGATGTCTGTATGACACGGCAGCTTGTGTTCTCCCACCTGTTATTTCTTAAGCACAATCTGTATTTTCAGGGCTGAGCAAACATACAGGAAACATGGTGCCAATCTCCCACAGCATCTCAGCAGCTGAACCAGACACTGTTAATGCTGATGTAGATTTGGAACTCAGTGAGATGAAACACAGGCAGCACCCAGCCAAGGAGTGCTGATCAAGATGGGCACAGGGACAGGAGTTCCTTTCAACCCAGACAGAAGAGCACAGACTGGTTACTGAAGCCATCTCCAGGGGACTTTACCAGGCCTAATGTCTAAGAACCTGACAGACACCAAGGCAGCTATCAGACTTTTGTGGGCACTGGGCTTGAAGAGGGCTTTGAGGAGCAATTTGGAGGATAAAAGGTCACGGAGTGCTACAGATAGGGAGGAACATGCCTGACCTCATCCACTCCCAGGGTCAGAGGGTTTCTAGGGTACTGCTGATATTTTTACTGATCATTTCACAAACAGTGATTGTAAAAGACCTGAGACCTGATTCCAAGGCTTTTGGAATGCAAATCTACATTTAATGGCCCAGGTTATCTCTGTTTTAGGGGAAATTGGGAAAGCCGAATTTTCCTGGAAGCGTGTGGTTCACACTTCAAACAGGGAGTAGGTGGTCCAGATGAGGCATGAGGCAAGCTGCTTGCCTAGATAGGTTTTGTGTCCCTGAACTTAATAGGTTTTGTGTCCCAGATCTGAGCTACAGCAAATCAAAAGCTGCAGGCTTGCACGTGAGCTCTTCACCAAGTACTGCTGCTTGTACACATCGCCATGATAAGAAACAGTGTCCATTAGCCAAACCACAGTGAAATGACAATTTCAAAGCAAAAACACATCAGAGCTTCCCTGAGACAGCCCTGTTTTCTAGTCACCAAAACAAAACATCAGGATTTGCTTTCAAACTGCTTCCAAGGCAAGTGCAAAATGTAGAGTTGGCCTGTGCATAGAGTGCAGAGCTATAGAAGTAAAGGCACAGGCTTGCAGTTCACATTCTTTAATACTGCATGTGTGCTGCAACACCACTGGCCAACATAACTACTTACTTAAGAAAGCATGCTCATTTTTAAAGGCATTTTTGAATGGGGAAAAAGGATGGTGCCTGAAATGAACCAGCACATGGTTTTCCATAGGATACAGGATGTGTGCCCCTAGCACCCTCCCTCCTGCCCCACTGCAGGTCTGGACCTCTCTTTATGGAACCCAGATTCACATCCTCAACTCCCTGAGAGCCAGTGCAGACTCTGTACTGACAATACTGTTTCTTCTATTACCTCTTGCTCCCTACCTCTCTTCCTTACAAAGGTATTTTCTTCCCAGACTGTGGTCCCTGATACTCCCAGGACCAGCTTCCCTGATCAGAGGGAGGCAGCTAAGCAGGGACAGCCAAGGCCTGGCCTTCCATCCATTAAAGACACAAACCACCTTCCTCCCATCAGGCTCTTCCTCATGCCTGCAGCCATATTCAACCTCCTTCAAATAAAGCATTAAGGAGGCAGAGGGGTGGTGCAACACACCTGTCTCTTCAGAGACATGTGAAAAGATTAGGTGGAGAGAAGTTTATTCTGAAGTCTCAGTGATTGTATCTTCACTGCAAGCCCAAGGTGTAGCAGCAGTTCACACACTGATCCCTGAGCTTCAAACGAGCTGCTGCAGCTCAGCCACCCACCAGCTATTAAACACCAGCGTCACAATTTGAGTCCTATTTAAATATTCAGCTGCAGAAAACCACCGTGGTAGCCCTACTGATATTTGTACCTCAAGATAAATTCCCACTGCTGCCAGAACTAGCAAGTCTAGAATATAAATGCAGTATTACCTTCTTTGGATTGCCATGAAAGCATTCCCTGCCTGCTCTTCAAGTACTGATAAATGCCTGGTGACATCTGGCTTGAAAACATTGACAGGAGCTTCCTTAGGACATAAACACAAATTTTCCTTCTGCAAAACTAGTTTCCACTGTTGCATGACACGACAATACACACTGGTGAAACAGTCTTTGGTTTCGAAATAATGCTGCAGGATTAAAAAGAAACAAACAAAACAAACCCAGCAATTAGACAAATCAAAACAAGGGTTTCCTAAGATCTGCTCACACTGGTATGCGTGAAACTTGCGACCTAGAAAGCACTGAAAAGCAACTGCCAACACCCACAGCAGCGTGCTCTGGAAGGGGTTTCCCTGAGTAATAGAGTGCTGGGAAGAGACAATCACAGCAGCTTGAGCAGAAGATCAGAGTGAGCCAGGATCCTGATGTCATTCACAGGAGATGAAACAGTTGCTTAAAAATCACAGAATAGAATCAGAGAATATCCTGA
The DNA here is from genome assembly GCA_034509185.1 of Euphonia xanthogaster. NCBI lineage: Eukaryota > Metazoa > Chordata > Aves > Passeriformes > Fringillidae > Euphonia > Euphonia xanthogaster. Next base: position 7,442,298 of record JAYDZK010000066.1, on the reverse strand, counting down.
GCTGGAAGGAAACCACAGGGATCATCCAGCCCAGCTCCTGGCCCTGCACAGACACCCAACAATCCCACCCTGGGCACCCCTGGCAGCGCTGTCCAAACTCTCCTGGAGCTCTGGCAGCCTGGGGGCTGTGCCCATTCCCTGGGGAGCATGGGCAGTGCCCAGCACCTTCTGGGGGAAGAAAGTTCTCCTGATATCCAGCATAAACCTCCCCTGACAAAGCTCCAACCATTTCCTAAAAAAACCCCAGAGAAGTGTGAGTTCACAGCCTTCACAGGCACTGAGAGCCTCCCACACCTGCAGAAGGTGATGAGGTGGAGGCTTGTCTGAGATGATGGTGCTGGACTGTCAGGACACAGCAGAGGAATTGCTGTTCACTCCAAGCAGCGTTTGCAGGGGGGTTTTGGAAGGACAGGTGCTGTGAGCTCTGCAAAGGACACACTTTACTGCTCGGGAAATGGAATAGAAATGCCTGTCTGAGGTGACATTCCTACTCTGAATCAAAACCAATGTTATCCTCAGAGACTCACACCACCTGTCACACCCACTTTTTCCATTCACTGTTTTTGTCATTATTATAGTATCAGTAGGGAAGTATCTGAGCTATTCATTTATTCATTCATTCCAAAGGCTACTACTGGCTTACCTGCATAGCATGTAACAAGTAATTAAGCATCAGGGAAAAAAATAAGGAATGTGATTAATCAAGAACATGGAGAAGAAGTACATTAAAAAAGCAACTTCTTGCTCTGGCAGCAATAAATGATGGCTTCTCTAACAGAGCTCAAACTCCACTGTAATGTGGTATGCAAAGTCTGAGCACAAAATTGCCTGGAAGACTGGGAGGAGATAAAAAAGTTCATCAGGTGTAGAATCGATTAGCACAAGGCATAATTAACACAGGGTCAGGGTGTCTGGGGAAGGCAGCACAGGACAGCCAGTCTTGTTGGGATTAAAAAAAAAACAAATCAAAACAAAACAAATAGGAGTTTGAATGCAACCATGGCTGCCAAATGCTGGGTGCCTCATTGGTAAACCCACACCCTAATCAAATCCTTCATCTCCTTAATTACAGTGTATGTCTGTTCCCAGGACTATGACTGGGAAGGATGTCCTTGTCAAATAGGGAACATGGGATACTTGGCCAGCAAGAAACAAACAGCTTAAATAATTTCCAAAACATGGAACATTTTCCATTTATGACCCATTTCAACAAAAGCTCTCAGCAGTAAGACTTAAAAATGGCATGGGCCAAATCTGAGGAGAAGCTCACAGTGTCACTTCACTGTCCTCTCCACCTGGGACACAGCTCCCTACAAGGAGATCCCTCATTTCACCCCTGCCTCATCTCACTTGCAGACTCCTGCTTAGCCTATATAATCAGCCTGGCAGCTCCCACAAGCCAAGGGAAGACTTCAATTAGGGATAAGTGACAGGATTTGGCTCAAAGGACAGACTAAAATGAATTGGCACCTAGACCTGAACTTAAAACCAAACTTATTCATTGAGACTTGGAACAGTTCCTTTATGTGGAATGGGAAAAATCAGAACCTCTTACAAATGTGAAAAACCAACAGAAAACTGAAGTAGTAGCTGAGGTTTATATTAGTCATCTGAAAGGATAGGAACCATTCACAGCTTTCAGACAATGCTTTCTCTCACACCCAGCATCTCTAGCTCAGGACTCAGTTTAGACCCAATTTCTGGGGTTTTATCTCATGCAAACACAGAATGAAACACAATCTTAACCAGAGGAAAAAAAAACCTACTCTTGGGACATTTTAGATCTAAGCGGCAGCCTCACCAGATCTTCACATCAAAGAGGAAAGCCTCAAAAAATAATGTTATTATTTCAATTATTCAAATCTCTGAAAATTCAGATACTCCCCAATTCACATTCTCCTTGTGTACTCTGTAGCAGAAAAAATTGGGCCTGCCCCCAGAAGCTCTACTTGTCTTCTGCCTTTCTAATCTTTAGACAAGACGAACAAGTTGAGCTAATTCATGCAGTGAAACATATCTCAGAGACTTTGTATATGAACTAATTAAAATAAATAAAACCAGTATGGATAATGATAGAGCAAATCAAGTGCATATGAATTCAGTCAGTGACTCACTGCTCCCTTGTTTTCCTTATTGGAAAACTTGGCTTATCACCATACCGGGGTGACGATGAGTCAGGAAACTGGCATGAGCCACAAATTGCAAGGAAATTAAAATAAGTATCTACAGAATCTCTTTTTTGGAGAGATTTTGGAGATTTTTGCTGTCTTTGTATGGATGTGGTTATAGATTTCACAGTTGGAACCTCATGGTTTTCTGACTAGATAAAATCAAGAAAGAGGCATTTATGAGTTCCAGAGACAATACATAATGATCGGGCTCTTGTTCTCAGAATCAGTTTGTGCCTTTACTTTTATAAAAGTAAATATTTTAACCAAATGCATTTGAAGCATATTACCATATTCTACTGAATGCTTGATACTACCTTATCAAGTAAATAGGTGGGTATTAATCACTTGGAACCAGTCAAAACACATGCAAATATTTTAACAGCACTAAACTGAGAACTAATAGTGTGCATGGCATGAGGTTAACAGTTCTGAACCCAAGTCTATGCCAGCACAACCACTTTGCTGCCACCTCACTCACACAGACCATGAGAACTTGCTCTGTTACACCTTCTCACACACCACCTGTTGGATTTGAGGTTTTCAGGCAGGTTGGAAACACAAATCCCACCAAAAAGCCTGGGCTATTTTGTGCACTTCTATGTTCAAGCAGCTGTGTCTCTGGAGCTCATTGATTTTATTTCAAAATAATAAAATTAAATTCAAACTGTTAAAGTAAAAAAAAAATCAGAGAGACAAAAAAAAAATGAAAATTTTAAAGTTGTGAAGGTGAAAGGAAGAAATGCTCAATGTTCTCTAGTTCCACACTCTAGCACTTTTTACCCACTTCCTTTTCTCCTACAGCTATGCACATTTCTGTGACACAGGAGACTGAATGAACTGGGGTAATTAGTGACTGATGATTTACAGCAGATGACAGCTAATTTCTCCAGTTACGAAGATTTCTATCAAATCTGTAGAAATGTGCACTCAGACTGGACATACTTCCAAGTGACTGCATCTCATCTCTCATTTGCATTTTGCTCCTGCTTGGCAGTGCCTCGCAGCTATTTCAGAACATCACGAGCTGGCCAGGGCACATTGGTATATTGTATGTAATTGTAAGGAGCTTGCTATTCTTTTTTATCACAAAGAATGTTTTACAGAATGCAAGGGAGATGCCAGATGCAGAGGTACCTTGTACAGAGTGATCTGCAGAAGAGCAGCAGCCAGGAGCAAAGCAGCCCATCAGGGAATGTCAGGCACATTCCAGGCAGGTGTCTGCAGTGCATGACTGTCAGATTTCTCAAGCAAAGAATGAACCATCCACTGTCCTCGTCCTGGGCTAACAAAGAGCTCTTGTCATCAACTTCATGTCAGTACAGGGGTGTAAGAGCACATCTTCAGTGCTCCTGCACACTGATTTTCACAAGTGACTGTGAAATGTTAATGTCCACTACACAAATGTCCCTCTGTGACCTAGATCTGGACAGGCTCATGAGGCTTTAAGTGCACAAGCAGGAAAAGCTGGAATTGTCCACAGCATCTTGTCCACAGATTAAAACCTGGATAAAACTGTGATACAAACTTGGTGATACCACCCTCTTTTAAGACAACATGAAATCTGTAAAAGAACCCAAACCCCCACTATTTTAAGTATCTACCTAAACCTTGTTTAAAATTCCAGATGAAGAAGCTTTTGGACTCAGCTAAAAATACTTACCCTAACTTTAGTAATCCAGAATAGCCTTTTACTCTCAGACATACAATTTAAACACCCCTGTTACTGCTGCTGAACATGGCACGTATGTTCATGAATCTGTCATCCTGCATAAAGAATCATGGAATGGTTTAGGTTGGAAGGGATGTTAAAGCTCATCTTGTTCCACCCCCTGCCACGGCCAGGGACACCTTCCACAAGACCAGGCTGCTCCAAGCCCCATCCAAGCTGGCCTTGGACACTTCCAGGGATGGAGCAGCCACAGCTGCTCTGGGCACCCTGTGCCAGGGCCTCTGCACCCTCACAGGGGAGAATTCCTTCCCAACACCCCATCTCTCCCTGCTCTCTGGCAGTGGGAAGCCATTCCCCCTTGTCCTGGCACTCCAGGCCCTTGTTCCCAGTCCCTCTCCAGCTCTCTTGGAGCCCCTTTAGGCCCTGGAAGGGGTACTAAGGTCTCCCCTGAGCCTGCTTCAGGCTCAACAAGCCCAGCTCTCTCAGCCTGTGTTCATGAGAGGCAGGATAAGAAGGGAGGATAAAGCTGCTCCAGGGCCACCATAACACAATGCTTCCTTTCATCCACCTCATTTCCCTGTTCTCTCTAGAGCACCATAATCAGGTATTTTGGGGTCTCCTCACCCACCCTGATCTGGAGGGCACTGTGATCCCTACAGCAGCTTCTCATATCCAACACACATTCCCTTCCTCCTGTTCCTTCTCTCCATCCTGGTATTCAGCTGGGAACTCTCCCATCACAAGTGCACTGATCTGCAAGAATCCCACTATCTGCATGATGTAAATAAATCAAAAGGTCCTGTTTTATCCTCACATGCTCTGAGGGAGATGTTTTTCCCACAGATGAGGCTGAATGGGGGTACATTCCTACACACTGCCCATGTTTGGTTCCTGGAACCACCTTGAGCTTTCTGTCACAAGTGTTTAAAGCAGCCACTGCAGAGCTCTAACCATGGGCCTATTTTAATTTATGTATGAGTGGAAATGCCCTCCTGTCACTGCCCGTTCCAACATCTCCCTCAGATGAAAACACCTTTCCCTGAGCACAAAGCAATGTGACACTCCTCACAGGCATTTATCTCCCACAGAAACACACTGAGTGTTTTGATTTCATTCTGGGTCCTGGTCAAGCTGTGTTGGGTCACAGCTGAGTATGGTGCCCAACTGTACATTAGTTATTCTAAGCAAAGTGCCTTCAAATTCATCTCACTGACAAAGCAAGTGCCTTTGTACAGGTAATTAGTAAGAGCACACAGGTATTCAAAGCTCTGTGTAGGGCACCAAAGCTTGTTAAGGAACCCACAGCTTACCCACAGCACTATTAGAGAAAAGAAACCAGCTCTGGAGTTATCACAGGAGATATTTAAATGCCTTGGTCTAACTTCTTAAAATGATCTAGTAAAGAATTTACTATGTTCCACAATAGCTCCATGGCTGATATAGCAAAAATCTGTGGATAAAACCTTGTACCTGCATGGGAGTGTGTACTCAGATGAGAACAGGGGACACTAAAATAAGCATGACAGTGAGGGCTCCTCCAGACCTGCAAGGACTCAGTGGTGTCTGCATGTGGCTACAGACCAGAAGTAGTCCTCACAGCACAAAAAGGGCTTGTCTTTTTTTTCCTAATAGAGTGCTTTATTCAGTGTTTATTCAGTGCAAGTTGCAGTGGTTTCTGGAGCTAAAACACCCTTCACAGGAAGGTTTTTGATTCTGCCAAGCTGCACTGCCACAGGACCTCCATGAGAAGGGCCATGGTAACAAGACAATGATGCACACTCCTAGGTGACAGAGCAAAACCTGAATTCAACCCTGAATTGGGAGACAGGGCTGCTCTGTTCTCAATCCTGACACTACATCAGTATTTAACCTTAGGCATGTTACTTGATCATGCAGAATTTCAGAGTCTGCATTAGCCTAATGAAGATAATAACAATAATCATGTGTGTCACAGATACAGTTGGGCTTGGTTATTATGTTCTCATGAAGTGCTTGGAAGAGCCCCAGATGAAAGGGAAATTAGGAGAAGGAAGATTAATTATAAGATGTGCATCCCAAATAAAAACCAGACAGGAACATTGTTGTTGCTGTTATTAGTGGAGAGTCTGTCTTATTTAGGCCAGCTGTTATTTCTCTGTTGGTAAAGGAGACCCATTTTAATCACTTTCCATGTTCAAATTTTACTTGTAGATGGTGGGTAAGTGATAAAGGCTGCTGAGCTTCTGATACTGCAGACATAAAAGCCTTTGACTGAAGGTCTGATTTCACAGTAACCACTGTCTGTGATATGACAGGCCTGCCTATGTTTTTACTGTTGTGAGGCAAAACAAGGAACCAAAAGTTTACTGCCACTCTGAAGGAAAGACTGGGATTGAAGAAAAGGAAACATTTCCTGTGGCTAAACACACCATAGTGAGCATAATCACAGTGGGAAACATTACACTGAAGTTATATTAACAAGCACTTGGGTATTTAACAAAAACTTGTGCAAATGGAAACATCTTTCCTACAATGATTTTGTCTCAGGAAGTACCAAGTATTTCTCATTTAGGTTATTATCTTTGGCTGTGTCAACATGGGAAATGGACACAGGGAAAGGCACAGTGATACATGTGAGCTCACATCTAACTGAGCAGCACAGCCCAGAGAGACCCAAGAGTTTCCCCAAGCCTCAGCCTGGGCTGCTCCCCCCGGGAGGTGCCTTCCTCCTCTGCCAGAGATCAACCCCTGTTCCTTCTGCAGCCTGCTGAGAGCATCCCAGACACCCCAGAATCACTGAGGATGGAAAAGATGTCCCAGATCATGGAATCCAACCTGTGCTTGATTCCCACCTTGTCACCCAGCCCAGAGCACTGACTGACACATCCTTGACTGTCAGTCCTTGCATCCCACCTCCAGGGATGGGGACTCCATCACCTCCCTGGGCAGCTCCTGAGCACCCTTTCCATGGGGAAGTTCCTCCTGATGTCCAGCCTGAACATCCCCTGGTGCAAGGGGCTGCTCCCTCTGCTCCTGTTCCTGTTCCCTGGGAGCAGAGCCCCACCTTCCCCTGGCTGTCCCCTCCTGTCAGGGAGTTGTGCAGAGCCTGAAGGTCCCCCCTGAGCCTCCTTTTCTCCAGGCTGAGCCCCTTTCCCAGCTCCCTCAGCCATTCCTCATATAACTGACTCTCCAGACCCTTCACCAGCTCCATTGCCCTTCTCTGGGCACACTGCAGCCCCTCAATGAATGCCAAACTTAAATTCAACATCATCCAGTGACAAATACAGTTCCAACTCTAACTTCACTGTGATACCAAATTTCATTAAATATCCCTCGGGGTATTCAGTAATGAATTGCTTAAAAAATAGATGAGTACAGGAACCTGGGAAAAAATTAATAATTGCACATAGTTTCCAGGACACACAAACTCCTTGCTTTCACCTTGCATAGAAAGTTTTCAGGTTTATAAAAAAATAGGGTGGTATTGAACCCTTGATTTCTCAAGAGTCAGATTTTTGAAAATTGCTGTCAGCAAGTCACCTACACCCTAATTTGTGGTAATTAACGATGCAGTAGAAGAAATAAAGTCCATAGCCTCCACTTGTTTCAGGAGACACTGCAATACAGCTAAAGAAGGAGTTTCACCCCTTAACTACAAACAGCAAAAGGCTCTAATTTGTTCTGCTCATGAAATGTGCATTAATTCCTTAATGACAGGTGCACCTTGGAGTCAGGACAGCTAATCACTAGATCAGGAGTTAACCACCATACAGGGCTCAGAGAAGCCCACATATTTTTCAAAGAAAGCCTTGGCAAGGTCCCACAAGCCAGTTCACAGCAAGTTTATAGCAAAAGGTTATTTCCTAAAAGCAGAACTAATGATCCCTGTTTTTCTATGGCTTTATGCTTGAGACAGCAATCTCCAAGCTTTTTCAGAGGTGGTGGATATTTAAAATCTTTTGCCTTTGTGGTTTCTTTCACATCTCATAAACATTAAGCTCATCTTCCAGGGACTCCCTCCTTTCCCTGGCTCCAAATGTCTGTGAAACCTCCAGCAGTATTGTATCATGAGGAAATCTTCCTTCTAGTGTGGCCAAAATTGCCAATGGATTAAAACAGTTAGAGAGGAGGGAAATAATGAATAATCCAGAGGGAAACCAACTTACAAAATGCTCTCTGTTTAAAAGAAACTGCTTCCATTGCAATTCATGTCTCCATTTATTGGAATTGCTGTAGTTCTTTTTTTTCCTATTCCCCATTCTTTCCCATAGTGACTTTCCTGTTTCAGAACAGCTATCTGCTTTACAGGTCCAGAGTCAGCCACAGCAGCTCCTCCTCTCCATACAGAAGCAGTATTATTCCACTGCATCTGTAAACTTGGAAATGTGTGCATTATGCCTTGTCTCTTACAACTCTCTCTTCTGTTAATCAACACTGTCAGTCATTTAATAAGATAAACACCACATAACTTTGATGGTGGTTGGCTTTTGGGGTAATCCCTAACTCCTATTCCTTATCTCAGGATGTTATGTAAGAAGTAGAAAGCTGTTAAAAATTCAGAGATAACCAAGATCAGTCACAGGTGCTGCACACAAGGGACTAACACTGAAATAAAGCAAACAGAATCTTTCCCTGCCTACCTACACCCTTCCTTTGCACAGAAATACCTAAACAGCTGAAGACATGGGGTCAGGGAGAATCTGCTTAGCCACCAAATGGAACACAAAAGACAGAGCTTTGATGAAGAAGCCCTGTTGGTGTCCTGTGAACTTCCTTTCTCTCAGAGAAGAAAAAGGAAAGATCCATTTCAAATGTAAAAGGCAACTCAGTCCTAAACCTGGACAGTCAGTAATCCACACACTGGTCCTGCACTTCAGTCACTGGTATCAAAGGCACTTCTTTCAGGAAAAATGTCAATCCTTTTGTTCATTTATTCTTGAGTTAGACAGTAAGCAGAAAATTAAACACCTGAGCTGTATGCCGGTTAGAATGCTGCATAATACACAGGTGAGGAAATAAAAACAGTGCCAGTCTGAAGCAAAGGGAAAAGCAGCCTCAGTGCTGGTTGGGTGTTGAAGGCAATGCACAGTATAGCAAAATGCTTGTGTGGCCAGCAAATTTACAGTAAATGAGGATTCAGGAAGTATTGCAAACTCTGAGCACTGAGATTGATACCATCAGAAAAAGTGATTGCTGGATATAAGAAGCTCTATGTCAAGCTGTGGGGCATGCATGTTGGAGGTGGAGAGCAGGCTCAAGACCTCACCTAAGGGCGGTGTGTCCCACAGACTTTATCCTGCTCCTGCCACGGGCTGGCAGCATGCCTGGCTCCAGGCACCCTCCTGGTGCATGAGGGGCTTGCTGGGCTGGAGAGCAGCTGCTGACCACTGCTCCCATCAGTCCCTCCCCTGCATGAGGGGCTTGCTGGGCTGGAGAGCAGCTGCTGACCACTGCTCCCATCAGTCCCTCTCCTGCATGAGGGGCTTGCTGGGCTGGAGAGCAGCTGCTGACCACTGCTCCCATCAGTCCCTCCCCTGCATGAGGGGCTT